>CM069442.1:87148511-87345857 GCA_035610835.1 Ophiura sarsii | reverse complement strand
ATCTACTGAGATAGCAATATGATCGACCTAGGATTTCTACTGAAAGCCTAATCCGATCAAGATGAATTAGTTTCTGTTTGAAGATAGCGATCTTTTCTACTGATAAGGATTGGCATCAATTCTTAAAATTCACTTCTGGTGTTTAAAACCTGGACTTATAGAATACCGAGCCCGGTACTTGATTATTACAATTTATATTATTTTACATCCAATGCAATGAAGGCACGTCTGACAGGTTGATGTCGCTTTAATGATATTTATGTCAAAGGTCAATTTAAATGCCAAGTTTGTGTAGACTGGATCATGAAATGCAACCAGACACAATGACTCAATAAAATAGAGTGATATAAAAACTGCATATTATCAATAGAGGGTGGCATATAGGTTTCTACCGCCGTGAAACTGTGACGCGCCGTGACCTAAAATAAATTCAGCCCTGCCCTGGGACTCGAATGACAAGATGGCTGAAGTTGTCGCCTGATATTTTCATCAATTTAAAGGTAAAACCATGTGTCAAGTTGTTACTTTAATGCTATATAACAATGTGAGGAATGTAAGCGATTTTATATGTAATTTTGTTTAGCTGTTAACGTGGTATAGTAGTGAAAGTGATGGACTGTCTGGGCGCGATGGGGATGGCTGGATTGAACGGTAGGATCAAGAAAAGTGAAATTAGAATGATGAAGGCAAATAGTGATTTGTAAACATATAGAAGAGGGAAAACAGGAGCTATGTGATTTATTGATCAAACAATACTACAGAGTGTGTGGATGTTGTCATTGATTGTATGGACTTATGCCATCATTTTCAAGTGCATGTCTAGAAATAATGACATTAAAAGTTACAGAATTTATACTATAAATGTTAATAGGCTGTCCTGTATTTTAGCTAGCCTGGCTTAGCCTTAGGTTAGGGGATAAATTGATTTGATGGAATATACCGTATACTTTATGAATTGACTCAATGACTGTACATAACATCAATAGTCAAATTCATAAAGTACTAAGTATATGGTTTATTTCCATCAAATCAATTTATCTCCCTATTGTAATAATACAGCATTGCCAAAATGTTAACTATGAAAACTAGCATAGACAGTCGGCGTCATTTTTTACTGTAGCTGGAATAGGGCAATCTATAAGCCAGTATTTGTTGGAAATTGAAATGGGTTGAGCTATTTAACCAAGCTATACAGATTCTTTGGAAACTAAGTATGATAGCTGACACAAAAGTTAGACCAATTTTATTCAGAAAAGTTGATCAAATATTGATGAAAATACCTGACGCCGACTCGGATGCTTTCATTTCATAGCTCTCACACAAAGAGCTATGGTTCGTAGCTATCAAAATGTATACCCTATTTATCAGGAAAATGTTCTTAAGTCTCGGTAGCTTTAACTATAAAATTGAATTTTTGATAGATGTAAAATCAGTGATACTGATGGTCCGATATATTCCTATGAATCTGATTCCTCACACGAACCAGATACTGGTCAAGATTGCATACACTTTTTAGATTGTATAGCAAATTCTGCAAAGTGTGGATCATTTAGCGACGCGACACTGGGTAAATCGTATCCTGCTACCGAGATAACGATAGTCTCTAGAAATGCTATCGAAATGTGGTTACAATTTAAATATTAGAAAATTGGCGAATTAATGATTATATTCATGTATTTACTTAAGGTTTTTACTTAACTTGTGTACATTGATTTGATATGTTTTCAATACCATCCCCTTTTTTGATATCAAGGGTACAATCACACAGACTATTGATGTTTTTGTATGATATTATGCACAGTAGGTATTAACACACATGCGTATAAATGATTTATTCTAGTATCAGATAAGGCATGACTCAGACTCTGTACATGTACCTCAAATATTTTGTGTTGAGATTGTGGTATCTGCTTCCTGTAGTGTTTGGCATGGGTTTGGTCAGGAAAAAGTAATCAGGGCTTCAACAGCACAATGGGAAATAAATGTGCACAGTGGTGCAAGGCAAGTATTTCAAAGGTTGGTCTCCAATTTGAATCCAATGTACTGCACATCTGCCGTGGGAGATTTGGAACATTTTGTAATATAAATTAGCCAGTAGTGTGAAATTGAAGACATGATAATCTCACATCTGACAACAATATACATGTAGGAGATTTGGATCATTGATATGGAAATAAAACATATACAAATGTGAAATCATGAAACCCACTTCTGACACCAATATTTGAGATTCAGTCACTTTGAAAGGAACAGTGTGAACGTTTGAAATCATAGATCCCCAAGACCACCAATGTATTAAGATCAGGAGCAATTTATTACTGGTACAAATACTGCAAAAATGATCATGAATCCCACATCTGATACCAAATTTAGACCAAAAAGAAAAGAATGTTACAACACTGTTAATATGAAATCGTAATATGAAATAGGACACAAAATTTTATTTAACATGATATTGAAATATATTAAATTAAATAATACAATTTTGTAAAATTTGAAATCAAAAGGCCGACATCTGGCAACAAGTGTCAGAGATGAGTACCATTTGAGAAAATTAAGGCAATGTGATACATATTCCATATCATAAATCCCACATCTGACACCATTGAAAAACTAAATAACTGTGTATAAGCATTTGTTGTAGGCCACGTCTTTATTTGACAACGAAAATGCTCAAGGTATCTGAAGTCTTTATTTGACCATGACAATGCTCAAGGTATCTGAAATGGAATAGGAGAATAATTTGAAGAGTTTTGTGGTATACTGCAACGATCAGATCTTCACACCAAGTACAAAATGATGTGCCTTATCCAATGCATCACCCTCCAGATGTGAACTGACTTTCAACAAGTATGACCAGCCAGCCGGCCCTGCGGCAAAAGGGTTAAGATAATATGAATCCATTGCAGTACTAACTCCAATCTGGTGAGCCATGTTGGTCGAGAGATTGGTCAAATATTTCAACACCTTTTTATCCCCCTGGTTTGTAAAACCAGAAGGGGATTTTGTCATCAGGTCAATGTGTGTATGTATGGGGGGGGGGGGGGGGGGGGGGGGGGTGGTATGTGTGTGTGTCGGGTGTGCCTTTTCCCTGAATGCTGTATCTTTTGAACGGATGGACGGATTGACTTCAAACCTTCAGCGATAGGTAGGCGGCCATGGTCAAAAAATGTGGCTGCCTTTTTTGGGTCTAATTTGCATAGGTCATCTGAGGTCAAAGGTCATCCAGAAGTCAAATCGTAAAAGTTGCCCGATTGACTTCAAACTTGGAGAAAAGAAACATGAATGCCGGGTGAACATTTTTTGGGGTCTAATTTGCATAAGTCATCTGAGGTCAAAGGTCATCCAGGGGTCAAATCGTAAAAGTTGCCCGATTGACTTCAAACTTGGAGAAAAGAAACATGAACACCGGGTGAACATATCTAAAATAAATTAGAGGTCATCCGAGGTCAACGGTCATTAGAGGTCATCCAAGGTCAAAGGTCAACAAGGGGTTAAATCGTGCAATGAATACCGGGGAACATGTCAAACAATAATTAGAGGTTATCCGAGGTCGAGGTCAAAGGTCATCCAGAGGTCGAGGTCAAAGGTCATCCAGAGGTCAAATCGTAAATGTTGCCCGATTGATGTCAAACTTGGAGAAAAGAAACATGAACACCGGGTGAACATGTCTAAAATAAATTAGAGGTCATCCGAGGTCAACAGTCATTAGAGGTCATCCAAGGCCAAAGGTCAACAAGAGGTTAAATCGTGCAACGAATCCAGCTTCCGGCAGCTTGGTGCTAAGCATTGGTTTCCAGTTTCCAATACGATTTATTCTGTTAAATATATACTACCGGGTTCCAAATTGTCGGCTCCTTTCATCTATGCTTAGCACCAAGCTGCTCAAAATGAGATTCACGAACAACGGGGGAACATGTCAACAAATAATTAGAGGTCATCCTAGGTCATCTGAGGTCAAAGGTCATCCAGAGGTCAAATCGTTAAAGTTGCACGATTGACCTCAAATTTGGAGAAAAGAAACATGAACACCGGGAAACATGACCCCTATGTGACCTTTGACCTCATTTAGTTGATCTCCCAGCCAGGGGGATTCGCAAGTCGTGACTTGCAGTATTTTTTTGGTTATCTCATCTATGATGAACTGCTTTGACTCAACGAATAGGTCATCACATTCTTCTGTCCATTTGAAGTGAAGGGGTGCCTGGTTTGTTGGGTAGGCATCAAAAAGGTAACATCTGCTCTACTGAGGCAAAGGCATAAAGCCACCTGATTAATGAGACCAAACCATGACCGTAGTTCTGTGATTTTGCGAGCGGTTTGGATCTTTTCAATGACTTCAAAAAACTGGGGGCATGGTCTGATTGATGTGGCAGATATCTCAAAACTGGCAAATTCAACAGTGCCCTTGTCCAAGATGAATGAATTAATTTGGATTCAATGTGATGCTGATGGCCAAAGCTAAAGAGGTCTGGCCAGTTTACTGCCTGAAAGAATTATATCTTCTCTTCAATCTGGCGTCTTTAATGTCTTAAATCAGCAATTTAAACCAATTGATAACATAAATTGTTGTTGGAAAATAGCCTCTCATGGATAGACTACACAGGCTACCCATAAAATATGGGAGCGCATCAAATTCAAGATCTGCATGTACACACATGATGTCTACAAATGGCTTCAGTGCTAGCTTCATGTTCAGGGTAACGCACCAGCTTTACCGCACTAGCTTTTCCTTACAAAACTTTTTTCTCATCAACTCAAATCTGCCACTGGACCCATTACACGTTCATCATCGGATACTTCACTTCTCATATATGGGGAAGAATTGTATTGGGGATAAATCGTTCTGAGTTTCTGCACCCTCACTTTGGAACCGCCTCCCAAAAACGTCAGGGAGGCATGTACACTGCCTAGTTTCTGCACCCTGACTGTGGAACAGCCTTCCAAAAACGTCAGGGAGGCATGAACACATCCTAATTTCCAGAAGATTTTGAAGTCTCATTTCTATCCATCATATTATTATTATTATTATTATTATTATTAATCTGTACTTATATGGCGCTCTACAAAGAACACAGCGCCTTACAACATGCAAAAATGATGCAAACACACAAACACAAACACCTAACATTTATACAAATGGGTTTTCAACAAACGTTTGAAAACAGGCACAGACACCGCCTCCCTCAACTGAATTGGCAACTCATTCCAGAGCCGTGGAGCGGCAACAACAAACGAATGATCACCAGCTCTCTTTCTTGAGCGCGGAACCGAGAGCCTTGTGGTATCAGACGAGGAGCGAAGTCTGGGCCTATTCTCAACCATTAATGTGTCGCTAAACAAGGTAATAAGATCACACAGATAAGGTGGAGCGACATTCATCATACATTTGTACACATACAACATTATTTTGAAACATATACGGTCCTTGATTTGGAGCCAATGTAAGGAATGCAAGAGATCAGCAGAGCACCTGTCCTGTCCACACGCAAAAAACCAGCCGGGCTGCCTTATTCTGGAGACGTTGCAGCCGTTTGAGGTCAGCTTCACGAGCGCCAAACAAAAGCGAATTGGTATAGTCTATGCAGGACAGGATAAGTGCTCTAACGGCATGATGACAAGCTTCTTGGGTGATGAAACGGCGTATCCGCCACAAATTACGAATTTGAAAATTAACAGTTTTACACAAATTACTAATGTGGATGGACATATTCATTGAACCATCAAATATAACACCAAGGTTTTTTACAGAGATGGAAGGCTTGATTGATATTGACTCTGTTTCCATTAGTTCTATGTAAAATTACAAATCCCACGTCTGACACCAATGTAGGGGATTTGAACAAATTGATATGATATTTTTCCATTTATACACACAGTTTATTTGTTATTTCCCTCAGGAAAATATGGAACCACTTAAATCAAGCATAACTGTTTTTAGTATAATTTTGAAATTTTATACAATTTGATTTAAATATTCTGAAAATGTATGCTGAATGAAATGATTGCTGAATAACCACAGGTAGCATCTATCTTTCATACTTATTTCCCTTATTATCAGATTCAAACTTTAAATTTTCTCAACCTAATCTATCTACCCACAAGTATGTGAACACTGTACTTCTAAAAAAACTAATACATTGTAATTTTTTCCTCCCTTCTGTATATTGACAGCCCATTTAGGGAGACATGCCTCGCGGACGTCCCAAGAGTAGCCCAAGCCGTAAAGGCTCAGGCAACCAAAAGGGCAGCTGCCCAAAGCGCCAGATATACATCAAAACAGCTGATCTCCCACGCTGGAAAGCCATCAAGGAACGTGCTGGATCTCGCAGCAGTGCCGATCTACTTCATTGGCTCATTGAGCTGGCCGAGGAGTATATGGGGTAATTCAAATTATATTAGAATTTTCAAATGAACCAAATTATTTTTCAAACAGTGTCATAAATTCTTTAAGTCATATAAAAATGCTAGATCTATTATAGTCATGTCAATTTGATATATTTGTCAATGCAGCCAAGTCATATAGGGCAAATCATATGATATGTCACATGTCAAAGGTGTATCATAAACCTGTTGACAGGTAGCACCACTTTGACATTAGAAGGCTATACATACTTGATAGGGTGGACCAAAATCGTAACATTGTCACAATATGAAATTGATATCATTTGGTTTTACATGTTAACAGGGGGTGCTTCCCCCCTGCCAGAAGGCTCCCACCAAATGAATGACAACTCTATGTAGGCCTATATATTAACAAAAAATAGTCGGTTATTCCCCCCTGATCACAGGCCTGTCAACCCTCTCATGCCCTCCCAAATTGAAGGTCCTAGTTACGCCACTGCATGTACATGTACTGTGGCAATTTTATAATTACATAATTACAATCAAGGGTGAATTTAGGAGGGTGATGGGAGCCATATGTTAATGCTTGTGAGCCATGTGATTACATTGTCAGGTTACATTCATTTTGTTCAGATGCTCATGGGGTGTACACAAATTGACCTCTAATGACCTCTACGTGACATTTGACCCCATTTTGCCAACACTTTGTGTGTATGTATGTTCCCTTTTGGTTTAGCCTTTTTGGTTAGGTTCGGCAGGTTTCAATCTTTACCATACTTGGTAACAATAATCGTTGGGTAAACGGGACTTCAGATGCTCATGGGGTGTACACACATTTACCTCTAATGACCTCTACGTGACCTGTGACCTTATTATGCCAAAACTTTAAACTGCACTTATTGCTGCTTTTTTTGCTCTCATGTAAAATCAGACTTCAATCTCAGCCAACTTGGTGAAAATATTCTTTGGGTAAGGGGGCTTGAGGTGCTTATGGGGTGTACACAGATTGACCTCTAATGACCCCTATGTGACATTTGACCCACATTTTGTCAACACTTTAAACTGCACTTATTATTTAAAATTAGGGTTCTCTATGTAAAGTCAGACTTCAATCTTGGCCAAACTTGGTAACAATAATCTTTAGGTTAGGGGACTTGAGATGTTCATGGGATGTACACTGATTGACATCTAATGACCCTATATGACCTTAAACCCCAATTTGTTAACACTCTAAACTGCACTTATTGCTCTTTAGGACTCTCATATGAAAAGTCAAACTTCAATCTCTACCAAACTTGGTGACAATAATCTTTGGATAAGGGGACAACTAAACTTGGTTCACAATATTTGGGCAAGGGGTTTAAATGACTCATGGGGTGTACCCAGATTGACCTCTATTGATCCCTATGTGACCTTCAGGGTTCTAGCTACGGTGGGGGCCGCCCGGCACTGACAATATCCGCCCAGCACTCTTTTTAAAAAAAAGTTTTAAAAAAGTTTTAAAAAAAGAAGAAAGTTTTTGTTTTTTTGTTTATTTTTTAATAATTTGTGGAAAAAATCATTAAACTGTCTCATAAATCAAGAAATTATGTAGCAAGAACCCTCAAAGTGCATTAAAAAACCCTAAGACATTAAGAAGGCCTCTAGATCCCATGCCATGATCCACTGCACTTCGTTCGCTACACTTTCTCCGTTCGCCGTCAGTAAATTTACCCGGCACTAAAATGGTCCTGGCTAGAACCCTGGTGACCTTTGACCCCATTTAGGTGAATCTCCCAGGGAATTCGCAAGTCGTGACTTGGAGTATTTTTCTTGATCACATCACATATTATTTGCCAGGAATCAATATAACATGATCCTGTGATGAAGTTAATTTTAAAATTATTAATGACTCTTGTTTGGTACAGAATGGCTCCTACATGTAGTTCACTCCCATGCATATATTTTGTTCGTTGTTTGTTTGCTTGTTGTAGTGTTTGTTTATTGGGGTATTTGTATGATTGTTCGTTTGTTTGTTTGTTCGTTTGGTTGTTTATTTATTATTCCGTTTGTGTTTGTTTGTTTGCTTGTTCTGTAATCTGGGGTTTGTTTTTTCACACCTTTTCAATCAGGAGATACCACCTGACATTTAACACTAAAAAAGGTGTTTATTTGCCCCCGCGTCATCAGAGATGGTGTATGATGGACAATGTATGTATTGGCCTTTTTTATTGCAAAAATATGTATGATTATTTCCAATATGCTGTTTCTATTTCTGTAGAATTGTCCAAGATGAAAAATCAGAGTCTGAGGATGACAAATCTGATGATGATGATGACAGTAGTAGTGATGATGATGACGATGACAACAACAAAGATGCCGCAGATGCAGAGGATGGTGCATCCTATGAACATTCATCCACTCTAGATACCCCAAGAATTCCCAAAGTGGAATCTCAAGATATCACGGATCAGACTCATCAAATATCCAACTCATTTGAAGATAATGTAACAGATGAGAATGGTAATCTTAAGAAACTGGTGATTAAAACTAACGGCCATAAAACCACGAGCCATGTTATGACATCTGGTGAAGTGTCCTCCGATGTCAAAGTTGTACTGAGAAAGGTGGATGTTGGTAAAGATATGGAGATCCCACCAGATGATGGAGTAGGGGGCAACCCTGATGATAACGATGACGTGGGAGGGGTCATCAAGATCATGCCGCTGAGACGATCTTTGCTACCAACCCGTAAACTGAGACCTAGGATAAGAGTGAAGAGTACAACTCCTTTATCAATTGTAAGTAAAGATAGCCCATGTATTGATTTGACCTAAATTGTTTCAAAAACCCACAAGATAAAGGTAAGAGATACAAGTGTTTAACATGCCCCCTGATTGAACTGGAAGTAGGGAAGGATATACTCATTGAAAAGCCTGGTTTGATAATGCAGTGTCTTTCCTTATGACAAATTAAACAAATCTATAACTATTATCAAATGTATGCACACAGAAGTCTATGCTCTAGGTAGGAGTACATTGTATACATGTTCATTCTCCAAAATATGAATGATTAACCCAGGGTTTTGAACTATCAATTGATTATATTTATCTGATAAAGCATTTCTTAATTCAGATCAAACTTAATGTTAATATTTGCAAAAATATTGGAAATCTGATATATATATTTTTTTATGAAGCAGATATTTTAAATCGCATTTAATCAAAATGTTCCACATGAATTGTGTGAAATTTACAAATTTGGAAAGAAGTATGTCTTTAAATCCACTGTGTGTAATTTTACATTAAGCCACCTGATGCCACGTTGGTTGGAATGGAATTCCGATGACAGCTCTGTTAAAGCATAGACAAAGACTATGTGTTAAAATACCATTCTGATTTTGTTTTGGGGAATTACATACATCAGGATTAATTTTTACCCACTAATAGTGAATACAAATGTGTTATCCTTAAAACATATTTGAATGCAGTTTACATTGAAGGTTGTGATTTGTGAAAACCACCACATATTTACATGATGAAAAGAAATCATACATTATGCCCAAAACAGATCTGAATGTTCACATTAAAGGCCGTGAAGCTTGAACACTAAATCAACATTTAATGCATAGGATCTGGTGTTGCTAAAATATCCACCAAAACAGCCCAATTTATTGTGTACATTACAAATGTATATATTTTCTTAACAATTGGTATAAATGAATGAAATAGTAAAACAATAGCCCAATTCACTCACAAATGTCACTTCTGTAAAGAACATATCATTCTGGAGAAGGAGGAGGAACAAAGGGAGGGATAGGAAGTCTCCATTAAAAATAAACATTTTCCTCCCAAAGGGGAGAGAAAAAATAATGTCCCTAATTAAAATTAAAATGCCTAGTTACAATGCAACAGGATTATATTTGTCAGAGCTTACAGTTACACTATGAGATAAGTGTTTTAAAAATTCAACATGATCCCTACCCTGAACCTTCTACCTCCTCCTCTTATTAATATATAATGGTGTTCATAACGCTGCTTTTGCTCTCTAAATATGACATATAGCCCAATTTGGCCTCTGAATCACAGATTTAGCAACACTGATAGGACGCAGGTGTAAGTTTGTCATATTTAACACTGAATGTGAGATGATGTTTAAATATTATATCAATGTGATACAATGTGAATACAAAATTATTAGTCTAAACAGTTTTTGCAATTTTATCAGGGAAATGCATACCTATACACATTACATTCCAATATTAAAACATAACATTTAAGGGCAAATATAATTTGTAATCAAAGTGTTTATTTGCTTTTGAAATTAAAAGACATTTAGGCATAATTAATGTTAGTATGGATTTGTATGTGATTGTGACCAGGAAATACAGGGTGTGTAAAAAAAGTGTTTTTTTAGCCATAAAAAATATAAAGATTGGACGTGAAGTACTAATATTCATGTTACATAAGATTTGTTTCTATCCATTTTGGAGCTTTCGTTATCAAATTATGGCCACTTTTCATGTGCAGAGAACTCTTGTATTATAATCGTCATTCAGTGAGTAATTGAACACAATCAATAAAATTGATATAATCTACCTACTAAATGTTAATAGTTAGTTGAATTTGAGAAGAAACAAATATTTTCATCCATATTATTCATGGCAAACCACCGTAATATTTGAATTATAGATGTATTTCAAACAATATTAACATATCCCATATCATCATTGGAATCACAAATGCAGTTTTTTCAGTTGAGAGTCCAATCCTTGTTCCAAAGTGGCCAAAATGGGATTCGCATGCTTGTTACTGAATTGATCATGTCTCGGCAATTAGGTGGTGAAATTTAGTGGGATGAAGTGTATTTGATAGAAGAATAATAGGGTTTACCAACAGTCTATTTTTTGATAATAGAAAAAAATGGGATGTATTCAAATAATTGTAATCCCCATGGGACACTGTATGTGTCACGCATTGGAGGTAAGTGTAACATGCTGAATTTCAATTTACCATGTACACAAAAGTCTGATGAATAGAAAAATGATGTGGATAAACCAGTCGTTATCTTGCCAATAAAATTACAACGGATCTGTTTTCAGCGGCGATCATAATAATTTGAATTATGTACCTGTGACACGAACAGTAAAAATAAATGTTTCACATGTAGGAAAATACACAGAAAAATACATCCATAGCATGCAACATTTTGGAATATTTCATAGGGAAGTAAAAACCCAACGCAAATATTGCTATGTGTGTTGGGTTTAAAACTTATTTGTCAGTTGATAACATTAAATCTTTAATACTGGATAGTTAACAATGTTATCAAAATGTATTAACCCATGATCTAGTAGATTATACACCTTTTACAGGAAGGAATTATAGCTATAAGCTATGATTCGATGAATGACTTTAATGTGTTTTATGAATCCTTAATAAATAATAGATATATTATTTATTCTTTCTTCTTTCAGAACTCAAAAGTAACCATGCCAACGACAAGAAGCCAAAGTAGAAAGTTGAAAGAGAAACCAAAGTCTGAAGAAGAGCCTAAAACCAAATCGAAAAGGAAAACTACTACTCCCCCAAAGGTAACATGCAGTTCTAAGATTAAATCCAAGAATAAGGGAGAGACCTTGCCTTGCTCAAAGTGCCGACGCATCTTTCGTGACAAAGTCTCGTTTCGCCGTCACCAAATGATTCATTCCCCAGATCATCCCCGCTGCAACAAATGCGACAAGGTGTTTACGTCTGCCGCGACGCTTTGGATTCACCAGAAAATGAAACATGGCGAGAAGAAGATAAAATGCAAGGAGTGTAATCGTTCTTTTGCACTCCGATTTCAACTTACTGAGCATGCCCGGATGCACTCAGGAGAGAGACCATTTAAGTGTAAATCGTGTGGCAAAACTTTTAGGACAAGATCAATTCTAAGTGCCCATGAAGATCGTCATAATTCAAGTCGTCAGTATTTATGCCACGAGTGTGGACTTACTTTTCAGCGACGTGATCTATTCCGTCGGCATGTGACAAAACATGCTCATCCAAAGCCCTACCAGTGCATTGAATGCGGTAAGCGATTTGGTTACAAGATGTCGTATGAAGACCACATGATGCGTCACGAGAACCAACGTACAGGGAAGTATCCTTTTCAGTGTAGCATCTGCGGTAGACGGTACATGACGCCTAAAACCCTTCAATGTCATCTGTCACGACACAAGAGTGCCAAAGAGTACCAATGCGACGAATGCAAGAAAACTTTTAAACAGCGCCACTATCTGGATCGACATAAGATCACACATTTGGAACAGAAGCCATTTCAGTGTTCTGAATGCGGACGTGGCTTTACACAGAACTCTAATATGCGAATACATATGCGCACACACACAGGAGAGAAGCCATATCAATGTAATCTGTGTGACAAAGCTTTTGCTCACAATGTCAGTCTGAAAACTCATAAGAAAACTGTTCATGGAGTGGACATGTGGCAACAGGAGAACTCGCCAAACATTGGGATCAGAGGTGGACCACCAGGAAGGCCAAAGGGAATGAAGTTGAAGAAATCTATGAAGGAGCCAAAGATAGAAAATGAGCAGCAGGCTACCGCTGCATATTCTGTAGGTATGCAGTTTGCACAGGAGAGTTTGCTGTCAGCATTTGGAGCAGTAGCAGCAGCTGCTGCTGAGGAGAGGGATAAGGTTGAGGTTAAGCCATCTCTGGATTCGGTAATTATGGAAGATCAAGCTGTTGAAGGAGGATTTCCAAATGAAGCTGAGGTACACGCAGCACAAGCCAAATTTCAAGAAGCTTTGGAAGCTAAATTTCAAGAAGCACAAGCTAAGTTAGAGCAAGCCCAATGTGAGTATCAAGATACTAAGCAGTTTGAAGATACTAAAGAAGACTCTTCCCAGTCAGATTACCAGGATTCACCAGTTGAAAGTAGAAGATCTTCTTTTGCATCAGATCCATCCGTATCCTCACCAGCTAGCACATATCAAGATCAACAACAAGCTTTACCAATCCATAGGATGCTTGATGCATCACCAGCTTACCAAGAAACAAACATGGATGTCCGTCAGCTTTCCTCCCCCTCACCAATAGATGCATATGCATCCTCCCACAGTCAAACCCCTGCTCAGACACCAACACCAATGCAGCCCATTCAAAGCCCAACATCAGTCATTCATGTTCCTCTTCAAAGCCCAACGCCCCCATTAACCCACTCTTATTCACAGAATCACATTGGAATCAATCAATTCACCAATAACTCTCCTTTAAGCCTAGCACAGCCTCTAACACCCAATTCCACTCACAATCTCACTCAACCTTTGACTTCTAATCCACATGTTCTTTCGCAGCCCCTTATGTGCAACCCATCAACACAAATGCTTTCACAGCCTCTTACCCCTAATCCAACTCCTCATCCCCCTAATCTAACTCCTCATCCAATTCCACAACCTCTTACACACGATCTAAATCACAACCCAATTCATACCCACCCATCACAAATGCAATCTCCGCTACAATCTCCGCTACCATCTCATACACCTGTTCCCATGCATTCTCCCACTCAATCTTACCCACCAGTTGATATGCATTCACAGAGGCTTTCCCATACCCCGACAATCAGCTATGCTAGCCAAGGATACACTTCACCTGAAATCCATACTCCAATGCAAACTCACACTTCTACACAGATAAACTCTCCTACCCAGTCCCACCATTCTCCAGGCCACAGCCAGTCACAATCACCACCTAATCAAACCATGTCCCCTAATCAGACTCACTCTCCAGGTATTCAGACCCACCGTAGTGATATCCCTGACATGATTCCTGAAATACCCCTAGATTATCACATCCGTAATGCCCAGTTACCACCCCATGCTAACCTGCCCTACATGGCCAGTATGGCTAACATGGCGAATATGGCTAACATGGCGAATATGGCTAACATGGCTAGCATGGCTAGTGCTTACCCGGCCACAGCTAACCATGACAAGACTTTGCAATGGAGTAGGCATCAAGAGGCAATGTGGATTAGAGCGCAGAACCAAAGTTTTATGGCTGGTCTGAGGGCGGTGGCTGGTGCACCCCCTATGGTGAGCCCAGCACCCCAGCCTGCTCCCTTAGAGTATGCACAGAATAGTCCGTATCACACAGCCTCAGCATCTCCATCTCCAATGCCACAATGGAGAAACTAGCAACCCCTGCACACTATCCAAACTATAGTAGATTCATAGGCTTTGGCCGGTGTATCATTTCAGTGGTAATATCTTCCAATTGAAGCAGGAGGCAGTGATTTGAAATCTTAATGTAATCATTGACACATATGGTTCTATGTTTCCTTGTATCTTGCATCATGTCCTAGGTAGATCATTACAGAAGAGTAACACATTTCTGTCATGCCATTTTCCAAATTGATTTTCTCTCTAAATTAATCCTTATTTATACAAGAAGGATTAAAACTCTAAGAATAAAATGATGATCAATATTTGTCACTTGTTTTAGATGACACATTTGATTTGCGTGCTGTTTGTGGGGCAGTCTAAATTCACGCATGGACGCATGATATTTTGAAGTCCACTATATCGCAGCGAAACCAATAGCATCTTAACAATGCCGATATTGTCGTGATTGGTCCATTTGAAATCAATAACCGATCAACCAATATTTATGAATCTACTAGAGTATCCCCATGCCACAATGTCAAAACTGGAGAGGCCATGAATTAAATAGAGAACCTGGAAACCCATTGCACAACGTAACTCAAACCACATTTGGAATTTCACATCATCCATGGCACAATTGCAACAAAACTTATGTCACCAGCACCAGTGGCAAATCAAATGTCGCTTTGCCAAAACCCCGGGGGGGGGGGGGGGGGGGGGGGGGGGCACTCAACCTTTTTTTGGGTAGGGGTGTGCCGCCCAGGGTCTCAAAAAGGGGGGCTAAAGAACTGAACTGAGTGGATTTTATGACGAAAAATAGGGTCTTAGGAACTGATTTTTTTCCAAAAAATAGGGCTTGAGAACTGGCCTATAGTTCAATTTTCGATTTATTTTGGTTTAAGAACGCAAAATTTCGCGATTTTTTTGAATTTTCAATAAAAATGGGGTCTTAAGAACTGATGCAGGCTCAAAAGGGGGGGTCATAAGAACTAGCAGCAGAGGGTGAAAAAGGGGGTCTTCAGCGCGGCACATACCTATACCCTTTTCAAATGTCAGTGCCCCCCCCCCCCCCCCCCCCCCCCCGGGGCCAAAACTATTATTCACCCATTTCACACATGGAAAAACTAATGTCACTCCTGAAACAATTGGTGTTTGTTTTCACCAGGGGCAAAGTCGGTATTATGCACTTCACATTGGCAAAATGATAATTCTCACAATGCATCTAGAGTCGCCCCTGTCACAGATCAAAAACTAATGCACACCAACTAATGTCACCACACTATTTACCACAGAAAGTGAGCCAATGTAACCCATGCCACAGAAGCAATTTTGGTCACTCCCACCATTGTCTACGCCAGCCACTATGGTATTTCAAATTGTTTGTCTCATTAATGTCATAAATGAAATAAGTGTGGGAAATGTTACTTTGTGAATTGACACAAATATCGTATCATTGTGTAATATTGAAAACCTGTAGGCGTACAGCATTGCAAATGTATGTGAACTGAAATCATTCTGAACTTCACTATGCAGTACCTAATAAGGTCAGGTTGCATTATATCATTTATAGTCTGCACATAAACATACATTTGCATAGCAACCAGATATTAAATCGACTAACATCCTGACATTCTGACAAGCATTTTGTCATCAGGAGGAACAAAAGAAATTCAAACTTTTTGCTCCGAGTGCGAAAAAAATGAATGTATTATAGTCGGTATAGCAAAACAACAACTCAAGATTAAAAATCAGCTGGTCTCATTTGCTGGTTGATTACATACAATGTACAATGTAATGTAAACAAACAGTAAAAGGTTGTCAATAAATCCCATTATATAGATGTACAGAAGTAGAAATATATAAATAATACACAACCAATAATGTTGTGATTGTGTGCAATTCAATTTTTTTTAAACAGCAAAAAATAATACTATATTTGTAAGAGCGAAATAATATATCAAAGTTGTAAATATATTCAAGACAACTCATACGTAGGCCCATCAAGATTTTTAAAATTTATTTTCAACTTAAACAATTTTAACCCTGTTTTCATTTCCATGTTTTTAAGGTCAGTATGTATAGGTCAGTTTTGAGAAGAAGAAACATCTGTTTTACATTTTTATGTTTCATCACCTATTTCAGCAGTTTTTATATTGATAAGTACACTTAATTGTTTTTAGTCATATCATTTCCTATGTTGCATCCATATGGACCGACCGTGTAAACAAACAAATAAAAAATGTAACCTTTACAATGTCTTGCAAAAGTACAAGTATTTTGGGGACTCATGTATTTTTGTTGACATTGCAGAGAACTATATGTTGTCATGACAGCAATTCATGTTGGCATGGCAAAAAATACTCAGAAAGTACCCATGTGCAAGCAAGCATACAAAACTTACTGAATTTATTATTTTTAAAAATATGGTACCATATTATCCCTATTAAGCGCCCATGCCCTTATAAGCGCCAACCTCTAATTTTTTTAACTGACTCTAAATAAAACACCCACTCTGAAAATCAACATTTAGCACTTTGTTTTTAACTCTAAGAAATACTAGCCAAAGACAATTTTCTCATCAACTATCATTTAAAACCATCTGAAATTGTGCATTTAGACTCTGGACAGGAAAAAACATAGTTCATTTGAGCTTGAATCTAAAAATCTACAACATTGTAATGTTCTGAGTAGTTTTAACTACTCAGTGGATTAAAATCCCTCCACTTCAAAGGAGCACCAATTATTATCAAATACTGAATACTGCAACCTTGGTGGAAAATTATTTCAGAAATTGTGTAACAAATAAACGCCCACCTAAAATTACTTTGCTAATTGCCCTGGGCGCTTAATAGGGATTAATACAGTAGTTAATAGGGATAATACAGTTGTAGAGTAGTGGTAGAAGCCGATGTGATTATAAAAAATATTGTATCACGTAATGTACTATAATGCTTTAATTTCTCTGCTTGCCAAAGACAATATCAGTTATTTTGTTCACATGCAGATATTTGCATGAATCAAAGCATAGGTACGTATGCAGTTTGTTAATTTGTGCACTTGCGCTGCGCACCATCACTATATATCATTCCACAAGCACGATATGTCACTTAACTGGTCGGCACTGGCTATAAAAGAGGCAATCAATCGCCACGCAAGGGAATTTAAGGTCTGATGACCAGATCAAAATTGGGAGAAAATGGATCGCTTGTATTTCATAACAGCTTAAACATTACTCATGGGAGTGAAGAAAGTCATAAAAGTATAGCCTGCACTAAAGAAGACTGTCTACCGTCAGACAACTCTATAGAATTTGGTTTTCAATATGAAATATCTTTTCAGTTATTCACAATAAAAACATAATACATGTACAATAATAGGAAGATGGGTGGCCACCCCTTACCAGTTGATCCATCATTTTGGATGTTGGTTAAGAATGAGAAAATCTATACTATACCTAAATTGAGTTTTTGGAGATGCATGTAGAGAATCCCCATTTAATTGTAGGGTTTATACTATATAACACAGTACAAAATCTCAGTGCTTTACATGTATATTCACCATACATTAGATTGCCATGTGCCGGGGGGGGGGGGGGGGGGGGGGGGGGGGGAGGGGGGTCTCTCAGATACTTTTTTATGTTTACCAGAGACCCATAATTTCCCTACATATTTGACAGATTTTGCTCAAATATCTATGAAAACAGCAAATTTAAGGCTATGAAAAGGAAGTCATTCATTTCCACTTTCATTCAACTTTGATTTGAAAAAGTCCAGACAATCCAATGTATGGTAAATTGAATGATAATAGTTTGCAGTTTCAAATTAATCCAAATTGAATTTGAATTATCAATTATTTGAATTATTGTTTTGTTTGTTTGTCTAAATTTGAGGGTCATAGACACCCGTAAAATCAGCTGCAGCATTTCAATCCACCAATATGTGAGACAGAGCTACCTAGGCTTCTGAAAAAATATGACATAGTCACAGAGCTACCTAAGCTTTTGGAAAATATGATATCTTGCGGCTATTTCTGATAGCGTATTACCCTAAAATATAAGGCTATAATGCTAGAAAATATTTTATATGTATAAAATTCACAACTGCATAATATAATAGGTGCTTATAATTATATAAAGTATATCTTGTTTATAAAGTGTTTAAAATGTAGTAGTTCAATTTAACACTGTACCGTATGTATCTTGATACAATTTATTTTATTGCAATCGTATATGATAGTGCTATATATGTGTTTCTTCATCCTTTGAATCTCCAAAAGGAAAACAAGTGTTACCAACACTTGCGAGTTGATACAAAAAGGTGTATGTTGGTACAAAAAGATATATACTGTAATGTTGTGGCACGACTAAGTTACCACTTCAAGTGTGAAATACTTAAAATATGACATCTGCATTTTCCTGTCCCCATCATGCTTGAAATATTGGGAGATTGTGCTTGTGTAAAAAACAACCAATCTAATACCACTTCTCTAATAGATTTTCCTCAAATTAAGATAATGGATATTTATCCTCACATTGAATACAGCCTGATAAACTTAATCATGCTTACAATAAGAAATCATAATTTTGAATACTCTTATGATCTTTTAATAACAAAATTGTCAATGGGTGCATGAACATATCAATGCTATCTCTGTCCACACAATTTTCATACTCAAGCATTTGTATTTGTTGTTACCATACCTTTTAAAAGTGATGGAACTGGGGACTTGGTTTAATTTATTGTAACTGATGTTAATTTTGGACATTATCCCTGATGGAGTGTGTAATCATGAGTAGCTATGTAATTTTCTTATATTTTGTTAGCCAATAATATTTCTTATTCCATTTTCATTTGACTTTTTTTCTTCTGAGAAATGACTAACGCTTACCATAATAAATCACTAAAACCTCCCAAATTTGTCCCTGTATAAAGTGACTATTCCCTAAATATGTTGAAATATAACAGTAATAAGTATTGGTACTATAAGGTATAAAATGTAACCAGTCCCTCTAAAACCTTGAACAATTTCATTTTTGGCACTTCACAGTTTCAAATCAAGACATTTGTTGAAATGCAAAAGATATCTGTATCTTCTCCCGAGCTTTAAACAATCCCAAACATTGTATTTTGATAACTTGTAAACAATATCATGGATTGATAAAATGCCTTTTGTTCCAGGTTCTGTTGTGGGTCACATTTAAAGTCATTTAAAAATTTGTATTTGAACTCAATCCAATATTATTAAGTGCACATTTCAATTTAATGAATGCACTATCGTGACAGTTAAGCAGTGATGTAACTTAGGAGGATGGATGCATGTGGGGAGATTGTCTACCTTCAAATTACGAAATGACCAGTGCGCTATATTGCACCTCTTGGTTACGCCACTGCATTTTAGATAATATTTTAGTATGTGTGTACCAAGTACAAATGTTGAGTAGATAGAGCGAGCCTGTTTTTAGTTCAGACAAATAGAATAGTTGTGTCATTATTATATATATGCTATAGTGCTAAGCACCATTTTTACAATCTTAATCTAACCAAATTAAATTTACATTAGTTTTAAGTTTGAGTGCATTGATGAATTAGCTTTTTCTTCTTTTTTTTATTTCTTTTTTAAATAATGTATCATGATAAAGATATATATGCATGTATTTATATTCCAAGGCATATAAATACATAGAAGGATACACGATACATTCTATCAATTTTGGTATGACACTTTCAATTAACTGTTATTTGCACACATCTTACTGGCTCAACAATCTTATTCCCATCTTAAAATTGGGACATTTAAAACAAAGAAAAATTCATGAGATGTTTTACTTGATTAACCCAATTGCCAGGTTAAACTCCCATGGTACAATAAGGGTTGTGTATCTGTACATTATGTACAGGTGAATGGTAAGGGAATGTTTGAAATGCTTTGTTTCTTGATGATATGCCTTTTTACTAGTCGCAGCCTTGCAAAAGTTTAAGATCATAATCGGTGCTTTGACTTAATCCAAAGAATATGTTGGTATGGTTGTGCAATATGTTTCCATTACTGATGTCATATGTCAACAAGTGGTGCTACCAGAGCACTACAGAATAGAAGCAGAAATGCATAAGGTATATAAACTGCTCAAACTATTTGTTTGGAATTTTTTTCAAGCACCAACATATTTTGTGATATTCATATTGTGTGGTTCATATCAATGAAAAGCTGATGTGTTCATGATGCCTCATTTGTAGCAATCACTTACTCCAGTGCTTAGCCACTTGCTTGAGAATATGGGGAGGTCTCAATCTGGATGTGCCAAAATCGCCACTATTTTGTGCTCAAAAGTCAATAGAGTATCACTCTATACTATAGTAGAACAAGTGGCTAAAACAAGTGATTGATATGAATGAGGTATCATTGGAAAGAACACATCAGCTTTTTATTGTTATAAAACACAATATGAATAATATAGGTGTGATAGAAGGTCAACGGTCATGATCCCAAGGACTTGATCGTACCTACAGGTGATGCTATGAAATTACATGATGTTGGCATAATTAGTGCTTCGGTAACACCTCGTGCTGATAATACTTCACAAATGCATAATATGTTTATAAACTGTCTTGTTGTTTTTTACACTGGAAAAGTATGTTGTTTTAAGTGTTATTGTATGGTGTTTTGATAAAAAAAAAAAATGAACTGTTGCCTTTTGCTTAAAATTGTGAATTGTAATTAAATGTCTGTGTACTGCATGCCGTATATATATTACCTACCAATATAATTGGTATAAAACTTCTTTCTCTAGATATTATATATATAGATCTCACTATGTTTTCATATACAACAATGTATCGTAAATATGTATAATCAATAGATGGACACTTTCACGTTGTGTTTTATACCATGTGTGTTTTATAAGGTATCATTCCACTTGTATGCATTAAGATCAAAGTTTTGTAAGATGTGGTTGAATTGTCTTGAATATGTACAGCATTTTCTTATAAGCTGTAAAATCTTGCAACGATAAGATATTGAACAGAACTGTATAGCAAAGGATTTCTATAAAGGACAGTTTTAATATTAAAGGGATGCTATATAATGTCTGATATTGAATGGTGAAGGGGGATGATTCATTGTTGTCCGAAGCAAAAGGAAAGTCATGGTTTGCTAAAGAATGGTTAATCGTACTTTAACTCCCTGAGAACTACCGGCCTATTGGTCAGAAAGATAGATACATGATTTATTGCACCAATCAGAGACATTTTTACAATAATTGTATCCCTGATAAAGATTGGAGTGAAATATTTTTCAAGCTGCATTTTAATTGGCTATTCAAATGAGTATATCTTGAAATAAACCAATCAGAACCACTGTAAGATAGGCCGGTAGTGCCTAGGGGATTAATCTATGTTTTTTTTAATCTGAAATCAAAATGAATAATAATAACCTAAGTGACGTCTCAAGCAGAAAAGTGTTGATACATCATGGATGTAAGCCACAAGGATACAAAACAACAATGTATTGTAAGTCTGAAGGGTAAATTCTTGTGCTCAAAAGAATGTTTTTACTACAAAAAGTCAATCTCAATCGGCCAGGTACTCTATTTTGATAAGTTACTCATATGACTATCGTGTTATTAACGAATCAGAAGCAATGAGCAAAGAACTCACAAAAAATAAAAGTGACGCCATAGAAATAATGAAAGCAAATTTAGGATTGCCCATTTTGAGGTCTGTATTGCTGCATCCTATAATTATTTATATACTGTCTTAACACTTTCCACACGGCTATTGGTTATACAAATTTCAAAACTAATTTTTCAGAAACATTTTTCAACTTTCAAGGTCTATCTCAAGGATTGCTGAATCAAAACTAGGCATGTTTGTACTTATGTCAATGCATTTCTCATGGTGAATCCAAATATGGTAATGAAATTGAATAATTTTGAATTTTTTTAAACATTTTGTGAAATTTTGGAGTGTCGTCTGCAGACGCCTGCCGCGTGGAAAGTGTTAACATACAGAACATGTAGCAAGATTTTTGAAATGGATTGTTTGTCATGTGTACAAATATCCCTTGATGGGGAGAAAGGAGAGTTATTTCAATATTGTCATTCTGTCTGTTGAGAAAAAAGTGGATTTTATCCCTACACATTAATGTTGCAAGTACATACTGTTGCTATTGTAAGAGTATTAAGAATCAGGTCTGGAAATAGCACCTGCCCATAGCGGGTAACTTTTGCATCGGGTGGGTGAAGGTGCAAAAGTACCTGACCAACTGGCAGGTAAACATTTTCAAACTCACAGTGTAAGTGAGTTACACTGGCTGGTAGAATTTCTGCTGGGCAGGTATATTTGTGAGTTACCTGCCCAAGTGGCTGGTTGAAAAAATCTGAAGTTCCAGCCCTTTTAAGAATTATTATAAATGCACTTAATGTGTGTACTACAATATTTGCTTGTATCACTGTTAAATTTCACAAGAGAATTTTGTAAGCAAACATTTCACGCTGAGCAAATATGTGACGCAATCAAGAGAAATGAGTCGGATGTCGGGGAATCCCAAATTGAGATATAGCCAATTTAGTGCGAGGGGTATCTATAAGTTTTGATGGAAGTTCAAGTACATAATTTGACATAACTTTAAAACAAAAAGTCGTATTGACATGGGGTTTTCAGTTCCTGAAAGCTTTAAGTGTCTTCTTTAAAACTGTATTAAAAACTCATTTTCGACCAGGGTCGACATCCGACTCATTCCTCTTGATCGTGTCACATATATAAAAACAATTGATAAATGTTAGAAACCTTGCATCACATGTTTAGAAGTCATCTTGGAGCATTCTTAATGATACAAAATTCCTTGTATCATCAATATAATATGCCACATGAACAAATCTGATTGCGTTTTTTGTATACTGTAATATAACACTTCCAAAGCCCTGTGTATATAGTGTATTATGCGTTACCGCATTTGTGGTATCAGAAATGCTCGGCCTGGACATCCTTCAGATTATAGCAGTATAAAACAGCTATAGATGACCATATTTGCAGTATCTGTCTGAATTCTAAGTGTCATATGCAGCATACCATGTCAGCAATCAATCACACCTAATAAAAACTTTTCATTTTTATTTTTCCTTTTACCAACATTAAAGATCATGTCTTTTTCCCCATGATGTTCTTCACAATTTACACTATCAATCAATAAAAACAAAGTACTTCATCCGTTCATCTACTGTCATCATATTGTGATGTCAGAGCACAGCGACACAACATTTAGTGATAAGGTTCAATCTCTATAATATGCTCTAATAACCTTACCTACATAGAGGCAGATGATCAAAGTATAGAAACACCATCTTTCTTATAATTTTTCAAATTACATTTTTAGAAACCTGTTATGCATTATTTTCATTATTGCCATAGAACATATTTAATCAATGACAGATTGTATCATTAATATAGTATACGGTATACCATTCTCCATTTGTATCCCTAAAGCTGTAAATGATAGCAAAAGTAGGCTATATCTGTGACCAACATTTATTACCATCCATAGACCTTAAGTGGCCTGGAATTGCATGTTTCTATCTCAACTCAGCAGCCCTGTTATTATGGCACTTTATTTGATTCAATTTTGGCAAGAATTTGTAGTTTATTTTTGTGCAAAAGGAATCCCACCTGACCACTGTACGGCTGCAATTATCACTGTGGTGCTTTTTGTAAAGTGGTGAAATAAATAGCACAATCAAGTTGTAGGCTATTTATTTTTCTGTAACCCATTTTCTTAAAACAAAAGGGTGTAAAACTAAAATCTCTCATAGACCCCCATATAAAAAAAACATATGTGATTTTACCCCGTATGGCCCATTCAAACTCCCCACAGATATCGGTGTGTGAGTTGAAGCAATGTCAACCTTTATCTGCCAAGGTCGATGGACGCACAACGGCAGAAGTACACATGGGCCATTATTCTTTCCCCAACACCACATCTTGAAAATCCTGATGCTACCACTTCCTCAACCTCCATGTAAAGCCATAGATGTTTGTTTAAATTTCTGCCAACCACTCATATTGGGTGTGTTAATTTTTAATACACAGCCCACTTTCCACATTCTTGCAATTAAAAACACACCATTCGACAATTTTTAATGAGACAAAATATTCCATCTTTTTTTTTGTATTTGTAATTTTATCGTATCAATTATATGTTGTTTAAACCAAAAAATATATTATATGGTGTATGTGTTCTGTATGGTCTTCACGCATGCAAAATGTGCAGCATTGTTTAAAATGCACAATAAAGTAACAATGATAAAATCACTTGTGGCAGTATTTCATTAGATGTGTCTGTGTAAAGATATATTGGCACTGAATATGGTATATTATGCCATTGTTAGAATGGTAACGGTATGGTGTAGAAGTCCCAAGTATGCAAATGAGGATTATGAGATTGATTCAGTTGTTAAGTACTGAGTTAGAAGTGTGGTAGAGTATGACATTGTATTCAGTTAGATCATTTGCATACTTAGGACTTCTACATTGTACCGCTACCCTTAGAACCCGGTCAGCCCCCAAATATGTGCATTTTACTATTACTTGAAATATGAAAAGGGTACATCGTTCAGGTAGAATTGTTCGAGAAGTCGAGACAAATAACCTGAAAAACTTATTGGTATTCAACCCTGTATTCATCTGCGCTATGTTTATGGTGCCCATCTCAGGAATGCAATCACACAAAATATGGATCTCGCAGAGCAAGATGTCTACAAAATGACCAAGTAGAGGTGTTTGTACTTACTTGATTTATGACCAAGTAGAGGTGTTTGTACTTCCTTGATTTACTGAGTTTGTTGCCTTCAAGGTTTTCTGTCTTATGTAGCTACATTGTGCTACCACCTCCAATTCAGTGTCCAGCTTGAGTTAGGTGATGTTATGGGGCCCTCACATGTATCCGTGTGAGCTGGGCGGCCCCTTACCGTCTTATAGAAAAACAACAGAGTCCAACACGGTGAACAATCAGCAAAACATGTCAACGGCCGCATTGATTTTTTTTTGTCACCGGGTTCATACTGTTCTATACCGGGTCCTTATCGGCCTGGAACCGGGCTCATACCACCTCCTCACCAGGTCCTCACTGGCCGAAACGCTTGGGTACTGACCGAACCGCCTTGATAACGTAATCAAACTGCCCTGTATAAGCTGAGCGCTCAAGCTCGCCGCTTCGCTCACATTCCGGGAATGTCTGTAAAATACATTTGTACTCACATGTATCCGTGTGAGCTGGCCGGCCCATTACCGTTTGACAAATTGGTGCATACGGTGATGTCACACGGGGGGCCGTTCCCCGTCCGTTGAACACGTTGCCGGGGACATTGCCGGCCATCCGCGCCCGGCAGGAAGTTTGACCATTCTCAAAACTCTTGCCGGGTGAGTAAAAGCGGCGGCAAACGGTGAGAGCCCGGTTTGAGTATGATATACAGACGGCGCACCCGTTTCGCGCCCGTTCGCAGGGCGGTATATGGTAGGCGGCCACCTTACTGTCTAATAGAAAAACAACAGAGTCCAAACAATCAGTAAAAAATGTCAACGGGCGCATTAATCTTTTGTTGTGGCCACCGGGTCCATAACGTTATATACAGGGTCTATACCGGGTCCTCCCTCACCGGTCGGGTACCGGGCTCACCGTCCTCATACATTTCTAGCTTACCGTTCTTACCGGGTGCATAACACCTCCTCACCGGGTCCTCGGTCCATACCGTTCTACACCGGGTCTGTCCCGGGTTCTCACCGGCCTTGTCCCGGGATCATCGGCCTCATACAGTTCTAGCTTACCGTTCTCACCGTGTCCTCACCGTGTGCATACCACCTCCATACCAGTTCCTAACCGTTCGAAACGCCTGGGTACGGGCCGAAACGTCTTGATTACATCATCAAACCGCCCTTTTCAAGCTGAGCGCTCAAGCTCGCCGCTTCATTTGCATTCCGGAATTCGTACGACCAACATCTATAATACTCTCTAAATGTAAAAGAGCTAAACCTCACTCTTTCGAGAGCTTTAGGAGGGACGGCTCTTCTAAGAAGTGAAGTTCACTCTTTTCAGAGTGATTTGTCACTCTTTTAAGAGTGATTCCACTCTTTTCAGAGTGATTTTAACTCTTTTTAGAGTGAAAATCGCTCTTTTAAGAGTGAACTTCACTCCAAAAAAAAGGGCTGTTCCTCCTAGAGCTCTCCAAAGAGTGAGTTTTAGCTCTTTTACATTTAGAGAGTTGCAACATGCCTGCTGAGAGTCCGCGTTCCGCGAACGGTTACTAGGCTGCATGTGGCCATTCGCAGTCCGTCGCTAAGATGGTCGACGTCCACCACCGTCCATCACCGCCCTGCGAATAGGCGCGAAACGGGTGCGCCGTCTTCATACCAGGCTCTCATCGTTCGCCGCCGCTTTTACTCACCCGCCAGGAGTTTTGAGCATGTTCAAAACTCCGGTGGCCGGCAAAGTCCCCTGAACGTGTTCAACGGACGGGAAACGGCCCAAGGTGAATCTTCCCCCTCAAAAATTGCAGGAAAGACCTAATCTTGACCTATTTTTTCCTGAATGAAGGTGAAAGCTTGAGAAGGGTAGGTTCAAGATTCAAACTGATGCATGCATACATCATCTAATGGGGCCCTCACATGTATCCGTGTGAGCTGAGCGGCCCCTTACTGTGTGAAAAATGGGTGTGGACGGCGGCACACACGGCGGTGCACTATGTCCGTTCTATAGTAATATATGGCGAAGTTGAAATATAGGTGAATATTTGCCATAGGTTCACCTATTTGAAAATATAAATTAGTTGAAGATTCAACGCTTCAAAAACATAACTAGGCAAAGATTAGGCGTCTAAATTTTGGTAAGGGTATGGTGTATAAGTCCCAAGTATGCAAATGAGGATTATGAGATTTATTCCGTTGTTGAGTACTGAGTAGATGTGTGGTAGAGCATGACATTGTATTCAGTGAGATCATTTGCATACTTGGGACTTCTACACCATACCGCTACCAAACTTTGACTAACCTTGAGGAGGGTAGGTTTAAGATGCACATTGACCCCTGCATTAAAGGCAGGTTTTCAGGGATTTCTCGTTCCCTGCTTAGGAATCCATTCCATAAGCAATACAAGTCTCATTAGACCTTGCAACCCAATGACTTGTCAATCTTCTCCTACATTAATCTGAGTTTTTAGGTAGATTACCATACATCGAGGGTTTAGTGCATCAAAGGGCTATCTGCATTTTTTGCCAAAATAAGATTTTGGTATCAAAATGATCCGCACAAGATCGGGAACCTAATTATGAGAAAATAGTAAATTCACCTAATCAAAAAGATTTGAATAACATTTCTTTTAACTTGTCAAAACCAATAGGTGACAATGATGGGTACAAATCATTGATTCACTTTTTCTCAAAATGACCGAAATGCAGATAGCCCTTTGTTGCACTAAACCCTCGACATGTCCTTTCTAATACTGACTTGACAAAATAATAGACCTTTGCTTAGTGGAGCCATTGTGTTGTGGCCATTTTCAAAACACGCCCACTCTTGATTTTCTGAAAAAAATCGGGACCATTAATGATGTTAAAAGTGTCAAGAGCTGTTTTAATAACATTCATTCTTTTATTCTCCATGTCAATATGCATATTTTTAGAACATTATCTTCAAAATTTGAGTAATTTGAACATAATACATGCTGACATACACAGTTCAACAAAAATAAGTTCCCCTTTAGATTATGCCTGATATTTTAAAAATGAGTTACTCCATTGAAATGATTTTTGGCACACATTAATGTACGTGTGCACAGCAACACTAGAACGAGGCTATAACTACGCAGTTGTTGTAATGCTTGAATAAGCACACACTGAATGGAGGAATACCTCAATTCAAAAGTTGCTAAATTATGTCTTGAAGGAGGATGGTTAAGCAGCTTGAACTAGGGTCTTTGCTTGAACACCACATTTTTCACCTTTTAAAATGAGGTATTCCTCCAGTCAATGTGTGCTCATTCAAGCAGCTCAACAACTGCGATGTTCGGCATGTCATTAATTGATATTTCCAAAAATGAAACCCAACCTCTTTGATGCTCCCCTGAATAAAAACCATTTATTTTATCGGACTTCATATTAGGCCAAAAAAAAGAAGAAGTTTGTTTCCAGTAGCAAGCCTGAAAAGTCAAATGCAAAATGCGGATTTTATTTTCATTTTTTTGCTCAAATTCATAGTGGAGATTCATTTAAAATGGTTTTATTTAGTCAAATCAGTGCATTTGATACTCTTATGCATGCTATATTTTCACTTTGTGTTTGCCATATGTGGCCAATCGCCTTCTTGAAACATGTTGGACATAAATTTGACTAAAGATGGCGCCCTAACAATAATTTGTTCCTGTTTTTTCTATGAAAATATTAAATGCGCAAGAATTAAGTGTCGCAGTGAAATGCGCGCGCACACTACTAGAAACAAACTTTTTGTTTGTTTGGCCTTATCTTTTGGTTTGCCCCCCTGATTTTCACTCCTTAAATATGAAATAGTCAACCAACTAGTGTCTGACCATGGATGTATGTCTCGTAATCTTCTTTAAATTTCAAGAAAGATTGATATATATTTCTATAACTGTTCAAATACGGTACAGTGAGGCCAGGGCTTATTTTAGGGATAGACGCAGAATTTATTGGAGAATATTGAAATCCCTCTTACATCGCACAAGTTCATACAAGTATATTTAATAATACATGTAAAGTAAGCTGCAATCCCGGAAATATCTTCTGACCTCACTGCATAGAGGTAGATGAAATAGTTTAGTGAGGGCACATAATGTAGAATGACGGCAAAAATAACAAAGACTACACAATACAAAGTTTACTTTATCTTCATCACATGTACAATCAATGCTGTACAACGTTATTATTTCATCATGTCACATACTTATCATATAAAATACTAGTCTCCCACACCGCCATCACCCAATCACTGGTGGACACTTCCATATCTATTTACAAGCACATAAGTCTATGGTGTGGACATCTCTGTAGGAAGTTCTGTCCCTGCAACAATTTATTAACATTTAATACTGTACAAAATTTCATCTACTTTGTCCATGAAAAGAAACTCATCAAACACTGAATGATATTCATAGTGGCAAAATTAAATATATTTGAAACGGGTGCATTTCAGTTATCTTCATTGAGCACATGTCAACAAACAAGCAAGACCCAACATGTGCTTATATGTAGTTTCAGCACTAGAAGCAGAGTTCTACCAAAATTTCATGTATGTTCCCTGGTTTTATAGCTTGTGATAGGTTTTCAAAATAAGAAATATACAACTTGATTATAAATATTTCCTTAACAATACACTTTAAGGTTGACACCAATAAGACACTCCTCATTGGTTATGTGAAATGTTGGTACCAAAATAATATTTGCCATCAGAAGTGGGAATCTTCTGATCTTCCAAGACATGCCACACAATTTCACAACTCAAAGGGACAAATTCATTTATCCTAAATTTTGTTTGCCATACCTTGTTTTATAACAGCTACCCATATCATCAACTTTCTTAAACTTCAACAGTTTATTTCATGTAGTGAACATAAATTGCTAAACATAATTCATAAATAATATCAACTGTATACACATCATTTTGGAAGTCTTCCGCTGCACTTGTGATATCACGAGGGTGAATATATGACCTATATATGTGCTCACTATTGTAAGACAATTATATGTCATTGCTTAGTACAAATTGCTGATGACCTTGATGGTTTAAGGCAATACAAATCAAAATAGTTAATCACTATTTTATCCAACTGATTTGGCAAACTTATAAGGTGGAGCTTAGACGTGACAACAACCCTGTTCTGTGGACCCGACTGACAAGGTTTTTTTTGTTTACTTATTTTTTGAATTTTTTTTTGAAAATGGTTGCAAATGAGAACTCCACCTGACTCACCGACCCAACCCAAGACGTCCGTTTGCTCATAGAACAGGGTTTTTTTCTTCTTTTCCGTTGCCTGATTTATTTGTATATTCCTACCCTTCCCTTCCCCATGATTATATTTCACAAGTAACACCACAAATTCCCAGAATAAATCACATTACCTTATATAAGACCATAGTTTGAGTTATAATCCTTTAGACATAATTTGACCTAATTGATGGATGCAGATCAATGTAAACTTGGAATGAATCCTGGTAACATGTCAAAAATCACTTCTTGGTCGAATTATATCCAAAGGGTTATTACAAGGGACAACACCATGTACGGATATGAATATCAAATTTGGAAGTCCTTGTATATTATATTTATCACATCAAAGGTCCAGGCAAGTAAACTAAGAGAGACATTGAAAATGAAAATCAATATGGAAGATCCTGTTTGTTTCCTACATCAGTTAATCATTATGATTGACTTGTGTAATATAGGACTAAACCCCGCCTCTATATTATTACATCAGCCAATCATACTGATTTATATACTGATTTATATAATATTAAATGGCTTTGAGGGAGATACAAGCATATATTGCACTAGTCGGAGACGAGTGAAATATTTTTATAGCGAGTGCAATATATTCTTGTATCACCCAAAAATAAGACATTCAATATTATTATTATTAAGTAAAGCCCGTTAGTTAGCCCAAACTGACCTTAATTCTCAGAGAGATTGAAACGCCAATCTGCGCATATATACTCAGGCGCACATCTTCTGCTCCGCACAAAAAATATTGGACGGCAACATTTTTTGAATATTGGACGCATGTGAGAAGCAAGAAGTGCCCCTTTAATACTTAATCATCTAAATCAAAAATTATATTACGTAACGTGTATTAAAATACTTCTGTGCATCCTGAGTTTTATTCGTATTAGTTTAATAACCCTCGGTTTCACGTTACCATGTAGGAGGAGGAGTTCATTAAATAAACCCTCTTACATGCACATCCGGGAACTTGGTGCACAATATTCAATACACGCTTTTATTGTACCGTTAAAAAGCCTGATATAAATAATAACAAAAATATTAAATGATTTGTGACATGCTGTTTTGTTTGGACCCAATAAAACCACACCAGACAAGTTATCACTATCTTTTCAAACCACAGTGCTTTTATACCAAACTACCAACCTTAAATTGTATAACTTTGTTCTGCTTGATTCATGACAAAATTATATATACTATGTACATTAATAAATGCAATAAATTTACATATTTACAAATGTTTGTAGCTTTAAAAACATGCTATATACACACAAAAATAAGTTTCGTTAATGAGTTCTTTTCAAAATGTAAAACAAAATGCATCCAAGTACTGGGGTTAGGAGCTACAAAATAAATACAACAAAAATACTTGGGGTCAAAATTGAATACTTCATCAATATGGGCTATTATCTCTTACATCTGCACACCTTTATGCAAAGAATAGAAGGATGTATCAATGTTTGGTGTACACTGTCCATAAATAAGCACAGAATATGCGTGAAATAGCCAATTACTAAATTCAGTTATTTTGTGAACTAACAAATGACCCTCTTATGACATTACATAGACATCTGCTTATCACTGTCTATGAGAGGTGTAGTAAAAACTATTCTTGACATATTTTTTTTGAGAATGAGATCATTGCCATTTTATTTCCAAGGGCCAACGCCTGTGGAAGAACGGGCGTATACAGTATTATGTTCTCACAGGGTAATAGTTTTAACCAACCCCTGGAGAGGCAGTCAATAGTTGTCCTCTATACCAAGATTGTTTTGATCTGAGCAATAGTAAAAATGAAAATAGGGCCCAGTTATGCATCAAGTCTTTGACAGAAAAAAGTATCACATAGCTACATCGCACATCAGTCTACCGTGTCATTGATTCTGGCCTGGGGCTTAAAGTATACTTTATCCGTTAACTACCGAGGTGCAATGTTTCAAAAGACTGATCCAAAATGCTATACTCATACCTTTTAGGCAACTGCCCTACCATGTCACACACAGATTGCCAAAATGTACACATGGAGAATACTTTTTGGATCAGCTTCATGAAACTTACAAATCACAGTTAATCTGGATGACTCTATTCAACGGTAAAAGATACTTACTGCCCTGCTTAAATCAGACCAACAGCAATAGCAATATTCATTCCATACAGGATTACAGGAATATCAATATTGATATTTGTTCCATACAAAATTACATGAATATCAATATTGATATTTGTTCCATAAGATGAGCAAGTAATATAAAAGGCTAGCCCTGATATCAAACATGCCACTAATTACATCTTCCTATCTTTAATTTGATTATGAGATAGTTTGTAAATTGTAAATTATATCATTTAAATAAGGTTATATTTAAATACTCAAAATATACATCACTATACTTGTTGAAACCCTGCATTATCCAGACTAAGCCTCTTCTTTCTTATTAGAAATACATCTCTGGAACACAATACCTCACATTTTACCTTAATTAGTTTACATTACATTACCCAACCTACATGAAGCAACATTTATAAACTTTATTTTGAGCAAAATTGTCCTGAATTCTATTTTCAGTAATATTGTCATTAATTCTATAATGGAAGCAAACAAAATGTTGATATAGCGCCGCATGTCATTTGTGCAACACACTTATTTGCTTTTAAAAATAGTATTGCATGCATGCAACTTCCTACTTTAGGTCAGTCAGCTAACAGAAATCAAGAAAATAAATGCAATTTACTCAAGTAAAAGCCACCATTCCTTTAACAAGTACTATGCGGTGCTTCAGTGCGTGTCAGCAGAGCTTGAGAAAACTGCACACTCGTCCAAGCAGTATGCAATTAACAGTGACACCGACGCTAAATTGTATAAGGAACGGCGGTTTTGACTTTACTGACTATTCAGACAGGTTGTTGACCCTGTAGAACATCCTACTCTTATACAAAACTGCTACAGTTTGTTTCCTATAAGTTGGAACATGACTAGTTAGGATCGTTTTAATACAATCTCTGTGAGTGAAGCATAGGTCATATTACGGTGATCAACTATAGTACGTACAGAGATTCAGTAAGATTGGACATATCTGACTTGCTATCCTAAGTGTACATAATTAAAGGTTATTGTTAGATCTTGTGGTGAATGAACTATAATAGCCCTAGTTAAAACACAAATGTTGACCATACTACCCAGTAGAGTTTACTGCACTGGTATTACCTCTAACTATTGAGGATGCTAAATTGGGAAAAATAAAGCACTGTTGGTCAATTTAGATATATAGAGATAATACAAAATAGCAATCGACATTTCTTGGTTTAATGTTTCCTTATAAGCTATTTGGACAAGAAACAAGACATTTCAATTCAGTCGGCCCTGTAAATTTATTTCCAGCAATGTAAGTAAATTTTATTATTATTATTGTCCAAATGAAAGTTCAAAAAGATGTGTTTCTTCTTTCTTTCAGGTGAGTGTTCCTACACCTGGCACTGTAAATGTGTGGATTTTCAAATCTTGTGTTAAGGATTGCCTGAAAATTTGGATGAAAACATACTAGCGTCCAATTTCTTGATTTGCTTATTTAAGCTAAACTCCGCCAATCTTTCTGGTAGATGTGGCGGTATAGGCAAGACTCTACGAAACCATATCCCTTGTACAGATGGTAGACAGGATGAGACAATACCAATTTTATTAGCAATAATCCTATCACTTCTTTAAATATTGTCCACTCATCCTCAGATGGCTGCTGTTACAAGCTAGACTCTACCACTATTCTCTGGAGAAAACGAAAGTGGTGCGGCCCAGCCTCCATCACTCTTTTATAAGGGAAGGGGTGGTTTGTTCCTCATACAGGGAACAAGGTGGTGGGTATGGTGCAGACTGTACCACCATTTTCCCAATATGGAATGGTCATACAAGCTAGACATGACCACTCTTCTCTGAAAGAGTAGTGGTGGTAGAGCCCACCCTTTATAACACTCTTTCCTCTTAGGTTAGTGGTACAGCCCAGACTTTACCACTATTCAACAGAGGGTACACTGTCGAGGCAGAACGTGTTTCTCACAAGAATCCTTTCTCCCACTCATACTCTAGCTTAGAGGTTTGTCCACAAGATTCTTGTATTTTCATCATTGTCTTCTTCACTCGTAGGGAGGTGTGACGGGCTGAGGCAGTGTGATACCAGCATTCTTTCATAAGTTTTGCAATGGCAGTCAAGGTCTGTGAATGAGGAAATAACAAAATATAATAATAATTGGTTTAACGACAGATTGCAGATAATCTTTAGTTAATTTGTTAATTGAAAAGGCTTTGATCTTTGCATATAAAATGTGCCTTATAGCCAGATATCAGAAACACTTTTCATGCCAATTGTAGGTGATCGCAACCTTTACTAATAAATATCATGAAAATCACAGGAAAATAAAAATGTCAAGCACTGAAAACCACACATAAAAATCCTAAAGGCTATCAACTGATTTAAAACCTATTGTGCCGCAATACTGAGATTTCATAGTACACCCTCTTCCTATCCTGACTACTGACTGACTGGTCTCCTACCTACACTTCCCATACTAGGGCGTCAGTGGTCATCATTGGTTAAGGACGTAATGGATATAATGACCAGAACTGTCCGATATCAATCCATGACGAGGTTAAATCAAGCCCTTCCCCTTACGGCAGACAGGTTCACTTACCGTGTCATTTGACCATCTGTTAGGGATGCTGGGTCGTAATCTTTCAACACAGGCCACTTTACGCATTTCCTCAAAGCTTGGGTCACTGGGCACATACTCAAAGAAAGGTGGGCGGTACTCCTCAACTTTGCCTGGAAAAATAAAATTAACGGAAATGAAAGGTCAAATATCTAATAGATTTTGTTATTTGTGAGTTAAAGATTGGGGAATTATTATAATATCTTCAAGGTTCAGAATAAATATTCTGATACAGATTTTGAATAAGATGTGAGAACCTTTTACCAGTAGATAAAAAAATATCCATAGGATTTGCCAGATCTATACCAATGAACATGTATGGAATAAAGTAGGTTTACACAACTACTTGTTTTGTTCCATTGGTTCATTCAATTTTACAGCAAATGCATCAATTTTGCCTAATGTCTTTTTGTGTTTAAGCTACGTGACTAGCCATTTCAAATCTCTGAAGAACATGTAGTTATTATAAAATTCTTAGAAATCATTTTCATAAAACTCTACTTCAGCTAAATTAGTACCGGAAATAACAAGTCTGGAAAATGTAATGGATATAAATCCATTTTACTGATAACGATCCTCTGACTAATTCGTTAGACCAGACCGTCCCCTACTAAATGTTTCCGACTACTCTCCAATATGTGTTTGACCACTTCATACAGAAATACAAATGTGCTTATATCCTCTGATAATTAAAGCAAAATAGTAAGTCAAACAAGTAGTAATTGCTCATGAATATATGCAATTCCCACACATTTTTCACTATTTCAACATGCATATTAACACTTATTATTACTTTCATCTATCCCACTGCAGTGATGTCAGGGTGTATTTCATTGATCACACATCATAATCCCGCACATATTTGTAATGCATTGGGGCCATGCAATCAAAAACAAATCATGGCCTACATAGACAAATACTGCGTCGATCAATATGACACAGGAGATGGCAGATAAACTTGGTATTATTATTTCAAAAAATGATAGCCTAAAACTTTGTCAATTGTATCCTTACTGTCCAATAGAACCTCCAACAAAATAACTTATAATTATAATTATTTTCATGACTGTTCGATGACTTGATTTTTGAAACAATGGTGAAAAATAGATATAAAAACTGTGTATATGTCTAATCATTAAGTGCAGCTACCCGGCCATGTAAGGAGCAAAACATCACATCTTAATCTTATTGATAGGAATAGACAGTTTACAAGTCATAACCTTCCTTACCGAGATTTGTACGATAAGTGTGATTGTACAGGGTGTATTAAATAAAGATAAGTAAAGTCAACAGTATAATTGCTACATCCCGAGTAGGGCGTAATGGGTGAAATTTTAAATTTTAAAATCCACAGTAATCCTAGGTTCAGTGATTGCAGGATGGGAGGAAATTGTAATATTTGTTGAAATTGAATGTCCAATTAGATCAGAAGTGTGAAAAAATAGTTTTCAAATTGATACCTATTTTCTAAAATAAAAGGCTAGCAGATACCCCATATTGTCGGAAAATATGTGCAATCAATAGCTTGAGAGAATCTGATATATTTCAGGGCTGTTTGATTAATGGACATTTACTTATTCGGTGCTATTATCTTTTATGGCAACATTTGCAATTTCACAAGATTGCATTTTCATCAAGAGTGAGTCAACATAATGTTGTAATCTAGTATTTTATTGCTGCATATTCTCATTTTGCATACTGAGTAAAGAGTTGGGTGAAGTCGGGTTTTTAAAATGTTTTGTTACATAGGAAGGATGATTGCCCTTTTGTCATAAATAGGACAAACATTGATGCTGTAATTTGTTTCACCCCATATATCACAAGACCATATATCATCCTAACCATGAGACTTCAAGTTAAATTACTGGGGAATGAAGTTATATTGAAGAATACAATCAGTGTTACTAACCCAATGGCTAATTAGCCCAAATGAGCATCTTTTTCAAGACCAAAAAGATACTCTAGATAAGAAGTGCAATTTTTGTTAATTTTGGTTACTATGCGTCATTGTGTTTCGGATTGAAACAATGGTTAGGAAAAACATTTTGGATAATTGGGCTACTTGGGTTCATATTTGATGGAAAAACTGAACAGATTGCTCATAGTTCTAGTCCAATTACAAAAGTAAGCTTGAAATTGCTACAACTGCTAATGGGTTTCCTTGAGTGTTATGGCATCTGCTAATGAGTATTTATATATCCTTATATGGTAACATGGCAATTAACACACACACTTCACTTTGCTGGTGTTCAATATTTCAATATGTTTAAATATAAACATGTTCAGGTTTTAAAAGGATTGTTGAAGTTAAAAAACAAGATCCTGTAGCATTTGGGGTCTTGTTTTAAGTGACTTGTAATTGGTGTGGAGTACCACAAGGTTCCATATTAGGTCCTTTATCAAACAGATCACAATTATAAAGTTTCATTCATAATAATTGTTATTCACTGTGCGTTGCAGAGAGCTATTGCTATGGAGTTACACATTGCGGTTTAACTCGTTGCACAGTAATTAACACCAAGTATGGACAAAGCTTTAGTTCTGCAGTGGTGTCTTACCATTGACTTGACATCTCCTAGCAATCTCCCAGAGAACCAATCCAAACGCATACACATCTACTCTCTTAAACGACTCAAAGGCATCGACATTCATGGTTTCCTCGAGTAATTCTGGCGCCATATAACGCTTTGTGCCCACACGGTTGTTTGAGCCCATATCAATCTCATTATCCTTCTGTGTGTGCATTACGGCAAGTCCTAAATCGGCGATACTACATTCAAGGTTAGTCTTGACAAGGATATTCTTGCTCTTAATGTCTCTGTGGGCAATGGCGGGTTTGCTATTGTTACACGTGATTTCTGTGTGTAGATGTACGAGCCCTGAGGCTGCCGACAGCATTAGACGACACGCTAGGGGCACATCGATGATGTTCCTATTTAAATAGTCATATAATGAACCATATTCATGGTAATGTGTTATTAACCATAACTGTGTACAGGAGTTTCTTGACGTCATGTCAGACGCTATAAATCCCAAAATGTTCTCGTGCCGTAACATGACAGTATTGTAGATCTCTGTTTCCCGGAACCATGATTTCTCATCTATTGAGCTGAATATTTTGACGGCTACACTCTCTCCTTGCCACATACCACGCCATACTTCACCATATCTACCTTTACCTGTAACAGCAAGAAAAGAATGATGAATTCAAACATATCAATCAGCGAAACTGTAACTTTTTAGGAGCAATGATAATTAACTAATTAACTATAACCAGGATTGGACCATCACAGTGGTGCTGGGCAATGTGTACAAAGTGGCAATGAAAAAGTGTCAAAATATTATGCTCTGGTGACCATGGCTCTATGCAGTGCCAACCAATTAAACAATAAAATGAACATGTTGCATTCAACTACACATTGAGGAGCGTATTGTAACCTTTCCTTTACTTCAAAAATTGTAAGCCAGATGTAAAACGCTAAAGAATGTGGGCGGTAACGATCACGATTCTCAATCGCACCATTTCTCACTTAGATACAGCCGTTACACACAAGTGTGGTCGGTACACTAACACGCATCAGACACTCAATACACCTCTCAGACCAGCCACCAATTTGAAAGGCGATTATAGTATAATACTTTTTCCCCTCGTCTACCATTCATCAAACATTATTGTAGCTGTACTTACCAACTTGCTGCACCAGTGTAATTTGTCTTGCTACTGTTCTCTGTACGAGGTATGGAAGACCTGAACCACTGCCTGATGTATTGGAGTGATCAAACATATCCTGATAAGACAAAAACAAGAGAATTGGTTTGAACGAAATGCAAAAACTGACAAAGTTACCATCTTTACAGACATCAAGGATCTTAATTTGGGCATAATTGATCAGATTGAATATATATTGCCATGACAAAAAATATTGTCATTTCCATGAGCCTAATTATTAGGTTCTGCTAAATTTTAAAACTTTCACATGATAAATTTGGGATTTTTGTAGGTTTTTTTCAAATAGAGATCAGACAAATAGGGAAAATTGGAAATCATCAGAAGTCATCCAAATTATGCCTGACGTTAGCCCAGTTCCTACTCTATACCATGCAGGGGACAACAAATCGAAACCAACAAGTTAGACGTTATCAAACCCGTTTTCAGAACATTTCAAGTTGAAATAGTTTATATTAGAGAAATATTTGACACATATTTTATATCCAAGCAACTGTTATTCGCTCTTTTGCATGGATCTGCCATTTGCGAGGAGAGCCTCGAACTGGAATCAGATTGATTGAAAGTGTTGCATCATTTCACTAGGACTCACTACATGACTGAAGAGAGAGTCGAACTAGTTACATAAATACATAATGTTATGGAATAGTCCCATTCAATGCGGTATTCCAAATTTATTATCATTTTTCAGTTTGATAGTATACAGCAACTAATCAAGTGTTACCTTTAATGTACTGTCACCAGCTGGGATAGCTCTGAGATCATTATCAGGATGATGTGCAAATTCAGCATCTCGGGCTGCATACTCTCGCATACGTTTCTTGTGTAATCTTCTAAAGAGAAATACTAGGAATGCTACACCAAGAATCAACGCTACTACTGGTCCGACAACGGCTAAGACTAGATATGGTACATTGTATGCTACTGCATCTGCAAAAACAAGGAAAATAAGAACATCAAGTTTAACAAATTTGCCCATCACAAAGTATTAACAAGTATAACATCCAATAAAGATGTTATATTGGAGGACACATGAAATATTAAAATTGCAAATCTATGCTGGTTCTGAAATAGCCTTTTTTCATGAAGAAAAAATAAAATTAAAATAAATCAACAATCAATCTATTGATTTATTAATTATATATTTTCTTCATAATCTTGTTACATGCAAACTTTGGTGCCATGTTACCAGCTACATTACAGAGAGACAAATCTTTGAATAAATGATCCACGTTTGCTATCTGTCAATCAAAATGCTCTGACAATTAACTGTCAATTTTTCCTAACAAATGACAGACATCATTTAGCACCTGAGGATGGGCCAAGTTTGACATCTTACTCAAAACACCCAATCTTCACTCAATGTGTATACAGGTGAAGAAAAAATGTCTGTTACTACAACGCGTAGGAGACTAAGACACTGGGTGGCCAGGAATTGTATAGGAAAGGATCTTCACACCTGTAGGCATCATAACAAGATCAAAGGACACATACCATATTAATACATGTCTAAACACATGGTACCTCTGCTTTATAACAACAATAGCTTACTTTTGTTTCATGTATAGATGTGAAACAGGTGCTGGGATTAAGAAAACATCTCAACTTTTGAACCTTCCTGCTTCATTGTTTATATCAACATTAAGAATCCAGGAATGTTGGTGACAGATTGAAACGAAGAGCAAATTCTAAGTTATTAAGCTTCACAATATCTCATAAGAGAAATTAGACTTTGAATTCACAAGTTAAGACTGCAAAATCAGTTATTTGCCGAATTTGTATAAGTGTTCCCTCTAGGCTCTAAGGTCATGTGAGGCACAATTGGCTCAAGTATTTGCCACAGAATGCCTTTAAAAAGCTTAAAATCCTCATACAGAACATTTATCTTAGGTGCAGTATTCTGTAATTCAATTGCATAAGTTACAGAATTATTGTTGACGTTGCTTGATCAACTTTAACTGAAAGTTTAAGACCAATTATGATATTAGTATGTAGCAATGTGCTTCACAGTAAGCTATTGGTATTACTGAGCTACTAAATAGACTTGATGATTAACTTTCAAGCTTTTGTATGACACAGCAATGATTAAATCATTTTCCCATACATATTTTTGCACTAAAAATGTAGTGTGCATATCAACACATTAGTATCTTGTGATCCGATTATGGGAAGCAACATTCAACGCTTGCACGGCAGTCGACATGGCAACGTTATGGAAGGCATTAACACGGAACGAGCCGTCGCACATTTCCCGCACTGACAACTCTTGGCTATCCATTACAGTACAGGAATTGAGCTATGATTCAATATTGCAAATCCCAAGGAATCAGACTATGGCACTATTTTAATCCCCTTGATCATTGTAACATTAAATTTACAGCCATGAAAATCCTGTAAGTACTTAATGCACAAACTCGCCTTTTCTGTAGGTTATTTAAAAATGAGTAAAATTATTTGCTTAATCATATCCTACAAGTTTAACCACAAAACTCCATAAAATGCTTGTTATACGCACTTTAATTGAATACTGTCTTGTTTTAGAAATGTGTATTTAAGGATTTTTATTAAGTGCACACAGATTCTTAATTCTGGTATATAAAATGTCAATATCATTGTAACTAGGGTTTCACTTACATTTGGGCTACTTCACAAAATTCTAATTGTGAGATATGCTTTTACGACGAGCGTTCATAGGTAAAGATTTTAACAGGTTCGTTGTTGGACAAGTTTAAAAAAGTACAACATTTTGTTGGCAAAACTTGCAGTAGTTTCCCCTCTCTAAATTCCTGGATTCATTGCTGGTTGGTCAGCCAGTTGGTCGGGCACGTAGGTACATCATCGCTTCCATATTATCTCTACTTCCCACACAGGACACTGTCTATACCAATTTCCTTTAAGTCTGATATTTATTAGTGGTATAGTACTACATGTATGTAGTACTAGTAGAGCTGAGGCTAAAGCCCTCGTACTTGGACCCGGCACAAAGACCCACAGACTGCTCAGCACTGCTGCCAAACATATTGATTGTATTACAACACTAGGGTTATGTAACATAATGCTAGTGTTAGAATAACAGGTTTGGGTTTGAATTATTGTACAGGGTAAAAGTTTAAACACAGTAAGACATTCAACTTTTTGGGGGTGATGGGAGGGGGGAAGTATGCCAGTTTGGTTTCTATAGTAGGGACTTGAGATCAAATTGTTAATAAGGTCTTACCCACTTACTTGTTAAAATTGGATAAACATGTGCCATAAGAACTGAATTGAATCAGTCTGAATCTGGGGATTTACGAATGATTAGACGGGTTTTGTCAAGGGTTTCCTTGTGACATATACTTGTAGGTATATTTGATTGAGCGTGAGAGGCGCAACAACGTTACATTGGCATTATGAATTTATTTAATACTTAAGGGATAAGCACATAAATGAAGTATAATGCGTAACACGTAACGTGTAATAAGAAAGTACATCTGCAAATTTTGTCAACTACTTCACTGTTATCTGCTCTCGCATGTCACATAATGTTCACTCGGTATTTCATGTTTCTAACCTGGTCTTTTATTTTTGAATCGCAACATATTTATCTATTTATAATCAATTATATATTTTCAATCTTACATCTTTCTCTTCAAAAACAAATTTAAGGAAGAAATGCATATTTCAGTCAAGTGACTCACATGAGCTCCTGGTTTGATATCAATTAATGTTAAATTGTTCCATATGAGAGGAAAACTAACTAGGTTTATGTTGGAAATTTGATAACATTTGGAAACCAGGAATAATTTTGTTGTTAAAGTGCCCGGGATATGTAATTTGCTCATCATGTAATCAATCTATATAAATGAAATGTTCCCCTTCTCTAAAGGCACACTTTCAGGACAGACATAACATTATAGTGAGCAAATTTGATTACTAACATACTATGATAGCAGGGCCCTATTTTCTGGTTGACTGACCTGTAAATATTGTTGTAGATTTGACTAGTAACTTGGGTTATTATTGTAAGTGATGAGCAAGAAGCATTAAGAGTGTTGGTCACACTAGAGTGTCCCTCAGGTCATGACCCATTATTAAACCCTTCCTGTCCCTGTCAACATATCTATCATTACTATCCTACTGACATGATGTGTTGAATTATCTAAAGAGCACACAACTTTTATGGATGCTATCCTTGGGCAAGTCTTGAAAATCAGTAGATATTCCATATATTATTTTCTGTTCATCTTCCTCTCTGTACAGTAATATCAGAGCGTACTCTAGTGATTGCAGATTATTCTCAATCGTGACGCTCAAGCATGTGCACTGCTGCGCACACATGATTAAAGACTTATTCTGGCACTCATTCATACAGTCTGCGTTGGAATACACTCTAACATCACTTCCAGAGGTAAATGAATGGAGTAGAGACACAGGTGTCACATGGGTCTTAAACAGTTGTTTCTTTACCCCATATGCATGTACTTATCACCACATACTTCTTCACTGCTAACACAATGGTTATCACTCTTTCATATCCATGGCCTGCTACCATTACCTATAGCATCCATTTGACCTCCGACCTTTCTTATCCCCCCTTCCTACTTACCAGTAGGTGCTGATGGCGCTGGTTCTGGTGGGAATGTTGGATATAAGCCATCATTACACATATCACCTTCACAGCATACCATTACTACTGTGTCAGAATGTGTACCACGACAATGCATGTAACTAATCTGGTCGCTGTCAAGACAACCCTGTAAAATGAGGAATATTTGGAAACAAAAAATATGTTGATAATTAGATTTTTTTGAAGAGTGTCATTTCAAAAGGTGGTATCCAATTATTCTTACAATACATGTGACATATGGAGCAAGTGCCCAAATAGTGGATGAATGCTACTTCTATCCACTTCCAAAGGTTCATACTGACATTTTTGAAGTAAGGTGTTATCTGAAAACAAGCATTGTAAGAAACGCATGTGTTAATCTGAAAAAAAGAATTTTTGCGATAACACTCTGGTGACTGATCAAAGGGAAATCCACTTCATATAGGATGTTCAGAGATTATTTATTTATTTGGTGGATCTGAATTGCCTTTTAAACATATGGGTAATGTATTCAATGCAAACTCTAAATTGTATCATAATAAACTGAAATGACTTAAACTAGAGGTCAATAAACTGGACCAATAAATAGAAATCTGATCAAACAGGGAGTTTATGTCGGCAGGCGGCTTCACTTTGTAAAAGGTGTCTAGTTTCTAGATCTGGACAAATTCAAACTTGGGGAATAAACTTGGCCTTTTCCATTGTGTGTCCAACTGCTTAAAATTCAGTCTTAAATCGGGCCACCCTAAATACAATACAATACCTGTTTAAAGAATAATAAAGAAATAGGAGCCAAGCTTATTAAATGGAACCCAATATTGCAACACTACCTCGAGAGCAAGTTAATGTTACTAATGTCCTCCTCAAACTTGGGAGTTCAAACTTGGCAGATTATACAAAGCTATACTGCACATAGTATTTTATGCAGATTTTCTATTCAACCTCAATAATCTTGACCTAGAGTATGAATAAATCTTTTTGTATTCATACAAATTATGCTAAAGGGTCTTCTGAGAGCACTTGGGTCCCAGGCTACTTAGCAACTTCAAATAGTGGTACAAAAGCCCTTGGAACCAATACTGTGCGGTGAGCAAACTTATAAATTTTAAGCAGTGGAAACAAGAATAGGATTTATTTTCCTAGCACTGCCGCTCTAAAAGACAGTGCACACTTTAACTTATCCCTAGTGCATACATGTGCAGTGGCTGGGCTAGGTAGGATACAATACACAATATTCTTTTATAAATCCTATTTCCTAGAGTCTTCCAGATTATTTTCTTTCAATTTTTAAGGCATGTGACAGCAAGCAATGACCTTAACTCAGTCAAACTTTCCTTTAAAAATAAAATGTAATGATGACTGCCTTCACATTTTCACACCATATTTAACATTTATTCAATTTTTATGGTCTTTATTTGACATCTCAGACATAAGAAAGTTTGATATCAATATTCAAGAATGCACATTTCAGTCATATACATATAGCGTTGTTTTTGAAAGAGCCTCTAATTTCTAAACACAAGCTTGGTTAAATGTTATGAATTTCGGAGAGCACCAATATTGATGTTCAGTACATTAACCTATTCTCTCTCAATTCCTACATGTAAGTAATAAATAACCTAATATCTCAATGTAGCAGGTGTGATAACTATAATGTAATCAATACAGACCAATACTGATCAATATCAAAGCAAAAGTCCACACACACTTTGCTAAATAGAATTGATGTGGATGAGGTATTGATCATAGCCTATTCTCTATAATGGGGGGCAATAGCCTGAAAAGCCAGGCAGTAAGGCATGCAGAATGAGGTCATCTTATTCTTAATCTCATTTCTTAATAGTGAAATCAGTCATTTTGCCCTGACTTAAAAAACAAAATACGCTTTAGCGGTCCTTTAGTCACATTGGTTACCTTTTGATCTCTTCTATTTAATTATTGAAAACAATGATTACACAAATTTGGTCTACTCTCCAGATTCCTCCATAATTTGCACTACTTCAAATAATATTTTGCCAACACTCATGACAGAAACCATCAGGGGGGCATGTTGGACACAAAAAACTGCATGCATGATATTGCATGCAGTTTTTTGTGGTTAGAGCATTCGACTTGTGTTCGAAAGGTCACGGGTTCGATTCCCGCACCGGCTCACGTTCTTGCTTTTTAAGTTGGGATATGAGTCGAGGCTTGTTTAATGTTTGTTTGAGTTGTGGAACTTGCGGTAGTTATCTGCCTCGCTGTTAAATGATATTGATAGTTTCTCATTTATATTTGATTTATAAGTGCACATTAGCAAAGATACAAGATGACAGATTGTCAGCTAAATGAACAATGTTACAAATTAAATTTGTGGTGGCTTACACATACAATGGGCTATATTAATATTATAGGGAAAAGATTGATGTGAATGTACTTTACGGGGGTTTCGTCAGGCGGGTGCCACTGTACACAAGCTCCCATTGCCGAGATTGAAGCCGCAGTGTGATAGCGCCCTCGATTTACGAGTCACATCGCGCGTCTAAATTAATTCTCTGAGTCACATTAAGCGTCTCATGTGCCTTATAAGGACTTTCGTGCTGTCAATCATAGCGTCGCCCTCCTTTTACAAGTCACATCGCGCGTACTCACGCCCATGTGCCCTTATATGGGAGGCTCTTGTTTTGCGATTCGAATATCCCCTCCCATTATATACTCTCCCTGGTTTCGTTGTTGATTGATACATTTACAAATGAACTAAAAAAATCATTTTGAGTGGTCAATCTGATGAATATGACATAAGCCTATGAATAATCTGAAAATTAATATTGATATTTGGACAATACACAAAATGTAAGATGCAAACTGGAGTAGAGAACACACAAACCATTATCATTGCTGTGATATTTTCAAGGCATTAAGTCTTTGGATATTTTGTAGGTTCCTCTGATAGTCGTATTGTTTTGTATAATTAACCAACAATCTTTCGAAGTGAGTCACCTTACAGACACACCCACAAATGTATGAAATCAAACAATTGATATGGAAAGAAACCCTGCATGCATAAGGATGATATTTCAACATTTATTTTCTTTATATGGCTCTCCATCTCACACTCTATCCCATTCCCGTTCTCCATTACTCTCTTGAAATGAAGTCAATCAATACCTGGTGATGACAGACTTGAATCCATTAAGGTTCTGAATTTATACCAAATTCACACCTGAAAACCAAGGGTGGGCTTAGGAGCCACAGATTCCCATCTTTCAACACACAGGTCTTAAAACCAATCTGATGACAACTTGTAGCCCCCTCTTTGTATTCACAACGGTGAGTTAACAGCCACGACTGATGTACATCAGGTCAAATTTGAATTCTAGGCATGCGGTTCTTTGTTTTGTTTCGAAATTCCACCATTCTGATCTCATAGTGAGAGGTAAGATCAAAAATCATACTGGAAGATGAAGATCAGTTGAGCATAAGATGTTTATAATATTCATGCTATGTCTATTACTTATTAGTATTATAATATAGTATTATACATACATGTTGGATAAAATATCAGAATCTGGTACATTTTAGGCTGCTAGTGATTAATTATTTTACCCCTCTCAATTTTGTTTTGTCCAAAATAGGGCTAATCTGAGACTTTTTGTAATTGAAAATCAATACAGTTTGTCAGTAGATACAACAACAGGAATCCTAACCCTTGTAAAACTAATATTGATGAGAATTGGCCCTATACTAAGAGATGTCCCTTCAAGCCATAGAAAGATAATGACACACATTTGTGTTTCCATAAAGTTAAAATGATGAAAGTACACACACACAAAATCAAAGTATAAATATTTAGGTGAAAAGTGTCATCAGGTTTGTTGAATTTCATAGAAGTAAACAATATGCTTGTCGAAACCAATAAATGAATACTCACTTATTAATATTTCATCCTCATACAAAATGTACATTGGAGGATTTCATCAGAATGGCAATGATCCATTTTGGCGAACCAACAGGCAACTCTGAAGATGACATCTCTTCGCGCCAAAGTGGATCATTGCCATTCTGATGAAATCCTCCGATGTATGAAGATGAAATATTAATATGTGAGTATTCATTTATTGGTTTCGACAATCATATTGTTTACTTCTAATAAATATTTAGTCTAAAACATGTAGACTAACAAAGAGGATTTGTCCAAGTTTGATCTGCTGTAGTCTACTCGCATGATCCTGCAGATAGGGCATTTACCTTGGATTTGTGAATGTTTTAAAATAAATGACTTACTTTGATTGAAAGCTACTCAAAATGTTATCAACACATTATATACATTTTGTACACAGACTAAATCCTTTATATTACACATTACTTGCAGGATTACCAGACAGAATGTCCCCCACCAAGATGAAATTCCATCGTTTTGTATTCAAATTGGATTAATATAATACTATTTTGATGTTATTCATTGAAAAGCATTGTATTTATTACAATTGTGTATCAAAAGGCCCGTGTGGTAATTTGATGTGTTGGAGTTATGAAAATAATATAATTCCACCTCAATGATTTCATTTTTTGTAATGATGAATGTGCCCATGTACCACATGCACAATGCCTAGTAAACCAATCTCCTCATTCTTAGTATTAAAAGAGGGTCAGGTTTTGAATAATATGTAGTGGTGTAAGGAAGGAGCATTAAAGCATCCCTCGATTCAACAGGCCTGTTTCAATCAAAGGCTCTCATTTTCATCAGTGATTTGAGTGAGTGGCTGAGAAACATTCCATGTTGTAATGATTAATTTAGATACCTTCTTCGAGCCATTACTCTTGAGCTCCGTAGCTGTTTGGGATCATCGGGATCCCTTCACGATGATCCTTTCATTCAGCGTAATGTTTGTTTACTTCCCTCTACTTGTCACATGACCACCTTTTAGGTGATCACATGACAGCAGGTCATCTTAGATGGTGGGTAGGACATAGCCAATGTCTCTGTTGAGGGTCGGTTTCTGCATCCTTATTTCAATAGCCTCTCTGATCTTGCAATTTAATAATGTATCCCTCTGGTGATAACTTGGGATGTCCTTTAACTTTATTTTGCGTTTGCAGTATTTAGACACTACGCTGAATGAAGGGATCGCGATGATCCTGAAAGTTACGGCACTCAAAAATAATGGCTCCAAAAAGGTATCTAAATAAATCATTAAAATATGATCAAACCCAATGCTGCTATTGCAAGTTGAATTTATAAAACCGTCAGGTTTAAAAAACAAACTACTTTAACCTGCAAATGATCGCCGCGATCAATTAATGCTGGATTGCAAGTACAGAGATAGTAATAAATGGCATCTTTTGAACACTGTTCACTCTATGGAATGAGCCATTATATGAATATGTTTGTTTCAACACTAATTAAGGTTCTGTCCTATAATGAACTAAATATGACTCCACAGAATGTAACCATGAACGTATGCCCTTACTAAGCACTAACCATGGCCCTAATCTCACAACCTTTTGTTTTGCTCTATAATAGGATCCCTCAATCCCAATCCTGGTCAGATACTAATCCATACAGGAGCAGCACTAACCCTTTAATACATTAATCCTAACCTTACTTTAGCTATCATATAAGTCATGCTGAGTGCTTCACAACCAGGTAGGGTGCCTATAGAACAATGACTCTCAATTATGATTAATATTATACATATAAGACCCTTAACTTTGATACAAAATAGAAGTTAGATAAATAGCGTTTGTTTTTAACACTTATTTTCAAATAAAATGCTCAGTTTATAATGGATATACACTGAGCCAAAAAAGAAACTTATAAAAAAAAAGAAACTTATAAAATTTTAACAGATCACCAAATAAAATTCTGTGCATGAAAATGTACCAAATTTTGATACAATATTACTAATATTAATATTAATATTGTATCCAAATTTGGTACATTTTCATGCACAGAATTTTATTTGGTGATCTGTTAAAATTTTATAAGTTTCTTTTTTTTTATAAGTTTCTTTTTTGGCTCAGTGTATATGCTTTTAAAAAGATTGCACATTTTAGCAACATTAAAGTGTCAAAAATCAACAAAATCAACAAAATTTCACCAATTTCCACTTCCAAGATCCTTGGATGTCATTTGATAATTAAAGATGAGTGGTTGGTGATGTCAGGAGATGTTGTATTGGGATGGAGGAGGGTAGCCCTGGAGTGTAATTTAAACCTACTCACCTTCCGTCTCTTGACCATGCCATTTTCATCTATACTGAGTGATGCAAAGCATTTAGATTGTGCCGTACAAGTTGCATCTTTTCTGTTACAACTGACCATGTCACATGCACACTGGAATGAGGTAACTGTGGCATTGGCGTACGATTGGATGGCTTCTGTATTGGTACTCATTGTGGGACCGGCCGCTGGAAAGAGAACAAGGAGCAAAAATGTATTACAAATTGAAACACAACACTCGCAAAAGAAGTGTTACAGATACAGCATAGCGTATTGTCTACAATCTATAGGAATCGCCCATGTTACACAACTTTTAATGGGGAGGAGTCAGACAATTTTCTGAAAATGTGTTTAGAGGATATAACATGGAGTGGTAAATGGGGTGAAGTGGTGTGTGTGTTTGTTTGTTTTTGGGGGGGGGGATTTTTTGTCTTTGAGTATTTCCATGTAAAATAATCTATAGGTGAAAACATGACTGTTGAAAAATAAGTTCTTTGGTGAAGAAACCTTCAATTTTACTAGATAAACAACTGCTTTTTATGTGAAAATGTCATTTCTACAGACATTAACCATAGCACATTTAGCTTAATAATGTTCTAATCATCTTAGCCACACAAGTTGCATTCAGGAAATTAAATTTGGGCAAATGAAATTCAGTGCTAATGTAAGCAGAAAGTAAGCAACTTTCTTTTTGAATTAATACATGCATGTACTGTTTTCAAAGAAGATAACATAACTGTGTAGCGTTAATTCCTAGACTATCCCATGGGCATCGATGACAGTGTGTTACTTGAATAATACTACAGTATTTAGCAATATGTGACTAGTTATGTTGAAAAGTACAACTTGTCAGCAAAAACAAGAATTTGGATTGCATTACCAGCTAATAAAGTTGGAGAAATAAGGAAAACTACTGAGACAATTAGACGCTGTAACTCTTGTTTGAGTACCTCTTAAAATCCAACATGGCCATATACATTTGTGCATTTGATTGCACATTTAATTGATTGCAGAACACATTGCATCTCGTATAAGTCGGCTATCTCTTGAAATACCCTACCAGTTTTGGGGTTTGTTCATTGTGTGTATATGGGTCATTCTAAAATGAATAATGGACTCCAAAAGGTGAATGATTACTTCATGCACTTTTACCGCTTTCTGTTTTCTACATTTATCTGATATTATTTTGAACATCATTGTGGGGTCCAACTATTTTTGTCTTGCAAAGCAAACCTTTCTGTGTTCACCAGTACCTCATATCGTACCTCATATTTTGTTGTTGCTGCAGTATAAATTTCATTTATTGTAAACCCACTGGAGGGTAATATGACAATACTGGGAGAGATATTCAGTTGAATGATGCGATGGGTGTATGAATAAATACTCCAGGTATACTTTGAGCAGGGAGGTGTTAAATAAAACATTGAACACCTCCCTGCTCTGCCAGTAAGACACTACATCATGGACAACTAATACCAACATAATATTTGAACTGCACAGATGAACATCTCATCATAAAATTCACTTTCAACAAAATGTCCTAACAAATCATTATGGCGGTATAAGTCAGCGTCATAATGCTATGGACATAATTTCAACAATGCGTACTGAGCAATTTCAAAATATGACCGCGCGTCCTGATTGGTCAATCGTGAAATTGTCACCTGCATGCATGCATAGTTGTTTACGCATTTCATAAATAGCTTAAATTTCCTCCATAAAGCATGCATTTAATACGACAGTGACTATATCAGTCTATATGTACATGTAATCAATATAAAACTGTATTAGGGTTAGCAAGTGAACTCAATTCACCCAACCATTAAGAAATTGGTCAAAGTTTAAGAGGACAATTTAGTCCCTAATAGTAATAGTACTTCTAATTGACCAATTAACTTATTAAGGTGTCTGTCTCAACAGTGACCACAACTATTACATGGTACAACAATAAAATGATATAGTCATTGGTACAAGCTTTGTGAAATCAGGGACTAGAGTAAGTCAAGTAGTGACTGTACATGAGTCAATGCACCCCTACCTAACTGCATTGGAAAATACATGAATTCACAATTGATACAATCTTTTTGAGATCTTTAAACAGACAGAAATTATTGTATTACATTGAATACTGTAATATGGCCTTACATGGGCCAAAATGTAGGGAAACTTTGTACCTTAGTAACTAATAGTAATACCAATATTGACATTCTAATCAAGATACAGGTCTAGAGGTAGATGCTCAAGAAAAACATCCAATATACTTTGTGATAGTTATTTACATGAAGTAAGGTGTAGGAAACCATTTCCACCCTTACTGTTTACCAACACAAATCAACACCTTGTCTTAACCAAACACACAATCCCAAGTGTTAATTGTAGGCTAATAGCTTAAAAGTTGGCAACTATTAAACTTCCTATACTATCAATGGTATAAATGGAGAGCCCGGAAGACAAAATCATGAATATCAAAAACAAAAAACATCTTGATTCCTAAATTTTCCAGTGATTAACAGATCACAACAATAGTTTGTGGATCTAACAATATTGTATCGTGAGACAGCCAAGATACATTTTACAATTTCTTCCTACCCTCTATTTCGAGTTGTGAATAGTCATCGTTATACTCTATCCTCCCTTCCTCTTGTAACCTCGCCTCCCATTTCAACCAAGGAAGATGCGAAATGGCAGGCATCTCTGCTATCGCTCCGTCAGGCTCCGGTTAGAAAACAATCCAAATTGTAAGTCCGAACTCAACAAGCACCGTTTTATTGAAATAATTCCGTATACATAAAATCCACAGTTAATAGCAGTAATGTTCTGAATGTAGCAGCAGTATGCATAATTCACTGAATCACATTCAATCTTAGTAAGAATTCCATGTTCCCATCCTCTTGAGTCAATGCATGTAACGTGTGTGCTGTCTATTCCATTACATCACTAGCAGTCAGTACACCTCATCTTATATTATCATTCAAAGACACAGGTGTGTACTCCTTGAACTCATCTTTAAGACTGAATACGAGGTGGAGATGGATGCGGTATATATGCATGATGAATATGTCTTGCCCAGTAAGTTAGGTAGTGAATAAGGGTGCTCAGTACACTAGACACTGTAACATTATAAGCTAGAGCTCTACATCAATACAACGTGCTGCACTGCTGTTTACCAAAGATCTAAACTGCCAATATCTTACAATACCCTCTTGTTGAATTCAATACCAGCGGATTACTTAGCTCTGTGCCGCCACAATAGGCCAATCCAATAGTGTCATTTCAAAGTCATGCAAGCACAACACCTCAGCCAATAGAGCCCAGCCTCCTTTTCCCACCTCCACACAATAGAAGGATTCACCTGGGCCAATACAGCTGGCCTGAAGGAAGCTAGCACCCCTATAATACCATGCCTATACCAAGCATGGCCAACACCACTCATTAATTTTTAAGTGGTGCTCAAACAAAAATGGGAGGTGTTTATTGTGGAGTTTAGTTTTGTTTTGACACCTGTGGGCAATAGTTGGCCTATTAGCAGTTCATGGGCAAATACAATTTTGTTTCTTCGGTCAATTAACTAATAACGCAAGTTGCTAATGAAAAATAATATTTAACAAAGACATCCAATCATTGTAAATGATTCTTCAGCAATTGATAACTAGTTTTACCACACTTAATTCAGGATGCCTGAATCTCTAACATTTACAATTGGTAAGGTTTAAATATTTTGATAAACAATGTCAACATAAATGTTCTCTCTTCTCTCTAATGTGTTGGTTGTTAAGTCAATTAATTAAAGGTACAATTAAAAGCTGTCAATCAATTCTGACAGGGTATCTTATAACAAAGCTGGCAAAAGCTTTTAAAAATGTTATAATCTTTGAATTGTGCTTTGACAGCTTTGGGCTATGAATGAACATACAATATTGGTCTATTTATTTCAGACCATATGGTTGGCTACGCGTCTACGTATAGGCTATCTATCAAAAGCTTTACATCGGCGTATCAGCCATATTCATAAAGCTATTAATAACATCAAATCAATATCCATTAAAATCTAATTGGTATTAACGTGTTAAAATATTATGCGAAGATTGCCTGTGTATTATATGCTTCCTAAGGTGAATTTTGTGAACTGAAGGTATAGTATATGATATTGCTTGATATAGATTCATCAAATGATATGATATTATGATATGATATGATATTGCATTTAGAACCCAGTGTATTACTAGCATCAGATGTATGATTCAGCTACCAATCCCTCATCCTGAATGGGATAAATATTTAGGAATTGAGGATGCATGAAATAAACTGATAAACATGTCCCGACACTGCAAATATATTGCTGAAAACATGGGTTGGAAATTATGGGTGTTGGATGGAGTAAAATATAAATAAACCATAACAAACACAACTAAACTACTGTGATAGGAAATTACCATACCGAAACAATATCAGATTCCTTTGACATTATCATGAAATTTGAGTAACGTCCCTTCAGGAACAACTTGGTTTTATTTTCATATATCAGAATACAAATATTATACCAAATTGATGCATTAAAGATCAACAGTGGAAATGGAATACTAAATCAGTTAGAACCAGGTCATTTTAATATGACCTGCATAATCTTGATCAAAGCAATGGAGTTCTGATTCACCTCCATATGACTGCCTCGCTAATTTCTCATAAAATGTTTTATGTTGGGTCTATTTACGTTTGGAAACATGTAGTTATATTCAGCACAAATCAAGATTTATCCATTTTTGAGCAGTAGGCCTATATCATATTGTGGCAATAAATAAATAACAACAAATAAGCTGGGACATTTTACCTGTAACTACCAGAATAAGCAGTTGTAATTAGCATTAAACAAGATTTAACAAAACAACTTGTCCTCAAAATTGACTTCAATTTATAATCATGATGAACTTATTCAAAGATTTAGGCATTTATATTAATGCCTTTTTTAGATATCTATCCTGGAGAAATAAAATGTGGAACCCCCTTACCCCAGGTGTGAGGTCAGTTATTAACACCTTGGCTATTGTACTTTGAGGAGTGTTTTCACTATGGTATAGTGGGATTAGGAGATGAACAGGTGTGGAACAAAAGGCTTTAAAAGATATCAACACAAGTGTTTTCAATAGGCGTTTCAACTACCTTGGAAGGGTTCTTTCATGGTCTATACTTTTACTCTTCCCATAGAAGTAGTCACGGAAGCGTTGTGCGATTAATAAGGAAACACTTGGACTGACTAGGAGGACGAGTACAAGGAAAGGTGGTTTATCATTTGCCTGCTAAGATAGATGTGTACACATTATATTTCACATTGCTATGTTATTGTTGATGTTGCTACTGTCCTTTATGATAGGGTGGGCTTTATGAACAAAGATTTGTGACTGAAATGGTCCCTGGCAAGAGACAAGAGGCTGTTTGGGTTTTTGCCAGAGCAGTGTTGCAACATATTTATCATGATTTATATCCAAATTTGGTGAGATAAGAATATTTTCTCCTGATGTTATGACGTAATTATAATTGCTCTGAAACAAAGTCACAGGTACAGATAGACTAGAGGGCCATAGGTATTTGAACTCTTAAATATTATGGTTTTAAGGGAAATCTTGAACATTAAGATGGAATTATGTATGCAGAGAGAAGATGCGGGTTACAGTGTACCTGTCTGTACCATGTCATAATGGAAGACATACAAGTCCCCATTGTAGACATGCAGTGGTAGGGTACACTAAAAGAACTCCTAGTAACATTTTTTAATGATATCACCAAAGTTTCTTTCAGCCCAGTTCATTCTATAATTAAATTCCATTGAATTTAATCATAAAACTCAATTCATGAATACAGCGTACCATGTGCTAATCCTCCTTGAGCAAAGTTTCACCTTGTTCCTGATACTTGAGTTGGTGTTGTTCAGTGTACTTCAGTTTTATGATATACCACTTGATCATTTCACAGGTTGTGTACTCATGTGTTGGACAATAATACCATATTTAGATAGCCACACCTGCATTGAAACACTCTGATCCATACTGGATGTGTAAAGACAAGAAATAAGGACTGCCTTGGACAATTATGATGTCTGTCATGAAATATTGGGCTCATTGGGCTAGATGTGTATCCATACACACTGCATCATCAAGTCCATATTTCAAGGATCTATGATATAAAATATAACACAACCCACCCATCTTCACCCTACTAAAATAATTTACCATACACCAATAATTTAACGCTATATCAATTCAAAATTATTCTAATTCTCATCTCATTACAGTGATAAATCACTAAAATCAGTTGCAAATTGAATTGCATGATATGGCATTTTATTCTAAATCACTTAGATGAGATAACATCAAATGAAAATATATGTCCACAATTTTTAGAATGTAAATATGATTATCAGTAATGGAATTTGAAGTTTAATGCTTAAATTCATATGGTGCCCAAATCAGTTAAAATCATTGCCTCGTTTAATAAAAATAGCATCAAATTAGTAATCTCCCTTCATTCACTCGTAAAAATGACAGACTTTTAGGCCACAACACAATTAAGTAACACGGTGAGATTTATTTAATGATCTACGTAATAACCAAGTTGATTTAGCAACTCACTACAAATGTCAGCTGATATCAAAGGGTAATATTAAAATCATCTGGTCGCAGTCTCCACCATGTAGTCACCACAGACTGAGTTCATGTATCATATCCCGTGTAGAGAGATGTAATAAGTGCACAACCATTATTGGATGGATAGCGCAAAGGTCTTAGTATAACAAATGTATACTACTGGATGGCTTTGAGTTGGATACAAAAATATAAATTGCTTGAACTTGAAAAATATTGCATAGTACAAAAATATAAATTGCTTGAACTTGAAAAATATTGCATAGTCCAATATGAGTTTCTATAACATTTGTAGTCTAACTCTAACATGAACATGAACTAAAATTTGATTTGTCAAATTTGGTAAAAAAGCACTCAGCAGGGATGAAACCAATACGAGTCCCGTTATACTGTGAAAGCTAACCGCAGAGCTGTGGGATCTCTACTTTGTTCCAAAATAGTGGTAAGACACTTGTCAAATGTATAGTTGATTGATGCCAGGATCAATATGACCATTAAATAAAAGAATCATACTATCAAGTAGAACAAAATAGATCATTAAAATGAACAAATTAAGTTCAGACAAAATAAATTATACTTGGAGTGCAGTTTACGTAGATCACAAACACACAGGTATTATTTATATAGTGACCCACATTTTCCTTCAAATTTCCCCCTTTCAAAATGTGTCTTCAAATTAGCTCAACACGTTTAGAAACTAAACCTGATCCCTTTTTCTTACCCCCATATATTCCGCATCAATGGCCGCCATCCACCACCTGCCCCTTCTCGTATTACTATACAATGTTTGCACTTGATATTATTGTTCTCTTTCTCTTCCTTTCATTTTTTATTTAAACCAATCGTTCATTCATTATAGGAGTCCCTGGTTGTTACTACTGCAGTAGCATAATTTCATAGCTTTCAATAACAAGAGAACTAATTGCATTGCGTAGACACAGTATCCTTGCAAGCTAGCCACTTATTTAGCTAAAATATCTATAAAAATGGTTATCTAAATACACATGACATGAATATAGCAATAGCAGTACAATATGCCAAGCAGCAGACCTTTTAATTTATTAATTAGATCAACACATATCTACCAAAATATTAACATTAAATATATATATATACAGAAACACCAAATTATGAGGACATCTCAGATGAGGGTGGTTCTCAATTTGAGAGTGTTTCTTGGTATACAGGCTCTGAGAAATTGCAGTCCTTGTTGTATTGAAGAACTAGCCTTTGGTAATTCGTACACTTTCTTACTGATTATCCGACCGATAACCAGTTTATTTTTCTTATTTCTAATGCAGTGTAGGACTAAAACACTGTTTGATTGTGACATTTTCTGTGTAACATCATCGTAAGTTCAAGTGAGTTTTAATATCATATATTTTACGTAAAACTGTTCAATCTAACAACACCAATTTGGACTTATTGATTTTCTTGCTAAAAAGTGTCATTACACATTTCTCTATGCTGCTGAATGTGATGACCCAAAAGAGCCGACTTCTGTGAGCCTATGTGCGGACACGTACACCATTGACTCAAGGCAGCTGCTATGCTATCCTACAAAGCCTATCGTCCAATATTTAATATTGATCGGACAAATATTACCAAGACACTTTACTAGTGAAACCTATGGATTAATAGGGTGAAACCACGGTACATCAATAAAAAGCACAGATAGAGAGTAGGTTGGAAGTTGATGAAAGTATGAGATAGTATGGTACCAGCCAACTTGTCATTATGATTAGGACATGAGGGTTCACCCAACTAAAATGTTGGTACAAATTCATGGAAGTGATTAAAAGGATTCCTCAAGGAGCCTCTCCCCCACACCTCTTTAGCCATTAATGAAAATGGCTTAAACAGCATGTTCAGTACCCTTTTCCATCCAAAATTGATCTACTTTATAGTGAGATATTGTGCAAAATGTCTATTTAATTTGCAACTTTTGCAATACAAAACAATTCTATGAAGGCATTTTATGGATATCATCTTGTTTTAAGTTTTTACTCATCAGTGAAGCGTTGGATAATACTGGTGAGCACTACATGTAGCATTGCAAATAGGACAAATTAGAGGGTGACCGACCATCTGACTAGGGTCAGAGTAATATTTGGTTTTGCGAGTCGCGCACGTGCGTGTTAGGATAGACTTGACTCCGCCATTGCGGTCATCAGATTCTAGTACAATGAAAGATGTAACGCTTCATTAAATTTTATTACGCTAAATTAGACAACCTTCAAAATCACACATAACAATTTGCCAGACACATGTACCAGAGTGTACCAATGAACACATATCAATAGCATATTATAACAAGCCTCACTTAACTTCTATATGATATTTAGTTTATATGAATTTACTATATTTGCCAAGACAAATAATAATGTTTCAGAATATGTAGACTGAGAATATTTCTCTTCACAATGAATTCCAGGTTATTTATTGGTTTTTATTTTAGCTTGTACGTTCCCGTAATGGGGTTTGAGGCGGGAAGAGGTTATCCAGTACATATCTTTCAATTTGACTCTGTTCAACCACTCAAAAATGCCAGTTTTCAGATGTTTCAAACTTTTTGGAAAGTTTGAAACCCACTTGAGAGAGGTGAAGCACTCCACTCTTCTCTCAAAAATGCCTCTTTTCAAAAAGTTGTTTTGATCAGCTTTCTAGAAGGCTGTCATTTCTCCCCCTGTCAATCCACAAAATGTATTATTAGTAGGCCAATTGATTTGTAAGTCCAGAAATAATATAAAATACTGAGTAAATAACAGATGGGAAGGGGCAGGCAAGCTTATGAAGAGTGCACAACCAAGGTAACATAAGGCCAGGCAAATAAGACAAGATGGATTATATTTCTTGGCAGAATCAGACGACCTCATCGTGACCTGTAACATAATCTAGAAACCCTTGTCTCATAGTTTTCCCTCCCACACACCCCTTCTGTCTCACGTAAAAATGGAGGATAAAAGAGAAAAGTTTAAACGTAAACTTAGGATTTTCATTCGGAACGTATTTGAACTTTCCCCGGATTTTGCATAAAATTGTAAATCCTAATAAAACCGCTCCTATTCTTCTCATTTCTTTTCAATACTTTATTTTAAATTTGTATACTTCTGTAAAGGGATCTAGAAAAGTTTACGAGTGCAGAAAAGGAAGGGCAGAGAAGGCCAAATGCTTTGAATGAACATGGAAGAATGGGCCCTGTTTATTCAGGTTTTATTTTTCGTGAAATTTGGTAATGCCTTCATCCCTGAGGGGCGAGATGCCATTCATTTTAAGCACCTGAGTGCTATGCGGAATGGACCAATGGGAAAGACCAAGACAGATTTGTAGTAAAGAAAATTTGGTGTGCTAGTCTGCCTTTAGGATTTTGCATACCGCTGCAATAGGCTTGCTTAAACTATTTAGGCCACATATATAAAAATAAACCAGTTTCATGGACTCGTCTCATGAATACTTTTTGAAAGACTTTACTTTTTATTGGTTTTTATGTTTGATTAAAGGAAGGGAGCTCTTTGCATGTTTCTAATTAAAACGGCTGAATCCAATGCCCTTATGGCATGTGGCAATTCTGCTTAACATTGAAGAATAAAACGGAAGAAAAGAATTCTTAAAGTATGACCAGAAAAAAACCCCATTTCTTCAATATATTATGGCCTGCTATGTGTTTCTACACACAGCTACAAAATGCTGTGCGTGCTCTGGTGCGTCATTAAAACCATCAGACAATAAACGCCAAACTTGACACCATAGCCTATGAAATGAATGAGAAGAATAAAGGTTGTAACTGAAAATGCTGTTGATGCTTTTGTTGTCAACATATTTGTGGATTATGTGTGTTGTCTGTTTGGTATGTACAATCAGAAGTTTGTATTCAATATGGTTTATATTATATATCATGGAAAATAATGAAAAATGGCTTTACAACGGGTCCTGTGCCATACCAAAATATTTAAATACTTCTTGTTAACTTTTGGCGTTCATAATTGATCCAATATTTGAGAATTTACTAACTAAAAACAATTCCTGCAGCATACTACTAGACAATTTCCAACTTTTGTTTTGATATACAAAAATGCAGCCTTCCCCAGGAACTGTCCAAACACAGAGTGTTATACCAAGCATATTTCTCCTTGGATATTTGCTTTAGGCTTGGAAACGTTAGGGTCGTGAACCTCGGCTGGCTCCCCCTTCCCTTTCAACACATCTCCCAGCAATTTTTTGTTGCACTACCTAATCACTGACAAATGAGGATCATGGACTGTTCACACCATGGGAATAGTATTGTAGGCCCGTCTCAGAATGAACTACTAGTATGTCTTTTGATTAAGATCTTCCGATTATACACCATGATCTTTGAGAAAAGGTGCCAAATTTGTCAAAACTTATTTGGCAATCAAAATGTTGGCAACAGTTTCGACCGATTTGTGTGTGAAAAGAATGAATGATGGGATAATAGTATCAAGTTTACTCAATATGCTAATGCTAAATAATATTAATAATAGAAAGAACCTGAGACTAAAGTGTAATAGTTATATTAGTCTCAGATAGAACAAAGGAAATTTTAAACAATAGAAATGAAAATAAAAAAATTAAAAAAATGTATATCAAATGTCTTGCACATAAATGAACACCTGATATACCCCGGGCACCTTGTATCTAACTTCTAATAAGCCTTGTATGTAGCATACTAGCATGTGCCATATTGTTGACTAGAGGGGGTTGGGCACTTACACGCAACACTAGCGTGCATACACTTTAATATTCCTGAGTGTAAACCTGGTTATAAATGGTGTGAATAGTCCCCTGACTTACTCCTCCTTTCCTTTGAAAGGTCAGATGGTTGACAAATTCCCACCTTTTAGATTGAAGGTGTAGTAATGCATGGTAGTAGAGGCATGTATAAGCTGACATTTTGTATCATTGTATCATATTAATTCATACGCAATGTTACTAACCAAGATGTCCAAACAGACACACTTCCATCCATACCCCGTCTGTCTCTCTTGACAGATTGTCCTGTAAAAATAATTTGTAGTGCAATGTCACTTATCTTTAAAATAAGAATATGTCACTAAAAATGCTGATAGCATCTTCCCAGAGTGGATTGAATTGTACTTAATAGCCAAAAGCCACCACATTCCATAGTATTTATGAAATATACACATCCTATGATAACTTGTCAATCATATAAAATCAATTGTCAGTTGAATGCACCACTGAAGTAAAGGCTAGAACCTAATTCCACATCTGTGATTGCTGACATTAATAGCGTTTCTCACTATTAAGCTTGCGTTGCTCATTAACTCTAACCCGACAGGCGGTTTGCAGGACTAAAGCTAACAGGGGGAAAACTAGGGAGAAATAATGACAGAAAAATGGGGTGGGCCCCCACCCCCCTCCCCAGGACTTAAGCTAACAGGGGAAACTAGGGAGAAATAATGACAGAAAAACTGGGTGTGCCCCCCCCCCGGACTCAAACCTGGGCCGCTGCGGTCCGAGTCCAGGTGATCTTCCATCACGCTAAGTGGATAGCACTCCTAAAATAACTTATCGGAGCCCATTTGTACCTTTCTGTGATTGCGCAGTGAGATTGGGGAATAGAGGTGCATCGGTGCGGTGCTTCTGTTGGATTTGGTGGTGTAAGGATTATGTGACCCGATGCAAATATTGCAGATGTCATATCTTCTCGATCACTTTCAGTATTCCAAATCGGCATCATTATAACATGGGTACCAATTTATAATCTAACTTCCATTATTATCTGCACCACAAATCTGGCTGAAACCTTATTACGTTAATTTTATCAGACAATACAGTGTATAATGTATGCCATACTAAATTAGTATATAACTATTAAAAAAATGACCAATGTAGTATGTATAGGTCATCTCCCAACCATCTTGTGAACATTCTTTTCCAATAATACACGGATATTACAGACACCCGATACGACCCGTCCACCTCTGCAACATCTAGTTACGTATAAAGATCCAGAAAAATATATAAAAATATGGCGGCGGCGGCGCACAGCATGGCAGCTTAGCCCGCGGGCAACATTCACACAGGGAAATGTTCAACTGTTTGTTAGTCTTGGACCAATTTGTCTCTGCATTCTCCAGCGGGTGGTCAATATCTAGGGGTAGTTTATGTCACATTGTGTTCAGAGTTCATTGGCGATTATCGTACACAATTTCTCACACGTTCGCACAGAGCCTGGGTTCATTCAGATATGCAAAATTATACCAATACACTATCAACTCCAACACAATTTCACCTAAATCCGTTTTACTTATGAATACGGATTCGTCAGGATTATTGAACGTTGGTATCAATTCATCCAGCAATTACAAATTCTTCTCTCCTGGTTACCTAGTACCACCTACCTACCCTTCCTCAGTCCATTTTCTTCCCAACTGCAAAATAATGACTAAAATCGCAAAATTATCTTCAATTCCCCAAAAAGCAGGTATTTAATTCCTAATGTTTGCTGTAACTTTAGTAAAGACTCCTCCTGTATTTGAAAAATATTATCCAAGAATTGTTTGTTCCATATCAGATCAAAAGAAAACCTCATAATGTGACCCGTAAAGTCAAAATTGTTTGTTGGAGGCTTAAGTTAATTTTGAGTAATATTGGTATACTTGAAAGAGCACATTTTAAGCTTTGAAATGATACCATGTTAAAGGTAGTCAGACTTTGTAATCACAAGTTATGAATTGAAGAAGCATTTTCTTTTCTATCATTTTCTTTATATGTCACGAAATGTATTGGCCTCTATCTCAAAACAGTTTTTGCCGACAACATGTCCTTTTTGATGAGACTGGTCATGGTCACATATTGAGATTTGTCTGCCTATCTTAGGAATCTTGTTCAAATGTTCACTCATACCGGCCAAATCAGCAATATTATTAATAGCCAGCATTTTTGTAAAATCATACCTTTAAGCCTATTGTGTGTATTGTTAAGCATTTGTATTATGGTCGGTTCATGTTCCAGTACGGTTGTCCTTTAACCTTTTAAATCCTAAAGAAAACATAGTCTTTGTTTTACATGCCAAGTGAGGAAGTGCGCTGTGTAATTGTACCCATCCATTAATAATCATTTTAATAGTCAACCGACAAATTTGATACAGGTCTATTGCATGAACACAGTACAAAACGATTAACCAGGTGGAACAAAAATAGTGCATTCTCCAACCCCTAATGGCCATATCTTTTGTACTTGCATTAACTCTATTGTCCACATTTAAAAACTTGACCCTTTGACAGAAAAGTTTACTATCAAAATATCAAAGCATTATTGTAAGATAGCCATATGTGCTATGGCTGCCGCATGATTTCTACAAGTTTTCCCATTGGCTTAGCATGAACTACTATTAAACACCTAACAGTTAATTGTAGATAGGGTCAGGATGCACAGAATTTAACCCTAGCCAAAGGACTAACTCCATCTTAGGTTGCCATAGCACACAGCTTTCTCAACTTGAAATTCAAAACTTGGCTGATTAGATCCTTGAAGGGATAAACAGCAAACCAGGGGACAATATTTTAAGTTTTACAAGTAATAATGTAAACAGCCAAATAGAAGATGCAATGACAACCAGTCTTGTTCTGGCTCCTATATAGTGGACTGTTTATCATCACAGTGAAATAAATACTAAAGGCATTGACCTTTCAGAATGTGTCCAATTGATCAGAGGATATAGATTGTCGGAATCAAGTGTTTCCTTACATTGAACGAGCTGGGCCCAAATTGGGAGTTTCTAATGTGTGCACATTTTAGAGGGGAAATAATTGGTACCAAATTGTGCATAACCAAGGCAGCAAGGCTTGAATTAACTTGAGTCCCAAGTTTGTTTTAGTCCACCATGATTGTGTCTGTAATTTTGCAATCATATAACATGGACTTAAAACAGTCTGTACATCACATGCATTGCTGTCCACCACGCTACACATAAAGCACCAGTTAAGTGTCTTGATCAAAATGGGTTAAACCAAACCAATGTCTACATGATTTACCAAATCTCATGAAGAGAGTAGACCACAGAGTCTGTTGATTTCAGACTTTAATTGATCAAATATTTCTAAACAAATGGGCCTCGCCCACTCTGAACCAAACCGTAAGTTTATGCTACTATCATCATTGTGAAAATCCACCTCAGAGGCATTTGGGACAAAAAACAATCTGGGTTTGTTGTTTTGCTCATAAACAAGAACAAACTGAGTGATCTTGACCCCATCTCAACTGTGAATCCAATTGATGAGCGACCATGATCTACCGCCAAATTGACCATAATGGAATCTACAAAACAAACCCAAAAAAGTTCTAACATTTTGCGAATAACAAAATCTTATATTTAGTACCCTTCAACAGCTGAAGTTAACTCACTATGCATTCCATTTTACAGGATTATATAGGATTGTAAATTCAGAGATCAATGGGTTTGTATTCAATCATATAATCCATGGGATTTCCACCAATGACCTGATGATTAATTATTTGTGTCCAGTGCTGTTGTTCTGTACTGAACCTGGTCAGATTGCAATACATGTAGAAGCAGCAAATGGGGATGGATGGTCTTCTGCTATGAGTCCGTCCATTTAAAAAAAAAATATGACGCTAAATATTAAATCTCGAAAAAGGTCAATCGTGCAAAGCTATTGATTACAACATGTTGAATGAGTCACATTCACACCTGCATGAGCTCTCAATGGTCAGTGGATTTTATTGGCCGATAGATTTACACATTACAGATTTACACTGTGCTGTTGGTGCTGTGTCATGATTAGTGCGCATGCGATGATGCGGCCATCATCTTCAACAAGGTGACTTGGCACAGATTTTTTTAAATCAGTTAACCCTACAGCCATTCCTACATATAGTTACCATAAATTATACCCAGAATGCAAAGTTATCATCTCAACAAACTCTGTTGCATGTAGGTCAAGGAACTGTGCCCATAAATGTTGTATTGTTACGCATTATGGGAGCACTCAGTTTGGCGTTTATATTAGAGTTCGCTTTTAGACGCCATTTTGAATCTGTGAACATGCTGCGATGACAACTAGGCACCACTAGGTTACCGTAAATTAGTAGTGCTGTAAAGTTCACCGCTAATATTTTCCGTTGGGTAAAGTTCGCCTGTTTAAAAGATATAAGTCCAACCTATTTATCATCTAATTTTGAATTTGTACATAACTATCACAATCATACTACCAGGAATCATTCAAGTAATACTTTAATTATTCCTAAAATCAACTCAAATTCTGGTATGCGCACTTTTCTTTACAGATCTGGTCATCTGTGGAACAATTTATCACCATCTATTCGTATTGATTTAGAAAACATGTCACTTAAAAAAGGTACATTAGTTAAAAAAAAGAAGTACATTGGTACAAAAAAGGGACTTTTTCAGATTTGGCGGTGTGTGGGGGGTGGGGGGGGGGGCCTGGTTACGGGTCTGAGTCAAGGGTAGGGGAAGGTAGGGAAAAGCATGGGAGAAGGCTGACTGTACATGTAGTGCACAGTGCAGGATTCAAAATCTGTATTGGGCTATGTCAAAACTGTGCAATTGACTCGCTATTGACATTCTTCAGTGAAAGATTTAAACATTTTGATGCTGGCATTTGGTTATTTGGTATGCTGCTAAAAGCCTCTTTTGGTTGAACGATATACTCCACTGATGAGCACTACTTTTATATTTTGATAAAACACAAACCTATGCCACTAGCAACTATCCCAGCGGAGTTAGTATGTCACCTTAAAGCACACTGCATATGAATCACGGCCTCTTCAACTGCTGCAATTCATCACTATGGAACATTCTACACATATATCAAGATCTGAATTATTAATTCTACCGTTCTCTATAGCCTCTTTACAATTATTTATGCATTAAGATCTTATTCTCGGATCTGAATATATGCATGCTGTCGATCGCATAAGTGGTTTACTAGCTCAATTTTCAATACATCAGTACATCTTTGAATATCTACCCGATTTACAAAGAAAATAGCAAAGAGAGGAAAAGATTTTTAGACACAACACAAATGAGAAATAAATCTCATCTTGTGCTAGACTTCATACCCCAATGCACCATGGGATAAAGACAACAGTAAGGTAACAGGTGATGATCTATTTCAACAGGTGTGGGTGAAGGGGCAATGGCCTACTCACTCAGCTGGAGAGACATTGAACTTGCAAGCCTAGCAGCCCACAACCAACCAGCAAACCAAGGAGCCGACTACAATGTGTAAAATGTACCTATTTTATCTAAAAATAATCCAAAGGAATTGTACAAAAGGAGAGTGTTGATATCTAGTAAACGTGATCGAGGGGTTGTTTTTCGAAACTCCAACAATTAAGCCATGTTATTCATGTATTGTTCAAACCGACAGACCTTCAAAAACTCGGGGAAAGGGGGAGGGAATCTTATTCCTAAACATTTTTAGTATGTGGAGAGAGATTGCAATTTCTTTTCAAACAAAGAATAATAAGAAATGGAAGCAAATAGTGCCTGGGAACTTTTTGTTCGATTCCGGATGATAGAAGTTTATTGCAGCCTCAACAATGGTTAAATCTTTGAAAATTAAATATCTCAAAGCTCAGTAAGCTTTGAAGAGGCACATAACTATATAATAATATTAATAGTTTTATTATGGTTATTGAATGGTAAATTTACAGCATGTGGAGTTCTCACGTATTCATTCGATTATACAACAGTCAATTTTATATTATACATGTACCTCTCCGAACTCCTATACTATACCAAGGCATTGACTATATGATACCACTGTGTATGGGTTCATTCCCCTTCCTGTCTGTGTGTGAGGTTGACCCTAAATGACCTCTACCACTACAACCTGTCAGCAGTTTCAATTTAGCCAAAAGCTCTAGGCTAAAATAGAGATTATGTAAAACACCTTATTTTTGCCACCAAAACAATAGAAGTAGTTAAACCAGGTCATGTTAATTGAGTGTTTACTAGGACCTAAATAGATTATGATCAGGTGGCATTGATCTTTAAATGTCCTGCTAAGGTGAAGTGATTTGAATGATGTTATCAAACTGGGTCACGTTACCTTTTGTTCATAGTTGTACCCATAATACCACATTAAACTATAATTAATGTTATTGAATAGGCTAAAATTATAAGCCTGACTGGAAACCAAAGGCAATAAGTCATTAGCCTATATTTGTCTATGCTATTGATTGAAATAAAGGGCTTAAATATTACAAGATGAAATTTATTCTGACTGACAATAAAAATTCTGATGCTTTATATTTTTACATCATTCTATATCTATATAAGGACATTTGTTCTGAGACCTGGAACAACAAAAGGTAATTAGATTTCTAACCACTATATCACTTTGACTTGTTCAAACCAACGTTAGCTACTGTAATATTTGAACACCCTTGCTTGCCATGCACAAATAAGAACATCACATCACCAAATCCTTTTTTTGAATTCATTTTGTTTAATAACACCAATATATAATATAAAACTACATCTCCATTTATATTGGGATTATGTAAATATCTCATCATTATTAGATGGGCAGCTGATGCTATTGGATTCTATACGCAAGTACATATTTAATACTTTCGATTATAAGATCGCTCCAAATTAGTAGCGGATCTGCAACAATGGGTCGAGCAAAGATGATCAAATATGAACAGCCACTTGATTGTCAATAGACAAATGTATGGTAAACTGTATTCCTGTCAATCAAGACTCAAAACCAATGATCAGCAGATTTGGTGATATTACATTGTATTGTAATATTGTTTGTACCATTGCTAGTGGCTACTGCAACTACCTACCAACCGCAAAATACTGTCAAGTTCACTATTAGTAGGTCTAGGAAGGGCTATATGACTATAACATTCGAAGAGAAAAATAAAGCCAGTATATATGTTTTCAAATGCCAAAAAGGTCTGGGTAGAGGGTCAAGTATTTTCATCTATGGCTATATAATTAACAGTAAGGGCAATACAGAGTCTCCTATTGGTCTATCTTTTCTAATAATGAAAGACAAATTCTAACCAATGTAAATAAATTATAAATTGGTCAAAAATAACAATGTTAACATTTCACACAAATTTGATTGGGACTACTGCTGTATCAATTCGTAAGTGAAAACTAAAACGGGATCTCTGCCTGTGAAACCCTAAGTTATTTATATCTTTTACTAGACTTTTAGTGCAATTGATTAATCAAATTCAAAACCCAAATTTTCAAAACATGTCATGGACCACATTGCAGTCTATTCACAATTTTAACATCATGACCTCGTAATTTAATGATACACATAGAATTATAATCCAGCCATTTTTCATCCTTTAAATGGTTGAGTATCATCACCAATTAACTTGCAAACCAATGCCATTTCAACAATTATCTCTATGACAACTGACAGAGCCCATAAATAGTCACACATGCCACCCCTTGGCATTGTTAAGCGCATGTTTTGAATGCAATGATATCAGCCTTTCGTCTTTATTGGTTTGTTATGCAAATGATGATTTGGTCGTAATTGTTGCTACTGGTGCCCCAGTGTCTCACAATCGCTGCAACTGTTTAGATTAACACAAAACCAACAGATATAGATACTCTGAAAAAACTACATTGGTACATCTAGGATAGTAATAATACATGTATGGTATTGGGAGAATCTAGTGTCAGCAGCAAGGCAAATTTTTGAAGTTTCATTCTTATTTTTTATTTGTCTAATTATACAAGCTGAGCAATTTCTATACCCGATTTGGCTGATTACACGATATTGTATAAAAACAAAAAGGGACAAATCTTGAACAAGTTACATGTACCCCCAATTGACCTAATAATGTGGGTTGAGTATATTTAAATCAATAGACTATGTAATATGTCTTAAAAACACATACAAATATCAGCGTTACCTAGTATTATCTAAAACTTAAAACAAACTTTTGGTTGAAAATAATGAAGAAAAACAGTTTTAATGCCTATCCTGAGTATTTTTTCTGATTGACATTCAAGCATTTTTGAAAAGTCTAAAAAAGAAAAATAATTCACTATAGAAATACACACTGTGCATATAAATTGTACACATATTGTCCCAACAGGGAGACCCATAAAATGTTGTGATGGATTTGAAGTGAGACAAAAAAAACCCATATGTGAGAGCATTTCCTGACATTCTAAGCACAACAAGTGGTTGAACAAGGCTTTTAATATTTTCCCTAAAGGAAATCTAAACTCTTAGCATATTATTATTGGCTCTTCCATTATTTTGACAAATACCACAACAATAATAATTTGAGTAATAATGAGGCATTAAAACCAATTGTCTTGGGTAATAAGATATCACTTATGTCTTAACAGCCCCGCCTCAATTTCATAAATTGTCTATTTTTACCAAATATAATAATAAGAATAATAATACTGAATATTTATAATGCGCGCAAATCTGCCAAAGCACTCATGGCGCATTGAGGTATAAAATCTACAATTTTCCCATTTTATGTCATGACAATTTTTAATTTAATTTCAATTTCAACTCTATAACGGAATTCTCCAGTGGTCACAACAACATCAATTTTGAAATCACTACATATACATCCTAGTCGTCATATGGGCATTGAGTTAACAAAATTACACCAATCGGACCATTTCCCAATTTTCTCATTTCCTCTTTGCCATTCCAGACAATTGGCCTGGTAAATCTTGTTGTCTTCTTTTCATCTAGGAAGCACAATAATTGAGTGGCATAAGTGGTCTCTCCTTTGAGTCACTTCCTTCATCTATTAGTTACTCTAGCTGTGCTCTCATTTCATCAATGAGTGGTATCTTGCTTCAAGTGGTTTCCATTTAAGGTTCTTTTATGATTTCTGACCAAACTGAAGGCAAATTTTTACTCTTGAGTCACCCATTCCAAATGTCAAATATGAGCTTGCATTCTTTGTACTTTCTAGTTCACAAAATGTGATTGCTAAGTTGTCAAATCAGCAGAGCAGAATTGGGTAGAATTGCTTTTTTAATACAAAGAGTCATTCCCACATACGTCTAAACCGGGGTCTAAACGGCAATTTCTTGAATATGGTCTACTTCATGTTTGCTTTACTTTGGGCAGAAATATTGTTCGTATCAACCACTTCTGATAATTTCATAATTTAATGACAAACTGCATCAGAGTTTTGCTCATAAATTGTCAAATATAATATAAACGGACAAATTGCACAGTACCGCGCAAAAATAGTATGACTTTATTTGGGGAAATAAATGGAGCTGCATATAATGTAATCTGGCTATTTGATCCACAAACAACAAACATTGAGACCTTATCACAAACCCTTGCTATATTTTCTATTTTCTTGGCAGTTGAGTTCTGAAACCTTGAGGGTGGGTAGGACAAACACTGTGCAACAATGGGCGAGTAAGCGCTGTATTGTCCGCTCACACCTGGTACTCAAAACACTGTGTTAGTGCATAGGAGAGATTATTATATATAACACATAAGGCCAACAAAATATTGTTCTATTGCTCTTTTCCACTGAATATAAAAAACTACATAGTCATTTACTATCTTTTAAAGATTTTAAAAAGAATAAAGCTTCAATAATATTGCACAAAATGAAACACTATATTGTCTATAATCCATTTTTAGCTTCACTAAAATGCATTTCTGGTTCTAGTCTTCAAGGGAAAAAATACCAACTCGTCTGACCTCAAACAACAAATATTTTTTATTGGCCTTAAGTAAGCTTATTACTACTATGTATGACCTAGCATAGGAGTGTCATTTTGCAGACTATTTGAATGTTTTCTCTCCTTTAAAAAATAGGATTTGATATGCAAAGTTAGGGCAATAGTGATAATTAAATTTTAAACTTAGTCCAGTGGTGTGATCTTTAAGGTGTACTTGGGTTTTGTTCATTTTCAAACTTTGTTTCGGTAACGATGCTATTGACCAAAATGCCAACAGACAGCAAATACGTAATAACATAGATGTGAATGTGATAGTGGGACAGTACAAATAAATGCATAAACAAACACAAGTAAGCAACAAAGACATGTAACATGAGTAAAAACCAGATCAGGCACAACAAATATCAAACTTGATGTTGTTAGATTTGTCTATCTCTGAAAGAAATTGATTTTTGTCCCCATTTCCAATTTGCCATTTTTACACGGTACACACCACTTCTGGCTAACAATAACATCAACAAGAATGTTTTATCAATTCCAGACAGTTTTTTAATGAATTGAGACCAAATTAATTCAGAGTAAAAACAATTTACATTTCTTCCACACTTCTATTCATATATTCACAATCAAGCGATATCAGATTAAGCCTGCATTGCAGCAAAGCAGGTCAAAACCTGAATAATTATGCCATTCCTATTGTTTTACTGTTTTTGATTTGCATACTGATGATGTCATCAGATTACAAAGCAAGTGGGCCAAATAAGACACAGCAATGTTAGGTCTACAAGGAGAGTTTAGGCACCCTTGTGGAGAGCCAGTGCACAATTATGAATAAGCCACCCCAGAGGCAGGAGAGCCAATGCGCAATTTATGGAAATTGGTACTAGTTACTGTAATTACTGGTTTCATTAGGCTCTTTGAATATAACTAAGACAGACATGTGTCCCTATGTTTTAATAATACTAGCTTTGCCATTGTAATTATGACCAGCAGGATGGGTCTAATTGTGAACAGGAATTTTGTCTTCTGATGTTAAAAAGATTTGACAATGTAGCATAACTGATAGAACCAAATAATTCTGAAGGTCATATTTGGATTTGGATTTGCTACTGCAACTATTCACAGATTGTCAAATGACTACTAGTATCTGTGAACTATTCCAATGTTTTTGTATTGCCCGTTTTGACTATACATGTAGGCCAAGGCGATAGGGGGGAAAGAAACCCTGTTCTACAGGCGCAACCAAACATTTTTGTAGAAATTGGTGAAAAGGGATTTCACATGCAAATGAAAAAAAAAATGTTTTTGATGTCAAAATACAGCAAAATGTTTACAGATTTTAGATTTTAGGGATATATTACCGTCAATTTGAAAGGAAAGAAAAAAAGCCTGACCGACCAACCCAACCCGAGTGGTCTGTTTGCCCGTAGAACAGGGTTTGTTTTTTCTGTCGCTTAATTAATAAAGCTTATTTTGTGTCCTTCCTTTCTGCAATCGTGTATATTTTCTACTATCTTTCCATATAATGAATGGCCCTGTCACACCTTCATGATATTATCGCGTAGCGCGATTTCGCACAGTCTTATCTCAAAGAACCCATTGGTGATGCAGTGGGCACTGGCTAGGATGGGAGAGGGTCCCCATAATCACCCTTGAGCGCCATTGCACTGAACAAGCGAGGATGTTTGGCCTTCTGACCAGGGCGCTGTAATAACTCAGTAGTGTTGCCGTGGCAGCGCAAAGCGAGCAATGTGAGCGCCCCTGACGTAGCAAGGATGCAATGCATACAAGCTACTTGAGGTCGTATGTAGCAGCTACTTGAAGTCGCAGCAAGAACTCAATCTCGTTCTCTGCGTAGAGTTTGGTTGTGTGGAGCTGACTGCTTTTCTCTTCCCTCCCCCCCCCCCCCCCCCTGCCCTTGGGTTCTCTTCCCCTCCCTCTGCCCTTGGGTGATAAAGCCTTTTACCATGGTTTATATGCTGTTCAATGTTGTTCACTAGTCAAGATTGAGCATGCAAGAGGCTCTGTTTATTCGCTCTTTGCATGGATCCGTCATTTGTGAGGAGAGCCTCTTAACTGGAATCAGATTGCTTCATTGCATAATGTCTCACCATTACCAGTCATATTGTGTAGAGAGCGTCGAACTAGTACCAGTTCTAGGCTCTCCTCGCAAATGGCGGACCGTTTAAAGGGCGAATAGGGCGATTGCACGGAGGGTCATTAGTTCATTTCAAATAATCCTCCAGATGAAGACATGCATGGATCGTGCAGTATGTGGACTAAAGTATCAGTGCCGCTAACATTTACAGCTAACAAAGTTAAATTACGAATGTGCCCTGCGCCTTGAGTCTACAATAATATTATGACAACTTTTCTTTAGATGAATGCTAAATAACAAGCCATATGCAGGCATTGTTACTGAAAAGACTGAAACATGGATAGCATAAAACTAACATTTCGTTGAAATACTTATTTATCCCTTTCAATAAAACACTTTTTTTGCACAAATAGTACATCTCACACATTGTATTTCCTTTGTCAAAACATAAAACGGAGTCATCTCCCTTTATGATAGTGTGAAAAGATGGAGTAACTTTTTTTTAAAATATCAATGAAAGTTCAACCCTTTTCCCATACTTTGTCTCGAAAATGCAACCTACAGGAGGTATTCATTTACCCAGAACGAAAGGTAGTTTGAGTTGTGCTTTTTTCTTACAGTATTTTCTGAATAAATTGCAAATGAGAACCACATTTGTCAAGAAAGTACTAACATGTCACACTTGATCAAGAGTGATCAAAATCATTCTTCTACTAGTTAAGAGTTTATGTTTTTTTCTGCCAGGATCTTCCCCCTGAGTAAGTAACCCCTGTGTAAGGAACGAATCTCATTTACAGCAGCCTGGATATTGAAAGGAACCGACAATTTGGAACCCGGTAGTATATTTTAATGGAATTAATCGTATTGGAAACTGGAAACCAATGCTTAGCACCAGGCTGTCGAAAACGGGATTCGTAAGTAACCCATGCAGTAATGATAGTCAGCCACTAGTCTATAATCCCCTTCCTCTTGTCTTTCTACACCATGTTGGTCATCCACCTGTTCTAGGCAAGTCCAGACATTTCCTGCAATCTATATCTGTCTGAATCATCCTTGTAAACAGTTCAATACTAAAGATAGTAAAGAGATAGATAGCCAGCTTAGCCAGCCAGCCAGTAGCAAAGACTTACCCGAATCTTAGCATGTTTTAATAACTGTCTGTCCTTACTCCAGGGGAGGGAGACAACCAATGTATAAAAGTTGAACGCATCTGTGTGAATACACTCTAAAAACCACCCATTAACAAAGATTTTGCTCACATTTTCAAAAAGGATATCATGCTCTCAAGATAGAGATTATTCTAGAATGAAATGTATACCCTGTTCAGTATAACATAAAACAAAGACTTGCCTACGGGAAAACACATTGTGATTCTGTTCCAGTTAAAAACATGAATAGGGAGATGTTCCAGTGCTTATTGCCTCACAAATTGCCAATGAGGGTCCATTATCATTTTTTGTGATTCTACAACTTATGACTAAATTGCCTTCATGACCGAGTTGGAAGAACCTTAGACTTCTCTCCAGTATCTTTCAAAGCAATAAAACAGATAATTTTCACAGATATTCTAATTTGGGACAAAATTAACCGTGCTTAATTTACACTCCGTGCACTAACAAGTGATTTATTTCTTAATGACAGCATAATTCTCTCTGTGGATCAGCCGACTCTTACTGTAATGGGCCAAAAGGGGTTCCGCGATCAACAAGGGAAATTGATTCCCATCAAGGCTCGTTGATTAAGCCAAATTTCCTCATGACGACTACCATCATAAGCTGTTCTGTGGGTAAGCAAGCAATCTTCTGGCTGGTCGGCCGATCGGATCGGATAGTCAGTGTTTGTTGTGGGGGTAATCAGCCAGCACACAATCACCATGTTCGCAATCAGATAGGCACTTAAGGCAGCCAAGAAATTATCACTTATCTAATAACTTATCTATAAATGCACAAGTGGATGTCGCATCGGTGCTTCTATTAAGGAGGGATTTAAATCTATACTCATGATTATGGGATACAATGGATGGACAGGTGCAAACTGTGTAGCTTACTCATCTCATATATTATTAGAGGGAACAAAATCAAAAAGTTTTTGCAAAGGGTTAATAAATGTCCATATAACATAAAAATAACAAATAACATGAATGAATCACTAGTTCTGATCAAACGACCAGTCAGCAAGCATATGCGTATGATAAATTCTGACTCAAAAATGTACTCTACTCTCATGCCATATGAAATTATCAGGAACCTTAAAATAAAATACTTTCATTATGTTTCACGAATTTAGAACAGTCTGTCTTCAGTTAATTTGCTATAATTTTGTGTGAAATAAATGTATACAGCAAAGGAAGTAAGAGTATGAAAACCTTGGCACGCTATTAGAAATATGTATTTGAAAAACAAGTCAACTGATTGATTTTTTAAATTCAATATATTGGTACATGGCAATCCTTTCTACAATGGCTGCCAGATGTTAAGGTTAGATTTAAAGTCTATTTCAGTCTTTGGTAATACACAGATCTACATTACAAAAAGCAGCCTTTGCTGATGTTAATTTCCCGATCATGCAATCCGTTTCCATCATACATCCTTCGTTCTTCTGCCATCTAATCTGAATTCTGAAATAATTCTAATTCTTACAAGATTTATCGGTCACTTAAATTTACTATTCAGCTTCATTTACCCATAAAATAGCCATTGAAAAATTGAAGCAAAGCTGCTCTGTGTTATATTTTACAACCTATGTTCGACCCTTGAATAAGAACTAATAAATATTCAAAAGGCAGCTATTATGTTGGTGATCGCAAACTGTGTGTTAGATACCTTGCACTTATCCCAGCTAGTCAGATACCTATTGGTAATGACAATCTACAGATTCTCTATCTACATGTATGCAAGTTTCAATGAACCATAGCACAGGCATGGTATCATATCCCCGTGTGATTTTGTCTACTGTAACATAGATAGATGGTACACTTGCCCTAGCCTACATACTGTAAATTGTATATGAATAGTGAATTTGATCAAAAGCACGTTCATTCTGGTTATAATGGAGCAATAAATTGATTCAGTTTGACATTTTACATGATTCATTAACCTATTATAAGTTCAACAAAATTACAGGACGTTTCTTCTTAGGTATTATTGATGCATACTTCCATGTGATCATTAGTTCCATCATAGGACTGATATCTGGCTCTTTTGCTATCTTAGCCTTTAAATAGTGAGATCCGCTACCAATCCCAAGAACCGCTGCCATTTCCATATAACAACTGATCCATTAAGTAGGATGGCATATAATTCAGTGTTTCTATATTCTATCTAGGAATTTTCCTAGCTATGCAGATATTTTAAATAAGGACTCCATGGTCATCATCATCATTCATTACCAGCATATACAAAGACAGGAGAATTATGCAACTGTGCAACTTCTCTGTATGTCCAATACATATAATGCACTTATCAATTGCAACCCCGGCCCATGGCGGGGACCGTAGCGGGATGTATAAAAATGTTGCCTGGCTATGCGGGGGCGTGTACTGGGGACGTACAAAGTGTGCCCCCCACTAACCGGCGCGTGTACATCACTGAAAAAACCCATTGTCCCGGCTAAGGGGGACCAGGACTGTAACAGTGATGTACAGTTTGTCCCAGCTAGGAAGGGGGCTGCTGGGACTGTAGCGGAGACGTACAAAAAATGATGCCCACCCTTGCAGCATAGACGGTGAAACCGTCTATGCTTGCAGGCACCGTACACTACTGTACTGGGGACGTCACACTGGCAATTTGTACATCCCGGCCCGTATCCCTGTTAGTCCTGGGTCCCCTGTTGCTGGGATTGCAATTGATAAATGCATAAATCCCAACCAACTGCTCTCATATAATATTTGTAATAGTCTGCTGGTTTATTCATAGGAAAATATGTCTTATAGCAGGTGCAGGTTCAAACCAGATTGCGGCTAGAGACGTCAAATTGTTCAGTCATATAAATGTCAAATTCATCATTAGTTGTGTTTCATTTTGTTTTGCAAACAAATATCTTAAAAAAAGTTAAGTCTGATGGTCTTTTCCCCTGTTGTTATATATGACTAGCGTAAAACATCTAGACTATAGCATGTCATATCTCGCTCACATCATTCCGGGCTAATAGCTCAGCCAAGCGCTTGGCAGTTTCCTTCTATCTATCAGCCCAACTGTGAGTAATACTGGCCCCTGGCTAAAATCTTCAGAAGATACCCACTACACTTTGTTTTGTGAATGCAATTTTTATACTGAACATAACAGTCATAAAACCTGTTGAAAACTTAACAAACAAACAAAAACCCTATTTCTTTCTGTACATGAAAGCAGTGACAATACCAGAGGTGATGAAGAGTTTATGTACTAAATCTTTTGACAAATTTCAAATATTGTTAATGTTCTTTTATTTGTTCATAAAATAGTCCACAATGCAAACCAAATATATTGCCACGTTACAATGGGAGTAGGTAAGGTATACTGTATACAAAACAGTCGGTCAGGACCACCCCAAGTAAAAAAGTTCAAAATTCAGAACTAGTTTCCAACCAAATTGTAAAGAGTATAAAAAATATGAATCAAATTGATATTCCCTTCATTAACCAGGGGGAAAATTCTCTCCTCGTCTGCCATGATGTATCTGTCAGATTCTAGTTAACAATCTGACTAAATAATCAAGTCAAAATGTTATGAAATCAGAGCAAAAGAAACGATATTCTGCCCCAGAAGGCACAAGATGGCAAAACTGATAGTTGCCCCCGCTCTCTTTCATTATTAAGACTTCAGGCGACATTGAAGTCTATAAGAGCTTCAGATCGGTGCGAACAAACAGAAATGGCAAGAAAAAACTCATCAAGTTTCAATTATCTCAAATGACCAGATTGCTATCGGAACACAAATCAGACTTGTAATTATTTTAACCAGTTATAGGTTTAAATTGGCTAATACATGCACTATGCATCATGGGTTGCCCAACAAAATCACTAGTTTCCCAATTTTGTTGAGTGTACCTGATTTCAAAGTGGTAAATAACTACAAAGCTCGAAATTTCGACCTTTCGTGTCGCGCCCATGAAATTCTGTGTCGCAACCCCAACATTTTGCCCTCGAAATCTCTCGGGTCACAATGCGAAATCTCAGGTCGCAACACGAAATGCGCGATACAACATTCTGGGGTCGTGAGTCAAAATTTCAGGTCGCGAGTCAAAATACAAAAAAATGCGCGACACAAAATGATACCAATAAACTAATAAAGGCTTCATATTTTGTTGAGTGTACCAGATTTCAAAGTGGTGATACATGTAGATACTACAATAAGTAATTAACTTATATTTTTGATACAATATATGGGATTAATTTAACAAAGAATACTATTAAATTGCTATAAAATAATTATGTTAAAGGTATATTATGTGATCTTTCCAGGGAACGCCCTCAACATCGAAAAAAAAATAGAAAGTAGATTTTCTTGCAGATTTACATTTCTGATCATAAATCATGCATACATTCCAAGTTACAGGGCGATACGATTCTTAATTACTTCAAAATCATGGTTTTAGAGTGAAAATAAACTGTCGGAATCCCGACAGTTTATATTTTTCGCTCTAAATTCACTCTAAAACCATGATTTTGAGGTAATTAGGAATCGTATCGCTCTGTAACTTGGAATGTATGTATGATTTATGATCGGAAATGTAAATCTGCAAGAAAATCTACTTTCTAAAAGAAATCACGAATAGAGGGCGCTCTCTGGAAAAGATCACATAATATGCCTTTAAGCGATACTAATGCAAGACTAATAGTTTTCTACAAATTGTGACTGCATCTTTATTTCATCAAGAGCTAGTTTGTATTCAAGCAGTGACAGTAAAGCCAGTAAATTGAATCCTGGTGTACCATAATTTATACATGAGAGGGAAACTGGGTAGCGAAGTTTTATAGGCTAAACAATGTTGATAGTATACCCGACCTTCACCCCATATTGGGGTGACCCTTGTAAGGACAGGAAGCAGATGTGCTTTCCCATAATAAAGGACTCCCTGCTGGCTCTAGAAGACATACAGTCATACAGACTGTATTAACAGTCATACAGACTGTATTATTGTTACTAGTATTTTGGTAGTAATGTGACGCTTATAATATTTGGTTCCAATATTATAAGCGTCACATTACTACCAAAATACATTGTTATTGATCATTCAATTCATGACTTTGTATCATTATATGTCATGTAAATTAACATTTGTGCAATTTTCTTTATGCATTATACAATACTAGTATACTGTGTATGATGAACGAAAACTACGAATACTTAAAATGTCAAAATGAAAATGACTTAATAAAGTAAAATAACTGTTTTTAATTCAAAAAACAAATTTTACTTGATTAGCTGGGCATCAAAAAGACTACTTGTAATAAAATTGGAATTAAAACTGGAATTAAACTATAATTTGCTAGTAGTAGTACTACTGATTTTATATATTTTACCGGTCAAAATTTAAATCCAATACTTTGAATGAAAGGTAGGCAATACCACCACCCACTTGCAAAGAATTACTGGTCAGGCAAAACATGCTTGTTTTCTGATATTTCGCAAGGTACATGACATTCACTGAATAGCCATCAAACAAAAGTGGTTTCAAGTGGTTCCTGAAAACAGTAGTAGGACAAAACCTCCAACAAACTCAACAATTAGCAAACATTGTTTTGAGGGCATACTTCCATTTTTCTGGCTACCAGCTACTACGGTGGTATTATCAACATAACAACAATATTCTGGTACTGGGTACCCAAAATTGTTGCCTGTAGCCCACCAGTGTTGACCCCTTTATGTTTGTATGCTAAGGGAGAAATAACAATTGCAAAATAAGGCTTCAATAAGAGAATGGTGGAGGATTGGGATTAATTGGCTGCAATTTTAAGTTCTATTTATTTTATAAGGGCATTTTATGAAATCTTTAAACCTAGCCATTTCTACCTTATTCAATATTATAGACTTCCAAATTGAGGTCACATTTAAAATGCACTTTATGGTGATATGTTAATGCTTTGATTCGGTACTATTGCTTTAAATATATTTCTAAAATATATACAATGCCAGGTTGAAAACAAAACAGGTTTTCTGCCTTTTCTTGCTTTATGGCCCTATCTGTCTATAATATTATAATGAAACGTACCTATAGAAAATCAAAACGTATGATACTTGACAGATTATAAAATATTCTAACATTAAACAAGCCAATATAATGTTACGTGAAACAGTAAAAGCTCATGAATTAACACAATAAGAAAATGGCCATCTTAAATAAGCTCTACATCTGCTGCAACCAAAGTTTTGAAACTCAAATCTTATATTTTTAAAACAGACCATTATCCTATAGATTTCCAAACAAACAAATTGCACAAAGCAATAATTTTCCAGGACTTAAGCTTATCACTAGTATTAAAGCAGCCAGGTGCAAGTTCAACCATTGGGCTCATCTTACCCAAAAAGCTTAGCCCTTGGGCCAAAATATGGCGTAAGTTTACAGGCCATGAACAATTAGCAAAGTGCACTTAAAAGCACGGGCCAATCAAATGGCTATCAATAAATAAAGGCATGAACCAATCAAACGGTTATCAATACAGAAACCGGCCCCACGTGCACCATGCCTTGAAGCGATCTTGCCATTTATTTTGTTACTTTGTGTTTAAAGCAGCACATAAAAGAGCAACTTTTACTTTAGATTTGTTTTCTTTTATTTCTTCATGCGCCATTTGACTATAAATGAAATGGTGGTGTAAGGGCTTTCACTTGGAAATCATTCATGTTGTTGAAAGAGGCTAGACAAAGCTCAGCACATTGGGCTGTTTTGCCCTCTGTTATTTGCTTTCTTCTGGCAATTCAGTGTAAGATGACAGGTTCAAATAAAATTCAAACCGTTTTCACTGAATAAATAGAAACGCTCCTGGAAGCCTTAATATAAAGGGGTAATTTAAGGGGATATAAATCATAGAATTCATCTCAATTCAAGATATTAGCCAAAGTAAGTAAACCTATACATGTATATGTGTTGACAAAACGGGCAAATAGAACAATATTAAGAAAAATATGTGACAACTATCATAATTAAATAAACAAATCAAAATAAATGCAATGGATGAGACATGCATTGTGTTACTCAACTGTCAAATTGTGCTGAACATTGTACCTTATTTATAACAAACTGATCCCCATCCATTGCATGATGACACCATAAATCAGTATTTATGATGACACCCAGAGTAGACATGCCCAAATACAATGCCTAAACCAGCTACCAGCACCAACATATATATGTATTTGCTTACCCCTTCCTGCACTTGCATGCATACTCACTCCCTTCTTAAAATGAATCCCCAAAATTACATACCTTTAACAACAAAATGATAGGTGATGATCTGATGGGTATCAACTCCAGTTTGTTTCCTAGATTCTATGTCACCAACAGAATGTAGACATTCAAAATGGCCATCTATCCACCAACAGTGCACATCATTACTGTTTAGATGCCAGTGAACATGTCAGTCAAGAAGCATAGATGGAAGGTGTTCAAAATAGTAAACAAATAACAAAGAGCTGTCCGCCAATGACATGGGGCCCGACAATAATCACTGGATCCCACCAAACGTAGGAAGAAGACTTGTTGTAAACTTGTAGCTCTTAGCTCTTTCTTCACCACTAAAACAGGTGTGAATATGAAACTCACACAAGCAAACAACCATGCAGGCTCAATATCGCACTCCCCTGCTTTGTTATCTCTCAAAAGATGGGAATCCCGCTACCAGTTACTTATCACCAGTAACGTGAGATGTGTGTCGGCCGCCAGCCTCGGGCATACACAATGACAGGGTAATGCTCTTGTTACAATGCCCTAACACATATCAATGTAATACTGCCTCATTCCTATGTGGGAATTTCTGTACAGTATTGCCTGACTGTGAAGTGTATCATCAATTCATTCACAGAAATTACTGCAGTTGTAATGCTACGCATCACCGATGGCCAACTTCGTTGCTATCCAGAATTGCAAGCTTTTCCACAGGTTTAATTGCTCAGGACTGGGGTCAGCCAGTGCTGTAATATTACTAATACTAATAGCGCAATACCCGATATAGCTTTAGTTGGGCAACAAACCCATAAGGATTTCTATACATACATGCTACACAATGGTGCAACAAAATTGCCTGCAGGATCTATGCCTCATGAATAAAGAAGTAGTGCTCTACGTCTAGCAATACAGGCCATCCTACACTTTACTAGCTAGCATGTGTGCATGTAGTGACCCTACATGTAGATACATGCACAGTAGTTGACAATTATACAAAGAGTGGGTCAAGAAATTTGCTGTTAAATGGAGCATTATAATTTGGCCAATTTGATCATAATTTTCTTGTGCCATGACTTGATTACCTCTTTCCTTCTACAAACTTGAAGATACAAATCATACAAATACAACGGTTCCTTAATAATGCTACCATTATTTAAAAATTGCTGCTCTGTCATTTCTGATTGTAAGATTGTTTATATTAACACAAATCAGTTATAAATTAAAATTATTAGAAAATTGCATTCTTAATTAAAAATTAAACATATTTTTTGCCACTTGTATTGTCCTGCATTACATGTACCAATTACCAAGCAGTGGATGTTATGAAATACATCTTTATCATCATAAACCATTGCTTTCACAATGTTAACAGTAAGCATAACCATAGATCCTCCAGAAGGATCTACCCTGATAGCACACTGAAGTCGGCCCGACGTCGGGGAATGGTAGTCGACGTCGGGGAAAGGTCGGCGTCCTTATGTTGAAGTCGGCTGGACGTCGGGTGGACTGTTTGAAAAGGACGTCCACAGTAAGACGTCATATGGACGTTGAGCCGACGTTGCAAAAATACACTGAAAGTCTCGTCGGGGTACTGACGTTTTGCCGACGTCGGAACTACCTCCAGCGATAGGTTAACTTTGCTATACGTATTATTTTTTATAAAGACAAATATTCAATTATTCAAAATTGTAATAATTTTGTCGCCTACATAATTGAGAAAGATATAATTGTAATAAATAAATTACTGATGATTTAGATAATCATTGTTTTCATCTGCAACAATTTTAAGATCAATTTGATGATTGAATAAATATTAAAATTAACGAATTACGCGTATCAAATCATACACTCACTTTACCACGTGCAGTTGGTCGCCACGTTGCAAAAATACACTGAAAGTCTCGTCGGGGTACTGACGTTTTGCCGACGTCGGAACTACGTCCAACGATAGGTTAACTTGCTATACGTATTTTTTTTATACAGACAAATATTCAATAATTCAAAATTGTAATAATGTTGTCACCTACATAATTGAGAAAGATATAATTGTAATAAATAAATTACTGATGATTTAGATATAGATGTTTTCATCTGCAACAATTTTAAGTTCAAATTGATGATTGAATAAATATTAAAATTAACGAATTACGCGTATCAAATCCTACACTCACTTTACCACGTGCAGTTGGTCGCCATTTTGTAGCACACGTTAGCGATACTTCGTGTTGTTCTCAAATGAATTGAAGGAATTATATGTCAATTCAGCGAAGTTGATGGTATTTGATGGTAGATTTTGATGGGGAAATAATGCAGCATCGCAATATATTCAACACATGAAGTGCATTTTCCGATGTTGCATGGGATACCCGCGATTTCCGGTGTCGTGTTATATTCTATCAGAAATCGCGGATATGTCTTGTACATCGTGATTTTTCAGCATACGCCGACACTGCATGGTCACAGATGTTATTGGAATTGAATTGCAAGTCATCAGATAATGAATCGTGAGGAATAGCTGAGAATTATCCAAGGAGATGAGATTTGTTTCGGTACGTTTTGCATCAAAATAGATTCTGAATAGCTGGGAATAATTAAAAGAGATGAGATTTGTTACGGTATGGTACGTTTTCTTTTTCATTAAAAATAACTATAGCTAAAGTCGGCAGAACGGTCGGCAATTAGTCGGAGAATGGTTCAACTGACCATAGCTTAAGTCGGCCGATAGTCGGAAAATGGTCGGGCCAATTTTTCAAAAATATCCATCATTAATTTGCGTGGAAAGAGTCAAGGTAGTTTGTTCAAAAACGAGATGTGATAGTTTTGTGATAGTTGTTCATACTTTCCACGCGGAAGACGACAGTATGTCGTTTTTCCAGATTTGTTCCAAATAACAAAATGGGAAAATATGATTTCTTTAGTATATTTGTAGTGTCGATTTATAGGTGTACATTTTCTTTTGTGTCAAAATAACTGTAGGAAACAAGTCGGCCCGAAGTCGGCAATAAGTCGGAAGTACGTCCAACGGACCGCGGCTTATCGCTAGCGTAGCTTAAAACCGTAGGAAAATAGTCGGCCCGAAGTCGGCAATTAGTCGGAGGTACGTCCAACGGACCGCGGCCTGACGTTGCTTATATATGGTCGGGCCGACGGTGCATTGCAGTCGGCAGGTCAGCGTCAGCTGGAAGTCGGCCCGAGGTCGGCACAACCTCCATTGGACGTCGTCGGCCCGACGTAGGCCGCGTGAGCAGCTGACTGTAGAGCCAACGTCCGGCCGACTTCAACTGCCGACTATATCGCGACGTCGGGCCGACTTCAGTGTGCTATCAGGGTATGCCGCTGATCTATGCCGCTGATCTATGCTGCAAGTTTGCAACATTCCAAGGTAAAAACCACAAAACACTTTGGGCCAACTTCCCCACATTTTGCTCTATTGCCACAGGAAGGTTACAATGTATATAAAAATATCGGAGTAAAAGAGACATCCGCACTCACTGGGCTGTGTATCACAATGTATGCTAATGTTGATGACCACTTGAAACTCAATCTACTGATCGCTGCTATAGTTTTTTAGTTCCAAATTGCCGAGCATTGTGAGGCCTGTATTTGTATGTGCGCAAAAAGTACCATGGCAATTTGTTATTGGTGGGGGTGTACATTTACGCGTCATAATCGGGTACTAGCAGGCAGTGGGCAAGTAGGTATTCCATTTGGGCCCATGGATAAATATTAGCCTCACAATTTTCACCAATTTGGAACTGATTAAACTATACAAGCAGCTATCAGATAGCCATCGATATCACTGTGAGGAAAAACTGCAATGTAAGAATGATGACCATAACAATTATGATGGTGGGGTAAGGATACATTAACCCTTACAGCCCCACACCCCATGAAATCCCATTTCCCAGCCTGTCGGTTCCACCTGCCGCGGAGGTTTTTGGGTGAAATAATGGCCCCGGGCTACATAGCTCCCCCCGTGGCTCACTTGGTAGAGCGTTGGACTTGTAACCGAGAGGTCGTGGGTTCAAACCCCGGAGCGTGGCACCTCTTGTTGTGTGTCTTTTTTTTGCTTGAAAAAAATCGTTGGAAAATCCACCGGGAGTGTTAGGGTTATAGAACAATATAAAAAAAATCAAAGCATTGTCGATATGGTACAGTGATTACAATATGTATGTTAAATCAGTAACAAACTTAAAAAAGAACATGACAAAAGATCTTGCATAAGGATGATATCCCTCAACAAGTTGGTATCAGTTATTAACTATGTCATGCATATTTGAATTCACTTTTTAATGCATATTTGAATTGCACTTGGCCTTATTCTGGAATAAAGACAAAGTACCAAATACTCAAAACTAATTAAATTTCTTATCAAATTTATAAATCTCTCGTTTGATTGGCTGCTACTCGAAATAGTTGTGACTTTCTTTGCACAAGCGCCTGTGACAGTATGCACATAATTAAACACAGAGGCATGCACTGCACGAGCACGTTAGTCAGGCAACCCCTTATGTACACAGTGTTACCAAATTCGCAATTAAGTAGCCCAATTGGGTGGCTCTGAAACACCAAAAAGTGCTCTAAAAGTGTCATATTGTGTATTTTGGCTACTTTCTGCTCTTTTTTATCTTATTGAAACCAATTAGTGAACAAAAATGTTGGGCTGTTTTTACAGGGTAATTGGCCCAACTTTTAGCAACACTGTGTAAACTCGGAGCGTGTGTGTTACCATGCAAATGAACTGCAAATGAACTGCAAATATTCACAAAAATGTGCCGCTTTTAAACAAATTGCCTCAAATCTCTTCCCATCCCTGATTTGAAGTATCAATCACTCTACAATGTAGGTCAGATTGACGGGAGGGTAACCTCACTGCAGTGATAATGGGACTCATTTATAATTTTTAAACCTTAATTTTGTGGGCTTTATGCATCATCATGCAAACTAATCACAATGGTGGAAAACTGCAGAGCTGCTATACCCTGTACTGTACATTTGAATGATGTTTTAAGTAAAAAGAAGATTTTACACTCCTTAAAACACTCTCAGCCTGAATTTTAAAATCTCACAAGATGAGACTTCCAACCCAATGACCCTCTTGAAAATAAATGTTGCATTCAGCATTACATCATGTAAAGAGGTTGTCGCATGCTTGATGATATATCTGCTGTCTATTCCTTAACAAAATTCAGTAAAAACATGAAACAATCATGAATGATGAATGAATGGATGCATACGTGCTCCACAGCAGGTCACTGACTCCAATCCACATAATTATGCACTGTTCACGGAGCGATGATATCATGAGGGCAAAATATGCAAAATTCTATATCAATGGGAATGTCTAGTATTATACAAAATATTTAAAAAATACAGCTATTAGCCTCTAGCTTCAGGCAGATTGGTCCACTGTGTTTGGGTCAATATTACATGTATTTCACGTTGTCATGTCAATGTTCTATTTGCATACTATATCATGTCATGTGTAAAATCTGAGCTCAACTTATTGCTTTTTTTGAGGAAAAACTGTTACCTTTTTTTAAACATCGCACAAATATTGTGATTCAAAAACTAAATGGTAATTTTATATAAAAGTAACAATAAGATATTACTAAATTATTTAAATATTGATAACTAATATTAAGAAATTGTATCAGTAATAACAGATTTTTAGCAGCGAATGTTGCTATACACTTGATCCAATAGTTCATATTTCATGATGAAATTCAAGAGAATTACAAATATCACAGAAAATAACACCAATATCACAATACAGTACAATCCCCAATTGATTAGATTAAAACATTACATTAAATCAGGTTAAACAAACCGATTCTCATTTCCTTCTTACAGGTTATTCCCAGTACAAATTAGCAATTCCCCATTTCCCCCCTTGCAAATGCAATGGAATTATTCTGTTTATGATCATTTTGCTTTAATATTTTAGCAAAATTTGCCCAGAATTCTGAATATGCCAGTCTAGTGTTCATAACAAGTGGGAAACAGTTATAAACACTAGCAAATCCACAAGTTGAAAATTAGATGCTTTAACAGGAGTTCAAATTGCATTCTCACAGGACTGATATTTGATTGTCAGAAATTCTATGATACATAGCTTGAATGCCTGATGATGGGAAGGCTAAGAGAGGTAATTTTGCAATTTAATTACATCAGATACTTACATTTTAAAGAAAACATGATAATGCTATCTGAGAATACAAGTTAAAGTTGATACGGTTAGGCAAAAGGGACCAATATATTCTAATTTCTCTGGTTAAATGTACATTGTCTATTGTGTTAATATAAATTTGTAATATAACATTACAGGTATCATTTAAGTTTAGCATGTATTTTGATGTATTATGTCGCAAACCCAAAAATGTAATAAAAATAAATAAATAAAAAAAGATTGATATCGAATTCATCACTCTAATACAGAGGCTCCCAACCTCTGGGTCGCGACACACTTTTTGTGGGGTTGCGGACTAGCCCTATTTAACAAAATTATATGTTGTAACATAGTAAACACACATGACTTTGTTCTGTAAGGTAAAAATCTACAAACTTGCATTACTATGGAAGTGTTTATTCTAGTCCTTGTTTGGTGCTTGAAATAATTAGGGTTGAGGAAAAAATAGACAACATACTAGAAACACTGCTGCTGGTTTATCCACACAGCGCGGTGGTTAGATTTCATTTTTGAACCTTTTTGATGATGACAATTACGACAAATACAGTGACATCATTGGAATATTTTCCCATCATTTTTTGTTATTCATCCAACTTTGAAATTCAACACAGGACACAAACAAAAATTACCTTCGGGTAACGATCAGTGTCTATCACATGCAGGCCCGTAACTAGGGGGGTGGGTGGATGCCCCCCACCCCAAAAAAAAAATCTGAAAAAGTCCTTTTTTGTACCAATGTACCTTTTTTTTGTACCAAATGTACCTTTTTTGTGAAAACGCCCCCCCCCCCCCCAAACTTTCGGAAAACGCCCCCATTTCCCATTGTGTAAAGCATTTTTTCGGGCCGTTTTGGACTAAAACGTGTCCTAACCCCACCCCCTCCCCCTCAAAATTTTCTGAGATGACTAAAAAAAAATGGGGGCAACCTTTTACGATTTGTTGGGTACCAATGTACCTTTTCAAAAAAATACGCCCCCCCCCCCTAAAAAAATCCTGCTTACGGGCAGGGTTCTAGCTACGGTGGGCGGCACTGGGCGGGGCCGCCCGGCACTGACAATATCCGCCCAGGACTAGGGCTCAAAATGGGCTGGGCGCCCAGCACTAAAAAAAAAAATTAAAAAAAATTTGTTGGTGTATTTGTTAACAATTTGTGGATCAAATCATTAAACTGCCTCATAAAACAAGAAAGTATGTGGCAGGAACCCTCAAAGTGCATTAAAAAACCCTAAAAAGACATTAAGAAGGCCTCTGGATCCCATGCCATGATCCACTGCACTTCGTTCGCTACACTTTCTCCGTTCGCCGTCAGTAAATGTATCCGGCACTAAAATGGTCCTGGCTAGAACCCTGCTTACGGGCCTGATCACATGCCTACAAGAGAAGCGTTGCCACACATATTGCATAGATCCTCAAGATTCAAGAGGATTTTGAGTTTGAAACTATGTAAAATTATCTTGGAAATGTCCTTGTCATTTGATTGGTGGATTGTATGTCACATGATCTTGACATCATACATCATTAATCGTGCAATTTGGTTCCATTTGCTGTGCAATTTAGTTCCATTCGTTTTGTACCATTGCACGTCTTGTGTTTTTTTTCCAGCAGGCAACAGTCGCTATACATGCGCTTATTGAACCGCAACACGATTATGATGGGTTTGTTTTTATGGCCAGCCTGTGTGTAACGCAGTGTCTCCCAACAACCAATCTTCTGGTGAAAGTGCCGTAAGTCGTAGCTGCTGGGAGGCCTATATAATTGTTCTGCTGCCTGCATATCTTGGATTATAATTGCCTTCTTGTCTTGATGGGACTAATTTTTATGCTGTACATGAGACAAATATTGTAAGTGAGAACGCAAGCTTCTAGGCGAGGGCTAGGCCTAATTAAAATGATCAATTTTGAATCAAATAAGCTTAGCCTTAGGCCTACTTGTAGCGTAGGCCTGTAGCGTAGGCCTGCCAGTTTCCGGTATTTTTATGACAAATAACCTACAGAAGGTGTTATATAAAACAAATAATGAATATCTTTCATTCATGCAATGGAAATAATATTTTCATTCGGTGAAAGATGAAATGTTCCATTCAACTTGCCGGCTTCGCTTCGTTGAATGGAACATTTCATCTTTCACCTAATGAAAATATTCTAATACCATTGCACTTATTTGTATATTTATTATTTACATAATTAATACATAATATCAATATTATTTAATTTCAGTTTTTTTACACAACAACTACAAAACTAACACATATACGTCCAATAAGTACATTTTATTTTAACACTACACGATGCCTCATCTGAGTGATACATGTGACTCCATTAATTTTGGTGACACACACGACCCATAAACTAATAAATCATCACACTTGCAGGCTGCCGATTACATGAAGTAAATTAATACATTTTTAGGGAAGTTGGATAAGCTCAAATGGTAGAGTGATAGTTGGAATCCCATTTTGTTCCTTTCAAGGAAAAACTGGACAGGTTTGAGCCATGAGCTGACTGGGGGTAAGGATTGTGACAGTCTGACAGGGTCTTTTCCCCTCACAATGAAGCCACGCACTGCATTGTAATAATAGGCATTGTGTACCTGGATACATGTTCATCCTCCTCCTTCTGTCCAACGCCAATTGTGTACATAATTTTCATTTTTCATAACATGGGAATTTTCCCCATATTAAATCATATTCATGTGAACCCCCTTGGGTTTAACTTTTGCTCGAGCAGAGATAATAAATGAATATTTCTCGCCAATTTGGAACTGATTAACCCTAACCCCCAAACAAGGTTTATAACCGATATTGCAATTTTGAATTTTTGAAGAAAAACCGACAAATAAATCGCTGCCACCCGACCAGGGATCGAACCAGGGACCATACTCGCCGAAACCCGGAATCCCCTAGGCAAGCCACAGCTCTCAGCTACTCGTTCGTGCACTGCGTTCGCGCACTGCGCTCACTATATAGGCTCGGTTGATTACGTCATCGAAAACCGTCCGCACATGCACTTTGAAATAGCTTTGGCTGTAGTACTTTGTATTGTAGTACTCAGGGCTGTTACTGTTAGGGTTAAAGTTGGGCCTACGTTAAAAAAAGAAATTATCATTGTTTTTTATAAAGACATAGTTTCAGGATATGAAGTCGAACAAAATTAATGAAAAATCTGCTCTGTGTATATGACTCAGCTATGCATTCATGGACTACTTTACTTTAACCCTAACCCTACCATATACCACAATATACCACGACTTGGCACGTTGGTACCACCCGGCGTGGAAGTTTTTTGATGAAAAAATGGACCCAATCCATATAGTTTGCGCAATACACTGCGCAGACTACCGTTGACAGTCGTGGTGTAGTGGGGAATCCTAAGCTCCACGTGCTGGAGGTCCCTGGATCAAATCCCGGGGGATCGGGGGGATATTTAATTCTGAAAAAAGTGGGGGGGGGGGGGGGGGGGTAGAGTTAGGGTTAATACATTGTAAATGTAATCAAAACAAATATTAGTTGTTGATCATTTTAATTTTTTAAATCATTCCCTTGCGTACTAAGTACTACCTGCGACATTCTGTGTGACCATGACAGAATTGTGCGCCTGTAGTTTTGGAATGCAGTGCGTCGCAAGCAGTGTCCGAATTAGAAAATAAAAGTTACCTGCACAACAGCAATATTTTCTAGAAAAATGGATTTTCCCCCTTAAAAATGGCTGAATATCACAATTTTACATGCACACAGGCAAATGTTTACATGCACAGAGCCAAAGTTTATACATGCATTTGTGCATGTAAAACCCCTCTATTTCGAACACTGGTCGCAAGACCGCGTTAACCTTTTGATGAACGCGAGCGCTCGGATCACGACATGGAACTGGAATTGGAAGCTCTGAATTGATCAATAATTAGTTTGTTTTGAATATTATAAATTTATTTTGTTTTGGTAAAAGAAAATGCCTGTGTATGCAGCTTATTATAAAAACATGTTTGTTTAGTAGCGGAATTGCATTAAACTAGGCCTTCTAATATATTATGTTATGGGACTATTTATAAATGGTGAAACTAAAAACAAAGGTAAAAACAAAACAAAATGGTGGATTGGTCTCTAGTTCCCAGATCCGAAATTGAAAAGATAAGGCCAGTCAATTAATTCGCGTCTTGACCCAAATTGACAGTCAATTTCCTCTCAAAACTGGTGGGATCAACGACCATGATAATACGCCAAGATGATTTAACTACGTTGCCATCATGTCTGGCTTTGGTCTCATGCAAATGTCCGATCAGGAAAGGCGAGACAAATGTCCAGAAATGCATAGGTCACTTACGCGGGTTCACACGCTATAGACTCCGGTGAAAGCGCTATAGCATTACCGTACGGAACGGCGCTGATGCTGCACCACTTATCGTTGTTCAATGGCGACTGGTACAAAACAGCATGAACAGGCGGCCAGTGAAAACGGGTTTAGAAAACACCTTCAAAGATCACCAATCACCATAATATTTAATATCTAAATACATAAAACTATGATAATTCATACTAGTAGTGTAAAATTGTGAGAAACTTACCTGAAACCGTTGTATGAGCGATCAAAACGGCCAGACACCAGCGTAGGATCTCTGTCGCCATTGCTACATAGTCACGGGCCTCGTTCTGAAGCTGAGTGGCTGTTCCGTTTTGAACATCAAAACAAATCCCCCCTCTGTAAACAGAATTGAGCTCTTCCGAAAACCGATCTTTTGCAAACACTTACAAAGTCAACGGAACCAACCATTTTCAACTTAAATGGGCAATTAAAAATTAGCCTGCTTAAAAGACAATAATTAGATCTGGATCAGTCTAGGCCATTCGTATAAGAATATATTCATAATAATATCTATGAAATTACTTGAGCAATCTGTATTTTAGGTTGAATAAAACTAAGCTTTGATTTGAGTTTGACTAGTGTTTGAGGTTACTAATAAGTATATGTTTATGTTCTAATTTTCTCTTGTTACTTTACTAGCGAATAGTATTTATACAAAGGTATTCATCATGCCATGCTCTAAATAGATTTCGATTTGACTATAGTGAAACATAAGTTTCACTACTACCTGTCTATATAGGCAAGGACAGTGTGCACAGGAGGGCGCAGAAGGGCGTCATCCCTTTTTCACTAAAAGTGTGGGGGGGGGGGGGGGGGGCGCACAAGTTTCGGCTCATGGGTGTTTGTAAACCGATGGAGTCTGAGGGGGATGTGCCCCCGTTTAGAATTAAGACTATTTTGAAAATGTGCAATGAAAATGATGCAATTTGGTGCATACTTTTAACTTAATTTCTGACGAATATGCATTATATAGGCGTGCGCAGGATCTTTTTACCCAGGGCATACAAATAAATTTCATTGAGCATGTGAGTCGAGTATGCATGATTGACTAATTAAAGCACGCGGACAGGGGGAGTTTGAGGGGGGATGTGGCCAAGGGTCGCGTTCTTGCGCGTCCCCGCGTCCTAGGACCCCTCATTCTTGTGGGACGCGTAAGTTTACATTGAACTTCACTAACGGGTCCCAATCGAAAATGAAGGGACCCCTTAAATCTGACGATGTATGGACGTGGAAACCTTAAGACATTCTGAAAATTGTCAATCTCCTACATCGTAAATTTGTTAATGTCCGTAAAAGATAAATACAATGCAAATCCTGTATTTTTAAAAGTTTTTAAACACATGAAATTGCTTCCGAATTGCTTCCGCAAAAGTTTCAAGCGATTTCAAAACATTATATAAGTATCTTCTACTGCTTAACATGGACACGACATAGGTATATATGAGTTATACAAGCCTAGATGGAAGAACCGATTTAAATGGTTAGAGTTCGATGTGGAGAAAAAGTGGTGCACATCTTGCACCGAGGCAGCGTCAGGAAGATTAAAATGAAACGGAAAAAATGCGTTCCTTAAACAAAAAGGCTGCAGTAATTTCCAGCTCTTTGCGCTGAACTGAACCTCTCATTTCTCTAAATCGGTTTTTGACCATTTTTAAAGGCTCAAACTTCAGGACCCCTTATATTTCTGGGGGACCCCTTAAATTTAGTTTTGCAGTCCTTAAAGGGTCCTGAAAAATGTAATGGGACTCCTCATATTTTTGAGCCAGTGCTACCCCTGGATGTGGCGCCCTTGGAATTTGATTTGGTGTGTACTTTTGACCAATATTTTATGAAAAGCCTTCACTTCCAACCACTATTGGCTTATTATCAATATCATTCAAAATTTAATTTTGTTTCTCTTCAATTTTGCAAAAGCAAACAACACGACGTAAGGGTTCGCATGAATTAAAAAGGATTCGCGCGGAGCGCGAAAATATTGGCTATTGTAAAAAGAAAGGTTTAAAAACCGTTCCTGAAGCCATGTTGTTAAGCATAACGGATAACTAAACAGTGAAACCTATTTGCTAGCGCGCAAAAAATGCCTATTTTAATACTAAAAAGGTACAGAAAATGTTTCTGAAGCCATCTTGTTCCAATTTAATAACAAAGTAATAAGCTTGAATAATAAATAAACAGTGAAACTAATTCGCGCGAAAAAAATGCTATTTTAACACTAAAAAGGTACAGAAAACGTTTATGAAGCCATCTTGTTGAAATTGAATACACAAAATTAAAAATAATTCCCGTGGAACGCGAACAAATTGGCTATAATGTTTAGAAAAACGTTCCTGGAAGCCATCTTGTTAAGCTTGAATAATAAATAATCATTGAAACTAATTCTCGCGTAGCGCGCCAAAAAATATCTATTTTAACCATAAAAAGGTCCAGAAAACTGAAGCCATCTTGTTCAAATTGATTAACAAAATATTTGTAAAAAAATGGCTATTGTAAAAAGAAAGGTTAAAAACGTAGCACATGCTTCCCGCGCCCGCCATAATCAGAGACGATTATAACTCTTAGCCATTTCAAATCGTCTCTAAAGACACACTTATTCACAATTGCTTTTGATGATTGATTTTCCCTGTTTACAATCTTTTTGCATGTTCATCCACACATTATATATTTATTGTAATGTTGTTTAAGTGTTGTTATGTTATCTGTTAAGCTTAGAGACTTCGGTGGGAGGCACTTTAGACATTGTTAGAAGTACCGTTTTATTATTATATTATTATTTATAACAGAATTGTCTCAGCCTATAGGAGTATAGTCCTACGCTACATTTAGTCACTTCTACAATCTGAAAATGTGTAGGCCTATTATAATTACTTAGCCATAGATTCAGAATGAATTAAATTAAAAGTTCGTTTCCTTAATCGCCTATAGGCCTATTTTGATGAAGTTTTATGATCATCAGAACCTGATCTCGACGAGGATTTTGAGTGTTACCAACAAGGCTCAAGATAACAGGTTTTTTTACCGGGAGCTATTTTTTTCAAAAGTAGCGCCCGGATCATGGGATTTATTGAAAACCAGGAGCTACTTTCAGTCTACCGGGAGCTAACTTTTTATTAAATCGTATTGTCAAATTGAAATTTGATGTCTTGGGCAAGCTTCCCAGTCATCAACGGGCGCTGGTTTGGACATAATATCAGCGCTCGGTTGTTTATTTTTCAGCATTACCGGGCGCTATGGCAGGAGGACCGAAGAGTAAAAATCGCCCAGCGCCCGCTTATCTTGAGCCTTGGTTACCAAGGAAAATCACCGACTTGTAAATGTATTAGCAAGGACGCTCTAATTATACATGTATATCCTGGGTGTTTGGAACGTTAAAGGAGAGATTTACCACTTCTCCATGTCCGCCACCCGGTCCGCCGCGGCGCGCGTCGTCTGCAGGCCCGTATGGGGGCGCCCTATGTCATTATTGAATTATGTTTTTGCCAAAAGATAACAATATTTGGCTCACCATTAAAAAACGGGTGTGATCAATTTGACCCTTGTTTTTAAGAGTGCAATTTACTTTCGAAATTCACCCCCACCCCCACCCGAACAATAGAATCCTGGTCACGAACTTAAAAGTTTCAATGAACATGATGGAAATATTGAACACAGATAGGCCCTAATGAGATGGTTGAACAATAATTGAATTGGTCGGTATCGGTAGCCCTCCTGGTGCATCGTAGGGTCACTAAAACCAGTCTATCCAGAGAAATACTATACTTAGATAGAATATAGAAACACTGAGTCAGCCATCCTCTAGCTGAGTCAAACGGGTCGGTTCTCGAGTTGATAGCGGTTCTCGGGTTGGGAGCAGTTTTTTCATAGGCTTAGTTAGATAGAGTAGTCCTAAGGTATAGAGTAGTCCTAGGACTACGGTTATGGTGGGTATAGTTCATTGTGTTTGAAGTCTTAAGTTTGTCGGTTGTTAGGGACCGTTCATTATTTATGGTGGATTGGGTTGGGACAATTTCGAGACTCGTATGTTAAAATTACCTACCCCCCCCCCCCCCTACAGCTGAAACAGAAAATTACATGACCCCCCTGCTAACCAGTAGCTTTTTACACAACCCCCCCCCCCCCCCCCCCCTCCTCCCTCCCTGAAAAAAATCAACTTGTCACATATTTAAGGGGGCTGTCTTTACCTTTTGAATTTTGTTCATGGTTCATGGTTGGCAAATTCTGTTTGTGTCCCTTCTTTTTATTGTGTGAAATAATTAATGGCGAGCGTAGCGAGGCAGATTTTTTTCTTCATATTTATACATTTTGGGTGGTTTTGTGAGTCTTTATAACCCGAACAAGTTAGAACATCTGAGCAGAAACGTATAATCCAGTGAAACGTTCTACTCTTGTGAGCATTGGTGAAAAGCTGAGAAGAGGTGAAAAGCATGTAATAAATCACATTTTTAAAAATCATTTAATCGGTTTTAGTAACAGTATACACCCTGTGGCTCTAATTTCTCGACCGTGGGTGATTATATGTTTTTCCACCATATCGTCCGAGGCACAGAAAAGATTTGCTGTCCAGAAGTCGTCTCATGGCAAAAGTTTTCGAAGTCGATTATTTTATTAGAAAATATGCGCGAAGCGCAGAAAAAAATGGCACTTACACTCCAAAATAGCCTCTAAAATCACCCCAATTTAAAAAAAAAGTTACACAACCCCCCCTGTTTAAGAATAAAAAGTTACATAACCCCCCTATTTCAACAAATGAAAGTTACATGACTTCCCCTATAGTTTACCCCCCCACCCTCCAGCATAAATAATGAACGGTCCGTTAGGCCTATATTCTGAGATATAATCGTCTCAGGGTATATTGCTGCTGATTGTTTATATCATATCTTTCAATATTGTGCTTTTTTCTATGATAGATTATGCTCTATCACTGTTAATGTAATTTATCTATAGCAATAGCAATGATTTATAAGGCCTTCACAAATTAATAATTTGAAAGCCGACCGGGGTTTTCTTATCTCTATACCGTTTGTCTTTAAACACCCGAAAACTTAACACCCTAACGCTCCCCAACAAACAAACAAACACCCCAACAAACCAACAAATAGACAACAAACACCCCCAATACAAACAAACACACAAACAAATCTAAGCAAATGTAGTACCGTGTAGCTTTTATACATCATGTCTTAAACCAACCAGATCACAATGTCTGGGGTAATTTAATACTTGTCAGAGACGTAATATTGATAAGGACACTGACTACTATATCGATATCTAACACAAATACAGCAATGGTTGAACTTTTATTAATTCAAAATGAACACAGAACCAGGGTAAACAATATAACCGACTGCCTGCCGTGTGGCGACATGTTAGTTTCATCAGGTCTAATCGCAACCCCCTACGGGCGGGAAATGATCAACTTTCATTTATGAAAGTATCATCGGAGACAATAATCCTCAAACTCGAAAATCTTAATGAAGAGACCCTACTGGGAGTGTATATCTAGATGTGTTTCCAAACCAAATGCAGGTCAGTACTGTTGGATAATACGCCTGAAGCAGGCCAATTATTACTATCGCCTTGATGACCGAGTTCCAGTAATTAAAATGTTCGTTTTGTACCATCTTTTCTACAGGATTGTTTGTTATAAATGTGTAGGCAGATCTATACACGGCATTGTTATCTTCTGAAGATAGCATGAAAACCTAAGATATGAACGGCTTAAGATTAGTCCCATAGTTCAATATCTCACTCTTTGAAATTCATCATTGTTCTTTGTAATTCTCACTGTGCAGTGCCTTGCTACTGGATGGAGATAACAGATAATAAAACAAAAGATTTAAAAGAATGGGCCCTTCGTATGAAGTCTCAATCTTTGGAATAAACATGAGTCTTATTTGACATTCTTCATTTTAATTTCCAATACGATGTTATCTTCTGAAGATAGCAGACAGATCGATGTGAAGGGGTTAGAAGAATGGTCCCTCAATTATAAAATAAGTGCAGTGTTTTACTACTATATAGTGTAGGCAAGCTGAAGTGACTTAAACTTCAGGACTTCATCACAAACAATGGTCCATTAGTCAAATCGCGAATCTCACTCTTCATGTAGGCCTATATTGAAAGACTGCGCACGATGTTTCTAACTATACTGAAAATACATTAACTACTGAAACTTATAAATGCGTCTTATTCGACACACTTCTTTCCAATATTAAGTGCACAGTGATAATAATAATAATGATAATAATAATATTAATAGTGACAAGGCACATATCCACTCTAAATAAGAGCGCTCAAGGCACAAACATAAAAAATACAATATAAATAAAAAACGATAAACAACAACAATAAACCTACTTAATTATTACAAAAAATCTCAGACATCAGATGTGTTTTCAACAGTTTTTGAAGATTCTATCATTTTTTGCAGTTTTTAAATGGATAGCCGGGAAGTTCATTCCAGAGACGAGGAGCTGCAATAGCAAAAGATCTGTCTCCCCAAGATGAGCGCTTAGTCTTAAATATAGTTTCTTGAAGAAGTTGCATTTGTCCAGAACGAAGAGTGCGAGTTGGCACATAGTTTGATAACAATTCAGATAAATATGATGGGGCAACATTGTTCATTTATATACAATCAGCAGTAGTTTTGTTGTTATCAAGACGAGAGGTTATAAACGAATGAATTATTTGTTCTGTCACGACTAAGATATTTGCGGATTCTGCTGATATTACGTAGTTGAAATGCTGAGCAGGGAATGACATTGGAGATGACCATCTAGTGAAATAGGCAATCTGAAGTGAGGGACTTAAGGGGGGACTTAAGGAAGTTTTTGATTTGATTTTTTGAATTTTGTGAGTGCTGTAATTATTGAACTATTAATCAAATGCATATAAAAGTATACATTTTCGGAAAGGAAATAGATCAGAGAATCCAAATTTGGCGTCAATTTTGACCAAAAAAGTAGATTTTTTGAGAAAATCACAAAATTCACTTTTTTGACCCAATTTTTTTTGAACAAAGCTTACAAAAATAATTTTGAGTAAAAAATTTCAAAATTACTTTATAATGATGTTAAGATACTAATGAAGGGACGATTTTATTTTTTTGAAACCTAATCTAATATTTTTGAAAATTTTGACCAAAAAGTGCCAAAAAACGTGAAAAAAAATGGATTTTATTTATTTTTACACTTTTTTGTCAAAATTTCAAAAAATATTGGATTAGGTTAAAAAAAAAAAAATCGTCCCTTCATTAGTGTCTTAACATCATCATCAAGTGATTTGGGCATTTCTAACTCAAAATTATGTTTGTTAGCTTTGTTCAAAAAAATTGGGTCAAAAAAGTGGTTCAATAATTACAGCACTAACAAAGTTCAACAAAAAACTTCCTTAAGAAGGACATTCTGGTAGACTCATGCAGGGGGAGGAACACGAAGGTTGGCATATTTGGTTCATATTTTGTATATTGAGTGAGTGCCCCAAGTTATGACCAGTGGTGAAATAAAAAAATTCTCCGACCCCCATAGGCTAAGATTCATGACCCCCCTAAATGTGGCCCCCCTGGAACGGCAATTATATAAGAAAAAGTAATAAAAGTAGTACATTGGATGAGTCCAAACGAACAGAAAGGTACTTCCAATGAGAATCAAACTTCTCATGAGGTAAATTAGTACCCTCCGCTTTGTAAATATGATAAGATGTGTGAAAAAAGTTATTGGGTTAGTCTATTTTTTCAAAGGGGTGTTTTCCTATTTTCGTGTTTTCAGGAAACATTAAAAAATGCAATTATTGGACAAAATTTGATTTAAAAAAAAAAAACTTTCATATTTTTTAATTTTTTTAATTTTAACATAAAATCTATTTATATCATTGCTTAATCAAATTTAAAAGTCAAAATAATGGTATCCCCTCTGATTCAGTATAAACCAACCTCAAAAAGACAAGCAGTTTTGTAAAAGTATAAAAATGCACATTTGTAATTATGCTGAGTTTTCTTCAAATGGTTTGTGTAATAATCTTTTTTATTCAAATGCAACTACTCCTTGGACACAAAGTAGGGCCAACATAGTCCTTTTATGTCATTAACCATTGTTAATAGGTCATACCATTTTATTGGAGGGGTGTTTTTGTCAATGCATTATCTGAATTGCACTAAAATAGATGGCTTGTTGATCGTTAAGTTAAATAACGGGTTGTTTTCTCGGGCCACCCACTCAAATATACCACTACCCCTACACCACTCACCCCACACCACAACACCCCAACCAACCCCAACCCAACACAACCCACTCCACCACCCCTTAAAACGGAGTGTCAAGCAACAGGGTTATGTTATAGGGAGTAAACCCTAGCGCTTTAATACATCACGCATCAGGGTGAGCTATTGCTGAAGAGCCGAAACTATACATGTAAGGATTGTCACTGATTAGCATCATCAGCCAATGTTTTCAACACCCCACCCCATCCCACCCACCCCATCCCACCCCATCAAGAGATCTACTCAAAATTCACCATCCATCTATATTCCCTCCTGTAAACATGTTAACAATTATTTGGTGAACATTCTGAAACTATGGTAACAGAGAGTACACTAGGTAGTTGAAACACATGTGAGACTAAATTCCGACTCCAAGGCCTTGACCGTCAAAAATCATGATACACCCAACCAAACAATTCCACCGATTTTTAGGACATTGAGAGGAGGTCTTAGGTTAGTAATTTACCCCTCTCAACTACTAACCTAAGACCCTTGGATTTTTGGCGCCAAAATGGATTCAAATGATCTCTCATCCTCTCTAAACAATTTATCCACTATCCTCTTGTATCTAAAACTGATTTTTTGGACATTCGAGAGGGGATCTTAGGTTAGTAGTTTACCCCCCCCCCCCCCCCCCTCCCTCTCAACTACTAACTTAAGACCCTTGGATTTTTGGCGCCAAAATGGATTCAAATGATCTCTCATCCCCTGTAAACAACTTATCCACTATCCTCGTGTATCTAAAACTGATTTTTAGGACATTTGAGAGGGGGTTTTAGGTTAGTAGTTTACCCCTCTCTCAACTACTAACCTATGACCCTTGGATTTTTGGCGCCAAAATTGATTCAAATGATCTCTCATCCTCTCTAGCAACTTATCCACTATCCTCGTGTATCTAAAACTGATTTTTAGGACATTTGAGAGGGGGTCTTAGGTTAGTAGTTTACCCCCTCTCAACTACTAACCTAAGACCCTTGGATTGTTGGCGCCAAAATGGATTCAAATGATCTCTCATCCCCTCTAAACAACTAATCCACTATCCCCGTGTATCTAAAACTGATTTTTAGGACATTGAGAGGGGTCTTAGGTTAGTAGTTTACCCCCCTCTCAACTACTAACCTAAGACCCTTGGATTTTTGGCGCCAAAATGGATTCAAATGATCTATCATCCTCTCTAACAACTTATCCACTATCCTCTTGTATCTAAAACTGATGTTAGGACATTTGAGAGGGGGTTCTTAGGTTAGTAGTTTACCTCCCTCTCAACTACTAACCTAAGACCCTTGGATTTTTGGCGCCAAAATGGATTCAAATGATCTCTCATCCTCTCTAAACAACTTATCCACTATCCTCTTGTATCTAAAACTGATTTTTAGGACATTTGAGAGGGGTCTTAGGTTAGTAGTTTACCCCCCCTCTCAACTACTAAGCTAAGACCCTTGGATTTTTGGCGCCAAAATGGATTCAAATGATCTCTCATTCCCTCTAAACAACTTATCCACTATCCTCGTGTATCTAAAACTGATTTTAGGCCCCCCTCTCAACTACTAACCTAAGACCCTTGGATTTTGGCGCGAAAATGGATTCAAATGATCTCTCATCCTCTCTAAACAACTTATCCACTATCCTCTAAAATTGATTTTAGGACATTTGAGAGGTCTTAGGTTAGTAGTTTACCCCCCTCTCAACTACTAACCTAAGACCCTTGGATTTTTGGCGCCAAAATGGAATCAAATGATCTCTCATCCTCTCTAAACAACATATCCACTATCCTCGTGTATCTAAAACTGATTTTTAGGACATTTGAGAGGGGATCTTAGGTTAGTAGTTTACCCCCTCTCAACTACTAACCTAAGACCCTTGGATTTTTGGCGCCAAAATGGATTCAAATGATCTCTCATCCCCTGTAAACAACTTATCCACTATCCTCGTGTATCTAAAACTGGTTTTTAGGACATTTGAGAGGGGTCTTAGGTTAGTAGTTTACCCCCCCCCCCCCTCTCAACTACTAAGCTAAGACCCTTGGATTTTTGGCGCCAAAATGGATTCAAATGATCTCTCATTCCCTCTAAACAACTTATCCACTATCCTCGTGTATCTAAAACTGATTTTAGGCCCCCCTCTCAACTACTAACCTAAGACCCTTGGATTTTGGCGCGAAAATGGATTCAAATGATCTCTCATCCTCTCTAAACAACTTATCCACTATCCTCTAAAATTGATTTTAGGACATTTGAGAGGTCTTAGGTTAGTAGTTTACCCCCCTCTCAACTACTAACCTAAGACCCTTGGATTTTTGGCGCCAAAATGGAATCAAATGATCTCTCATCCTCTCTAAACAACATATCCACTATCCTCGTGTATCTAAAACTGATTTTTAGGACATTTGAGAGGGGATCTTAGGTTAGTAGTTTACCCCCTCTCAACTACTAACCTAAGACCCTTGGATTTTTGGCGCCAAAATGGATTCAAATGATCTCTCATCCCCTGTAAACAACTTATCCACTATCCTCGTGTATCTAAAACTGGTTTTTAGGACATTTGAGAGGGGTCTTAGGTTAGTAGTTTACCCCCCTCTCAACTACTAACCTAAGACCCTTGGATTTTTGGCGCCAAAATGGATTCAAATGATCTCTCATTCCCTCTAAACAACTTATCCACTATATTCGTGTATCTAAAACAGATTTTTAGGACATTTGAAAGGGGGTCTTAGGTTAATAGTTTACCCCCTCTCAACTACTAGTCTAAGACCCTTGGATTTTTGGCGCCAAAATGGATTCAATGATCTCTCATCCTCTCTAAACAACTTATCCACTATCCTCGTGTATCTAAAACTGATTTTTAGGACATTTGAGAGGGGGTCTTAGGTTAGTAGTTTACCTCCCTCTCAACTACCAACATAAGACCCTTGGATTTTTGGCGCCAAAATGGATTCAAATGATCTCCCATCCTCTCTAAACTATTTATCCACTATTCTCTTGTATCTAAAACTGATTTTTAGGACATTTGAGAGTGGGGGGGGGGGGGGGGTCTTAATTTTTGTGTCTTAGTTTTTGTGTCTTAGTTTTTGTGTCTTAGGTCTTAGGTCTTAGGTTAGTAGACATCGGTTGGATGCATATGTAAAACATTGATTGCTGAATACTGACAAAGCAAGATATAAAGTACGGTATAATTCATGAAAATGCACAAAGAGGGTATAATAGGAACACAGAAAAGGTGATAAAAGCAAATAAACACCCCTCTTATATAATGGAATGCTCTTAATTAGACTATAAGTTTTAGTCTGCTCATTAACAATGCTCAGATTAAAGAATGAATACTGAAAATGACTAATTAATATATGTTCTACTTTGTACAATTACCAAGCTTTATTAAATGCGTCATACGTGTAACCATTATAGGACATACACCCCTACGTAATAATGGTATCAACCTTGTATGGTCATGTGTTTGAGCCAGCATACAATAAGCATACCCATGTGTATTCATATGGTTCAAATAAAAACAGCTTGTGTATTATTCGGTGCCACATTAAAGTTTAAAATGCTATGTAAATTGTGAATTCCCTATAAAAATAATGGAATAACCGTCTTTTAAGAGGGTTAAACCATTTAAAAATGGTTACACGAGTGAGCCAATCAAATGATGAGTTTATTGGACTGAGTGGGAAACTAAATGGGGAACAATTTGTTTGACAATGGTTCAAAACAAGTCAATATGGAAGGGGAAATGGGCATTAAATACATTATAATATTTGCTAAAAATACAAAAGTGCACCTTCATTAATGTCACGTGATCAAAATACTCATCATGGCACCATTATTTGAAATGCATTTTTATAAACATTAACAGTAGGGTAATACATGGCGCAAATATTAAAAAAATTAAAAGATATGAAAATTGTTTTTTTTTTAAATGAAAACGGTGAAAAATCACACTTTTGAGATATTTCTAAAACCATGAAAAGTAGCACCACCCCTATTCTTCATAATGGAACATTCCAAAATAATTTTTAGTTGTTCTGTGTATTTTTGAATAGTAGAAAGATGTCACATCAGATGTGCGAAAAGAGAAAGTGATTAAAGGTACCTTCATTGTTATAAACATAGCAACAAATGTCTCCTAAATTCATTATTATCAAGTCTTCAACGGGGATATTTTAGCCTCGTTTTGAGGGGCTAGTATATCTCCCTAAGGGGGTACCTGAGAATTTTTCATACTGATATTCATGAATGCTTTGAGGAACACAACAAAACTTCATAGTATGAGTAAAAAATGCTGACCCCTCTTTTCCTGGATTTTGCAATACTGCATGGTTTTCTCAGAATGTCTGTGTTAAGTCCCCCCTTAAGGGATGTTAATTATTAACCCCCCCCCCCCCCCCCCCAAAAAAAAGAATTTATCAAGCGCTGTAACTTTTGAATTGAACTTTTTGTTTTGATTGTGATGTATATAAAAGTATGCATTTTTGGAAAGGAAATGAGTCAGAGAATCCATTTCTGGTATCAAATTTCACTAAAAATGCTTATATTTGAATTTTGATCATAATTGTTGCTCTTAATAGGAATGGGATTTTTTTATCATAACGTTTTTTAGTTTTTAGATTTTTTACCAACAAAGGTCACAAATTGCATTTTTGAGGTAAAAACTAAATGTTTAGGCCACTTTCTCGTAGCATGGGACTTCGAAAAGTGAAGAGGGAGGGCGTTTTTCATTTTTTTGTTTTACTAAATTGACACATAAAAATGGCTGTTTTCAGTGCAAAATTTGTATTGCCAGCATCTTTCAGCAGCATAAGGAAAACGGTGAGGCACTTTTTTATGTTAAATTTGTGAGGGTTAGACCCCCAGAATTCTATGAAAACACTTCAAAGTGACTGCTAGTTGATTAATACATAATTAGGCCTATAAACCATTGACATTTCAGTATTAGAAACTCATTAATCTATGAAAATTGATTAAAAAAAATGTTTGACCATATCCCAGAAAGTGAGGAGGAGGGCTACGAGAATCGAATACTTTGTTAAGTGGCCTTATGATAAAAACACAAACATTCATAGAAAAGTGACTTTAGATGATGTTGGTGCGATTATGGCGATTTCTACCAAAAACTGATTTAGCTACGTTGTCCACACATGTTTGAGTCAAAAATGTGATTTTTGTTGATCAAAATTCAAAATATCAGAATTTTTAGTGAAATTTGATACCAAAAATGGACTCTCTGACTCATTTCCTTTCCAAAAGTACCTTTATATGTACACATCACATAGTTCAAAAGTTGCAGCTCTTTAACAAGTTTCATATTTTGTGGGTTAACACTCCCTTGAAAAGAATGGTCCATTAAGACGAATCCCTAATCTACTCTCTATGTTGAAACGGAAACTGCGCACGATGTTGCTATCTACTGACGATAGCAAATAATCTGATGGGCCCTTAGGGCATTCCTCACTCTCTTAAAATAAATATGAGTCTTATATGGCAACTCAATTTTATAATGGTCAAGTGCCCATCTTCTGCATATGATGTGAATGACTTATAGGAAATGACTCCTTAGTTCTATTTCACTAACATATGATGGTTAACAGGTTTAGAATATATCTCACTTGAATACACATTGATACCACCTCCTATAGATTAGGCCTACACATAGGTTTGAGATTATTATCATACTTCCATGATTTCGAGGTGGATTTGTTTAATTTAGTAAAATACCACCACTCTAATACCCTGCATTATTTTATTATGCCAAATAAACATGTGTGTTATTGTGGTAACATTAAAAGACTATGAAATAAACATTGTCTTATTCAAGACACTTACGCCTGGCCCGAGACATTTGATCCAGTCTGGTCCCTTCATGACCCAAGCGCGTGTCCGCACAGACCGATTAACGTTTTCTAAAAGCAAACCAAAGGTATAATGTCCTAGTCCCCCTGGGTCGTAGTACAATGATCAATCAACGTGAGTGCTGAGAGGGCAGTATGTGCATGTGATGGCTATAGAAATACAGTCCTCAAAATAAGTAACCGACTATAGGTAATTAATATACTCTCAACTCCAACGCTATAGCTCCTACGTAAACATATTAAATCATTAAGTTGTTAGGAAATCTCTTTTCTTCAATTTGAGACATTGTTCATGAAGATCAGGTAATAATTGAGAACACTACATTGATAAGGATAGAACAAAGTGCAGTTTACATTTTCACACTTGGGTTTTGAACACGCTGGACCGTGTGACAGGTTTGTGTATGGGCTACATAGATCAATTGATTAAGCATCCCCAATCCTCATCTTAATATCAACCCAACCCGTGAGTTGTCGCTACCAGTTAATAAATAATCTGCCTATTGCTAGCCCGATGCTGGTGTCGACCAACAAAATGTTAAAATGAAAAACTGACTTTGTTTTGGGCACATAACTGAGTTAATATTCATTTAATCTTCACGTGTAATAATCTCAAATTAAAGAGAAGAGATTTCCTTCAACTTTATATGCAATATTTCTATGTAAGAGCTATAGTTTAAGAATTGAGAGCATATTAATTACCTGGTCAGTTACTTATTTTGAGGACTATAGTTCAGACAACGGTGGACACGAATGGCTGTGAAGTTTTGAATCTCCGTTGGTTTCAATGTAAAAATGGATTTTCATTATAACCCCAGAAAATTCATCACACATTGGAACTAAATTATTTCATTCTAAAACTGCTGGAGTTGGATAACCAACTCCAGTGTCAGTACCTAGACGGTATGGTCAGTATCATTTTTGAATTTAATCCTTCGTTAATTGTTCGTCCCATTCGCTTGATCACGTAACCTCATACGCATAATTTAACCTTGAATATTCGTGAATGACCCCATGTCCGGCATCGTCTGGGATAGCTGCAGATGCTGCTGAACACAATTGGAGGACAATTTGTATTTCCATTGATTTATAAAAGCAAATGCAGATTTTGATTAAATAAATTCAAAAACAAGAGATCACATTTTGAAACTAAATTATGTCATCCAAAAACTTGAGACTTGAAAACCCAACTTAAAGGGACACAATGTCATGTTGAATTTTTTTAATTTTAATTAATTTACTTCAGAATTCAAGATGAACATTAAAAATTGCCATTATTGTTGTTTCTATTTAAAAAAATCCCAGCAAAATTTGATTAAAACAGTGTTTTAAATATGTTGGAATACCACCCTTAACCATGTAAAATGCTGATCTGCCGGAGATCAGCATTTTTGAATCAACGTTTTGTTGTGCAAAGAGGGCTGATTTTTCATACATGTAATACAATTGTAAAAATATACAAATCCCAGTTTTTATCATATATTTTTGTAATTGAGGGCGCTGCCTCCACCTCATCTCTTAATGCCCCTTTAAGTGCAAGTATTTGTTTCTTTTCCGTCTTTAACTGTTTGTCGAATGTTATGTATTAACGAATCCTATCCGCAATCACCATGGTTGTCTGAAAATTGCACGTGTAATAAGGGTGTAGTTAAAGAAAGATTTAATATAACTGAAACGTGTAAAATCCATATTTCCCTGACCACCACAACCACAACACTTTCATTTTTACATTGTTATACCAATTTCTCTACAATTAACCAGTATCATTATTTAATAAACTTGTTTGAAACCCCAGGAGTAGATAGATTAAAAGAAGCAACACAGTACTGTAGCCATAGCGCACAACTTTCCAAATGTCCGGCCACCATCATCAAAACACGATTTACTCATGTTCATAGGCCCACACAAGGACTTCCCTCTGACCCTTGACTGAAGCAGATATTGGTGTAACCTCTAGGCTGGCAATTTAAGACTATTAGCTATTAACATCAGAGCGAATGACTCGTTCACACACCGCCGTCATTGCACATCGGCGAGTATTGGTGTGGGAGTCCATTGAAAGTGTCATAGCCGTATATATTGACAACACAGCTATTATTACTTGTAATGAACTCTTATGTTGCTTTGAAACAATTCTTGCGGCTTTCTGGTAAAGACTTTTAGTGTTTAATTTTGTAAGGAATGTTTCTGGTAAAAGACCTTTAGTGTTTTGTTTTTGTAAGGTATGCTTTGCATTGACAACCTTTATAAAATTATTTTGATTGGTAAATTTTGGGATACATAGATTTTTATCCCAAATAGCTACGATATAGAAGCATGTAGACTGATATAGGTAGAAATGTAAAGGTTTGTTTGGCCCATCACACTGAAACAATAATATGACAAACAATATAATTCTTTAAAGACAGCTATTTATTTTTTGCTGTACACTCATTCCAAACATCTCCATCCATACTATACTAGAAATACAGATATAATGAACAAAACATGCAAAAACATTTATACATGTTCTGAGACTAATTAAACAATGAGCTATTCCATATATGGTATTACATCTTCGCTTATTATAATTCATGTCATGTCTTAAAAAATGACAATGAGTCAGGCACACAACTGGATCAGCTGTGTGTAATGATGCATTATTTCATTCTGTAATTTGTACCACCGTGTGGATGGGATCAAAATTATACCGAACTTCAATCTCCATTCTAAAAGGGGCACAGAATATACAATGTACAAGAAATAGTTGTTTATCATGAGTGTATTTTATAACATTGTGAAAAGCTTTGAAACAGTTAGTTTCTTAAATACCTTTCAAAATGGCTAAGTAATACAAACCACATGTATCAGGCTATTTCATTTCTGTTACAAAATTCCTTACTTTCAAAATGTCTTTACTGTCAATTGAATATATTATGAAACAGCTCAAAGTTCTGCAGCTAAAATGTGTCATCTATAATTTGACCTACAATAAAATCACATGTATTGTTTATAAAAATGGGATAGCTATTCCCATAAAAATCTTAAATTAAAATTCAATTATTTATCTGACATAGCTGGTTTACAATAAATGACACAGCACCACTTACTTATTCTAACATATCAATTCAGTACTATAATATATCAAGTTTGTATACTACACATCAGTTTAGAGGCATATACTCTGTGTTAGCTCAAGTTGGGAGGTGGTGTTAGTATGTAATTTGGTTTCAGGCACAGCACTTTATGCGCCACACCCGACATGACTTGAATACACCTTGAGGTAATGTGGTCACCTCCGAATCCGAATATCAGGAGTTACAAAGTATATACTTGTCAAACACAAGTTGGGGGAGGGGGAATTAATCCGAGAGTATTTTGACCTGAAACAATTTTAGATATGGTTATCGGATTGTGTGTTTAAGTCTTCGACACAAAGCTTTCTCTCTCACTGTGCTGACATTTGATTCTTCATGAGGTGGTTGCATGCACTAACACAGAATGGTTTAGTACAGTTTTAGTGTAAGAATATGAAGTATCTCACTTGAATACACACTGATGCCACCTCCTAACTTGAGTTACGAAATAAGAGTTAAGTGGAACCTTGTTAACACAAAGTTGCCTGAGCCATGCATTTTAATTTGTGTTAACAGGAATTTGTGTTATCCAGTTATATATTATAATGGTAAAACATAAGCTTGGGACTTGAATAACACTTTGTGTTATCAGGATTTTTGTGTTAACAGAGTTTGTGTTAATAAGGTTCCACTTTACGAACAAAATAGTTTGAGATTATTATCCTCATTCCATGATTGTGAGGGGATTTGTTGTATAGTAAAATACAACTACTCCATTTCCCTGCATATTTTGATATGCCAAATAATTATAACATGGGTAGGTAGCCTATAGGCTATGACGCCTATTACTCAAAAAATTTCAATCAAATTCATTTTCAAATTCATGTAGATAATTTACATTTACGCTTACAAACAATCAATAACAAGATTATGTCATATCAAAATCACAACAAGTTAGTCTGTCTATCATAATATATTACAAGGTAATAATGTTGGCAAACTACAATATCAACCTAGGTTACTATCTACATTAGACAGTATAATTTACATACAATCATATCATCTGAATGTGTCAGGGCATCCAGTTTCATTGCTAAGAATACTTTATAAATACACAAACAGAAGTACAAGTTGTTTGGTACTAAAGTTAGCTGGATTGTAGAAAAGACATATTTCCAGGGCACCACTAACAACCTCTTCTAGTCAAGACCCAATGCCATGATACCCATTAATATGTTGTGCCCTGGTTTAAATACCATTGTCCTAAATTCAAACAGGACCGAAAGAAGTTGCATTTTTATGGAAGATATTCATGAGTTAGACAAGTGCAAAGATTTCATTACCAAAATTTATCCGTATTATCCTTCAATAGAAGATTTTGTGCACATTTCTGGCATTACTGTTACCTATGAGTAAACTATCATGAATTAGCCTATAGTTTGATCAGTTCCAAATTGGCGAAGCTTCCATACCAGCGAATGAATACAGAAGGGACGCCGGCGTGCATGAAGATAACAAGCGCATTGTACGCACGTACAACCAAACTGTGTGTGTGTGGCCACAATCATGCGCGTATGCTTGGATTATTTTTGTGCACAGAGAGATGAAAAAGCAAATATTTCTCGCCAATTTGGAACTGATACTCGTAAGTCTTTTGAAAAAAATATGACGATACTGGGTCTGAAACCGAATGTCATAGCCACAAGACCTGCTAGGATGTCGGTGCCGAGGTAGGGTAGCCCATAGTCTTCATATATCACAGAATAAATCTGTATAACTCATACAATAGAAGTCTTTGCACTAGACTTAATTTGTGATGGCTTACTCATAGGTAGAGCCACAGGTATCATGGCTGGATATAACACAAAGAACTAAACACAGTACATTTGTATAGAAAGGAAAAATTATATGAATAGCCCATTACTATTTGAATTCCATAATGTAATTTTCTTCCTCACCTTTACAATACTTTTCTTAATAAATACAAATGAGGGCAAACAAGTCTAGTGTGTTTGTTTTGGAAATCTTATTGGGTAGTTAGTTTGGTAGTGGAATATCACTCTCAGTAAAATAATTTGGTATTTCATTTTCAATACAGTAATTATATAATATCCATGATTGTCATTAGAGTTCATCCATAGAAATAAAATAGAGAAATCAGACTCCGTCACCATACTTGACATATATACTATGTCATCTTTGGCATGTAGGAGCTGTTGTTACTCTATCATATTTCTGTTGGGTACATTGTATACCATACAGGTGTATATTTTAGGGGTACATTGATTTTTTCTTTTTTTCTTTTCTAGATAAAGAATACTTGAAAGTATAATAAATGCAAATATTCTATCTAATGTAAAAGTAAATAAAATTGTGAATCTTTAATATAATTCTAAGCAAGATTGTGAACGCATACAATTATGTAAAATAATTATTTTTTCAATGAACCACATAAACTTGCAACATTTACAGTATATAATAAATCAAGATTTCATAAAATCACATGATTAACTGGCATGATACATTACATAATACACTGTAAATGCACACATTCACAGGTAATGGGGGTTTAATTTGCAATTCTCAAATTTGGATGTGAGCAGGAAAAGTATAAATACTAATCAACTCTGAACCAATTTGGAACTGGAAGACCTAATAACAATTGCACGCTTGGCTAATCTTTGAGTGTTTTTACCTTCTATAGGTTCCCGATTAAGTGTTCTTTAGGTCGCAAGCATGCATCCATTACATGGTACAAAAAAGTGCCTCTTCTATTATATGATGCACTTATTCCATCAAAGATTTGATGCATGGCTGCTATATTACACTATTTCCAAGATTATACACTTCTATTCATAGTTACATCAGTAAAACTTAAATGGGAATTTATGACAAGAACATTAAAACATCCAATTACATCTGGTTTTTCTTAGTGGATGCCGCAGATAATGTTTGCTCTAAATCTCAGGCAACAACAAGGTAGAATAAGGTGACTCATTGCAACTATTAGATGAGGCACTTTATTCTATGATATCATGACAGGCTTGATTTTAACCATGTGATAGTTTTTACTATCATTATGTCTGGAAAATAATAATGTGATATCATGATATAAAACAAATATTGAATGCCGTTTGCTTGTGCAATAGTAAAATTACATCACTCGGTCCAATTTGGATTATTCCATTACACCCGGCTTTGCCTCGTGCAATGGAAACATCTAAATTAGACCTTATGATTACATGTAGTTTGTACTATCACACTCTCTGGCATTAAATATTTGTATACCATATAATTGTTGCATGCCTGGGACCTCGAGTACACTATTCCTTAGTCAAAAATTGATATCCGACTGGTGCTAATTTCTGATAAATCTGCTTGCATTCTGCAAAATAAGTCAATACCTTAATTGAGTTAAGGAAGGCATACAGCTATACAGGACATAAACAGGTTCAGTGACCAAGGATTCTGAAAATGACTATTGGCTGATTCCTGCATTTACAACTTAACTATCTTTCTTGAAGGAACATCAATACACATGCCAGCGAACATCAGCATTACCTTTTAAAGACAACATACACGTACACAGCAGTCAGCAATATCATTACACTAAATAGGAAGCCCAATTGTATACTTAAATTAATATAGCAAATTATTCCTTCCAGTCAGTCCACTTCAATTTTGAAGGCAATACAGTGGAACTTTATTAACACAAACTCAGTTGACACAAAATTTGTTAAGAAAATTCTCATCCAGCTGTTAAGTTAACCCAACCTAAAAATACACAGCCAGGGCAATTTCGTGTTAAAAAGTTTACAATAACGTCAATATTTTATTCTACAGGGTAGTCAAAAATACCAAACAGTTGTGACCAATATCTAGAGATCCAGACTTATCCTAAGCAACCTCATCATTGACCTCTTAGTCTCTAAATACATAATTTACCTTATTTGAAATAATTCCAATGTTCATACAAATTAAGTTGGCTATACTCACAAATATGCCCAAAACCGACCTTGCCCAAAATAATTGAAATCATTAACAGTTTCATGCTAAGGCAAAAAAAGAAGAAAAAGAAGTTGTGTTGCGACTGTTGCCCTCATCCGGCCGGGTCAAAATTCCGAGAATGTGGGCCGGGTATTTTTTTAATTTTTTTTTTTTTATAATGAATTTCTTCTTTTTTTTCAAGATTTTATTTCAAGATTTTTGTTGTTGAAAATACATCCAGTAAGCGTTTTCCTTTGTATCTTCACACATGTTGACTGAAATAATAGGTATAAAATCGTTGATTTGGTAAAATTTAAATAATAATAAAAATAAATTTTAAAAATCCGGCCGGCCGACCTTCCCGATTTTAGGCTTGTGAGGGCAACACAATTTTTTTTTTGCCTTAGTAACCACTGTGACTGTGAGGGTGACTTATAGATCACAGATTGAAAATAAATGTCTGTTGACATACAAGAATGAGAATTAGGCAAGAATAACTCCATGAGATGCTCACCAAACTCACATGTCTTTTACTGAGATCAGTAAATAATTTTCCTAAATATTTCTAGTAGTTTCTCTTTTTCAACACAGGGAAAGTCACATATTCTTACAAATTCATTAGCATATATCCATTTTGATTCGTAGACACAATGAACGTGACAAAATGTTACCCTGGACTAGGATATAATACAGCAAAATCTACTACAGAGCGAGTCAAAATATTCAGGCCCATTTTTCAAAAGTTAATTAAAAAATACTTTTCGGCTAAAATATATGTCAATTTCTACATTGAATTAAAAAGCGTAAACTGTGTTTTTACTTATGTTCTTGACAATACATGATTGCATTCAATGTATTCATTCCTGTATTCCTTCATTGGGTAAAAAAAAATCAGCGAATCAGGACCTAAATATTTGGACTCATCAAGAGTTATCATGTTTAAAGGCATGCAAATTAATTTGTTTTAAATCAGATGAGTTATGAACAAATATTAAGGGGAAACATTTGCTATTGAGTGAACAGATTCCAAACACAATTAACAGAAAAGGCAAGGAAACTAGGTTACAAACAAAAACATCATGAAATCCTGTTTGATAATGAAAACTGCCATGCATGAATAAAACTCCTTTCATAATGTATATTAAACATATTTTCTGACAATGCTGGTAACCAGGCATGGAATTTTGTCACACTCACATGGTGCAAGAATTTATTGATAAAAGCAATATTGAATGACAAAAATGCATGGATTGAATGACAAAAATGCATGGATTATCTCCATATAACTAGTTATGAAAATCCATGAAGTTGAGTTGTTTGTGGGAATGGATTCTTGGCAATCTAACTCAGGCAAACTAAAAGTTTATCTGCTTCAAATATTATGCCATTCATCACATCAAAATAGACCTGTCAGCTCAGTTTATTTGCAGAAAATAACAAAAAAACACCATAAAAATAAAGAACGAAAATAAAAGAATGTATACACTCTCAAGCTACATAAAATTTCAAAGAGTCAATATAAAGCACAAAAAAGAAAGAAGCTTTGCAACATGAAATTTTCACTTCTGGAGAAGACTGGTCTGTTTTGATGCGATTAATGGTCACATACCATATGAATTTATTTTGGTTTTGTTTGGATTTTTGTTATACCAGAAAAACTTTCACCTATTTAGGTGTAGCATTTACAGAAAGGTAGAACTTACACTACACCTTCATGCCTTTTGGGGCATGTTTGTAATATTATGTACCAATATTTTGAGAGGATTTTTTGTTGTTGTTATTGAAATCAGTCAATTTGCTTAGTAACATCAATGTCTCAAAGACACAAACTGAACTACAAGCTTACACATAATATTCATGCATGCAATAATCTATTTATCCTTGGAGACTACCACTAAGTGTTTCCATTTTACCAAATTAGTTCCATTTTACAAATAAACTTAATGCTTTTTGGAGTTTCCCATTTCAAATATCAACTTTACCATTGGTAAGATGTCATCTTTTTTTGCATATTTTAATTGTAATAAAACATACTATGAAACATTATGTTAAAACAATTCTCATAACATTTCACTGGAATATTGGAAACCCCAAAACACAATATTTATTTTGTAAAAGAGAAAAAGACAGAAAACGTTGGTCTCTAATCTTAAAAAAATCCAATTCTAAACAACCTGTTTCACTCCATGCACAATGATGTAACTGTTAACCATTGTTCACTTCAAACATTACTACCATATCTCTGCTGATCTTGACTGGTGACGGGGTATTGCTGTGGCGGCGGCTGCTGCTGCTGTTCTTGAGGAGCTGCTACATACCGTACTGGCTCTTGTGGGTGTGGTGAAGCACTCATGACATATTGGGGTTGTTGTTCCTGACGTTCAAGGGGAATTGTTGGCACATGAGCTACACCCACTGCTGGAAATGGGGGAATACCGTGCCTGGCTATGGTAGCAATGTGTGGCTGAGCTGTGTCGTCACCAGTATAAGGTGGTTGCTCTGGTCTAGGAGACATCGGTGACATAAGGGGCTCCTGCTGACGGGCAACCAGAACAGGTGTATGGATGATCTGTAGGGGTTGTTGCTGATCTTGGCCTCGAGGAACTTGAATTAAAGGAGACTGCCTTGTGGCCATGAGTGGGGGCTGCTGCATTTGAACTGTACTGGTATAGGGTGTAGTGCTCATAGTGATATGTGGTTGAGTGTCAATACGGCTGACAATGAGAGGTGGCTGATGGGTACTGGTATAGACAAGCTGAGGGGCACTGGTACTCTGAATATGTAATTGATGTTCTTGATGAGCCTCATGTGCTGCTTGGAGTTGAAGACTGTGGGACTGTTGGTCATCTCTGCTGCTAGTTATGTGTGGCTGTGGTGGGTATGGGGATGGGGGTGCCTGTACAATTGGGACATGGTCGGGAATAACCATTTGAACCAGTTTCTGGTGTTGACGAAGTTGTTCTTGCTGAAGCTGTTCCTGCTGCTGCTGTAGCTGTTCTCTTTGCTGGAGCTGTTCCTGCTGCAGCTGTTCATGTTGCTGGAGCTGCTCTCTTTGCTGTTGCTGGAGCTGCTCTCTTTGCTGCAGCTGTTCATGTTGCTGAAGCTGTTCTCTTTGCTGCAGCTGTTCATGTTGCTGAAGCTGTTCTCTTTGCTGCAGATGTTCTTGTTGAAGCTGTTCTCTTTGCTGTAGCTGCTCCTGCTGCAGCCGTTCATGTTGCTGGAGCTGCTCTCTTTGCTGCAGCTGTTCATGTTGCTGAAGCTGTTCTCTTTGCTGCAGCTGTTCTTGCTGGCGAAGTTGGGCTTGTTGTTGCTGAAGGCGTTCTTGCTCTTGTTGCTGTTCCTGCTGTCGAAGTTGTTCCTGCTGCCGGAGCTGTTCTTGCTGTTGACGAAGCTGTTCCTGTTGTTGCTGGAGTTGTTCACTGGGGACCTCATATTGCTGTTGCTCTGGATTATCAAGAGGTTGAGATTCTTTTTCCTGGTTGTTAACCTGTTCTTGATCAGGATTACCCATCTTGTCTTTGATTTTCTGTTGAAGTTGTTCCTGTTCTAAAAACTGTTGCCTAAGGAGTTGTCTTTGCTTTTGAATTTTCAGCTGACGGTCTTTCTGTTTCTGCTTCTGGTGTATTTGCTCTGGTGTTAGTTTTGGTTCTTTTGGCTTTGGTTCCCTCGGAGGATAATGCTTGTCGATTTCATCCCCGAATTTGTTGCATGCCGGCATGCAAAGGGCTGCGTGCAGATCCATAAGATGCATGGCTAGTTCTTCATGAGATTCAAAACCAAGATCATCTTTTAACATCATCCATCGCTTGTGAGTATCCGGAGTACCTAAACTCACCCTGCACTGGTCCATCTCTCGTTTCCGTTTATTGGTTTCTGGTTGAATCATTTTAAGGTTCTTTGTCTTGTTTCGCTTTCGCTTGGCTTGTAAGATTGTCAGGATGGCTTTGTCCAGACTTCTACGTGATCTATTCTGAAGATTCATCAGTGAACCAAGATTTTCTGTTTGCAAAGTCTCTGCAACAAAACTTCTGTCTATGGTTAGTTCTGGAGAGAGGCTGCGTGGTGGTGGGCTTGCTACAGGTGGTGGAGGAATGGAACTTCTTCCAGTTGAGGGCCCAGGAGATGGCGGCTGCATACTTGATATTGATGGATGAGGGGATTGGGGAGGAGGTAATGACGGATGAGGAGAGGGTGTTGGTTGTGGACGTGGTGGAGGTGTTGGCTGTGGATGTGGGTGTTGATGTGAAGATAGATGGTGAGGCATATGCTGTGGTTGAGGTGGAAGACCTAGGAATTCCAAAAGAGGCCCACTTGTGTTATGATGTGAAGATTGTGGCATCTGATGTGGACTGGTGACCGGCGGGATCATCTGATGGCTTTGAGCAAGATGAGGAGGAAGTTGGCCTGGGATTGGGAGTTGGGTTGGCAGCTGATTTTGTTGAGATAACATATGACTTTCCATAGAATGAGATGTAGGGGGCATATGGTGTCCAGGGGGTAGGTTACCATGGCCTGGAAACTGTGTTGGCCACTGTGGAGGCCAATTGGTATTTTGCATTTGTCGTAATGCCATATCAGCCATTGAAAGATCAGGATTCTCTGGAGGAACCTCTTTCTTTTTACGGCGACGGCGACGCTTTCCATCTGTTTTAGGTGGTCGAATCTTTGTTGGATCCCTTTTTCTACCTCTTCTACCGATCGGTGGTAGCACTTGCTCTTCTAATGGAACAGTCAATGAAACTAATCCCGCCTCTACATATGCCTCCAATTTCTTGCGAAAATCTCTGACTGTGCTCTCATGAATGCCATACTTTTTTATTGTAGCTCCACTACCATGAATGATTGCATGGCGTCCTATGTCTAACCTCTCTTTTTGAGTGTAGACCTTGTAGTGGCCTCTTCGTATTTTACCCTGCTCGTCACGAGGTCTTGGCGGTTTGGGCTGTTTGGGTTTAGATGGGCGTCCTCTTTTCCCAAGTGCAGGCAATTCTTGCTCCTCAAAGGGAACAGTCAATGACAGTCTGCCTGTGGCAACATGCTTCTCCAGCTTCATTCTGAAATCTCGCACTGTACTTTCATGGACTCCAAACTTTTTAGCGGTCGCCATGTGTCCATTCATAAGTGCCTGTCGCCCGATTTCTAAGCGCTCAATCTGTGTGTAGTTGTTGTAATGCCCTCTCATACCTCTGTAGCTATATCTGGGAGAGTTATAACTGGGCTTTGCGGCTGGGCTCTTTTTGCCAGTATTTGCATTCACCTGAGTCTCCATTATCAGTCGCTCTGTCTTTTTGGGATCCACCCTTAGATTCGCTTTCTTACGGCCACGGCGCCTACCCTTTCGCTTTTTTATTTTAAAGTCAGAAAAGTGAAGTTCAACTGTATCAGAATCTTCTTCAGTGTCTATATCATGTTTAATGACAACTTCACTCCTTTTCCGTAAGGATTTCTTATAACCTGTCACCCCCGCATCTGTACCATTGGTGGTGACAACAACTGCAGGTTTTTCAGCAGGTGGGTCCACTGTGGCATTTTTATCACCTTCCACATCTTGTTCAATTTTTTCAATCGGTATTACAGGTTCCGGTGTTGTTGCATCATTCATCGGTGCTGCAGTCTCAACTACTTGATCGACAACGCTATCTTCCTGCATGGTTTCAACAGCTTGTTCTTCCATTTGCTGTTGTATTGGTGGCAGTGGTTCTGGTGCTGGTGCTTGCACACAAACTGCTGCCTCTTGCATTGCTTGTGGAGCAGCGGCCTGGGGCTGTTGTTCGCCCCATTCAGTGTATGGTTGCAACTCGGCAGTATTCCCTTCTCCAGGCGATGCCTCTCCATTTTTGCCAGGTGCAGACATGTTGGTCTGGTCGTTAATATAGAAGACTAGACGATATCTTACTAATAATAGACTTGGTGCAGTTAATCGACATCCCAATTAGAGAGATCGATGGTTGTTCACTTCTGTGAATAAGAAACAATTGAGTATGTATGAATAAAATGGGCTACACAAATTTCACTGGGAATTATTTTTCAAAGTGTCAAAAAGCACATTGTTTTAGGCAGTTAAATAATATCATTTTCGATATTCAATCTGTGTACACCCCATAAGCACCTCCAGCCCCCTTACCCAAAGAATACTGTCACCAAGTTTGCAGGGCTGTCAACTCTCCCGCATTTGGCGGGAGCCTCCCGCCTAGACAATCTTTCTCCCGCTAAGCATATAAAATCTCCCGCATCATAAATTTATTATATTAAAATACAGTGTGTCGGCTGTGGGTGAGCGCACCAATTTGAGTCAAGTGGGGTTTGATTTTGATAGCACTGTTTGTTAGTTATCCAGCCTCAATTTTTTCGCGCAGTTTGGGGATCCCACGTCACGACCCCACCCCCAGCTCTTAAAAATAGGGACAGCGGTCCCAAATAGGTCGTCCGTTTATATGGGTAGTTTGGTTGCAATTGTACTTCATCTGTTTAAATATAATCAATTTTACATCTTGACCTCAGATGACCTTTGACCTTGGTATGTGACCTTTGACCTCATCAAGATATGAAGGTTTTCATGTTGCATCTATGACCCAAGTTTGGTTGCAATTGGTCCTTGTATGGAAAAGAAATGGACAAGACAAAAAGTGTGTATTCATTTTTACATCTTGACCTCAGATGACCTTTGTATATGACCTTTGACCTCATTAACATATGAAGGTTTCCATGTTGCATCTATGACCGAAGTTTGATTGCAATTGGTCATTGTATGGAAAAGAAATGGACAATATAAAAAGTGTGTACTAAATTTTACATATTGACCTCAGATGACCTTTGACCTTGGTATGTGACCTTTGACCTCATTAAAATATGAATGTTTCCATGTTGCATCTATGACCGAAGTTTGATATAAAATTGGATGGATTGAGCGTGATACACAAAGATATTGTCGAGCTATGAGTTTTAAAAAATATTGTGCGAGACGCAGTCCAGCACAATATTTTTAAAACTCATAGCGAGACCAATATATTTGTGTATCATGCGAAAAATTCCATCTAATTTTATCATTATTATGCAGTGAGAATCTGATTAATTAATTTTTTTTCTCATTTTTTCCTAATTTTTTTTCCTTTCCTAATTTTTTATTATTATTTTAAAAATCGCAAAAAATTCTCACACATTTTTTTTACACAAAAATATCAAAAACATTTATTCCTATACAAATTTCAAAATATTTCAAAAATTAAAAAAGACAAAATTCAAAATCCTCAGCGGCTGAGGATTGTGCTTCTCTCTCCCTCCAAGCAAATCCCAAAAGTTAACAGCCCTGAGTTTGGCTGAGATTGAAGTCTGACTTTAAATGAGAGCCCAAACCAGCCGCAATAAGTGCAGTTTAAAGTGTTGGCAAAATGAGGTCAAAGGTCATGTAGGGGTCATTAGAGGTCAATATGTGTACACAGCATGAACATCTGAAGTCCATTATTACAATATCCTCCTCTGGCTAAGGCTCTGGCCTTTCAAGCCAGGGGATAAAAAGTGGGTCAAAGTATCCCCATTTTTGGGGAGGGGGGGGGGGAGCAAAAATCTAGGGGGGGGGGGGGGGCGGAAAAATGTTGTGGGGGGAAAATGTGCATGAAATGTTGGCTTTTTAATGTAAAAATTACCTGAAATAAGCTTAATTTGGTCTGAATTGAATTAGACATTTTAGACCAATTTATATTGTGAACAAATGTTGTGGGGGAAAAATTTGCATGGAATGTTGACTTTTTAATGTAAACATTACTTGAAATTAGCTTAATTTGGTCTGAACTGAATTAGACATTTTAGACCAATTATTGTGTAATTTTGACATTAAAACTTTGGGAGATAAAATGGGGTGGTATTTGAGCTGACTGGGGTAAACGGGGGGGGGGGGGGGGGCAATGTTTGTGATGGGGGGGGGGGGGCATTTTCCCTACTAGTGCCGCCACCGACACTAAATCTTATCATCGGTCTTACTGAATATAATATTAGGTGACAGGGATGTGCTCACAAATATGATCCTATTACACCAATATGGTAAAGGCACCCTTTTTATACTTATACATGTATACAGTCATCAAAAAAAGTAACAACACCAGGTAATAATGGGCTGATAACTCTAAAAAGTATTACCTACATGAACATATTAAGTTATGAAGTTGTTGAGAAATTTCTCCTCTGCAATTCTAGACATATGCTAATAATGGTTGATTATTGAGGAAGTTACAATCCCAAATGTAAGGTCATGTTAACATTTTTATTTTTCAACACAGGGGAAGAGTATGACAGATAAAGCGTGTCATATTAATCCATCGGAACAATGAGGTTGTCTGACTATCCATCCAACCTGGGCATCGACCGGTGAATTAACACTACCACTACCAGTAATCAATAATTTACCCATAACTGAGTCTGTGTGTAGAAAAGCAAATGGTGAAAGTGGAAACCGTACTTGATCTTACTATTGGAAACCCCAACATAACACACAAACGAAACCGTAACGAAGTGATAAAACGTAAAAGTAGCATAGGTGTAAAATCACTAGCCCAACTGTAATGGCGGGGAGCAATATAAAACAGTTTACAAAAGTACATGTAGTATTAATACTTTTAGATTTATAAGCACATTTATAACCAGGTAATTTCCTTTTTTTTAATAACTGTATACTAAAAATAACAATGGGTCAAGGGCCTACGATCAGAGAGACATCTTTTCGCCTGATGATTGGACAACATGACCGTATGGGATTGTCCATGAAACTCAGAGTTAGCTCGATAATATTCCGGAAGGTCTATACCTCTGAATTTTTATAAGCTCTACCATTTACAGTTTTGAGCACTTTGTTCAATGGCTAGTCTAACCAGAAACGGTTGTCAATAATGACTAAAAATAACATTAATATATACATAAGACAATTATACCTTACTGATAGACTTGGTGCAGCTTATCAACATCCCAATAAGAACTGATGCTTGTTCACCTCTGTCAAGGATAAAAACAAAATAGGTATGATTGAAAACAGGTCGACTAATTGGCACGAATTTCATAAACAAAGACATTAGAGCCTCTCTTAAGGTTGTTCCTATGGCTAATTATTTATTTGATATTTTAATAGAGCTTGCTGAGCTCCACAATAATCTGAAATTTGAGATTGATCGGAGGGACGGTTTTCTAGATGACAATTTTATTGTCAAAAATCAGGTATTAAAATGGACCGAATTCTTTGCAGTACCGCTTGCGGTACTGCAAAGCTCCGCTTGCATTCCCGCGAAGCGGGAACGTAAGGTCCTCTTGGTATCTCCGCACGCGGTATTGCAAACGTTTATTGGCATTCCCGCGAGCGGAGAAAAAAATATTCTAGGGGAGGTACCACTTCCTGTTTGTAATTCCTCTTCGCGGAATTGTCGCTTTGGCTTTGCTTTCCCGCTTACGGACATGCACGTATTTATTTACATTTCCCAACGCGGCACAAACTAACCGCTTGCAATTATTCAAAATGTACATCTCCGTTTCGCGGGGTTGTTGCTTCTGGATTGCTTTGCCGCGCACGGAAAAGCAAAACAAAATTCACATCTCCGCTTCGCGGGATTGTTGCTTCCGGATTGCTTTGCCGCGCGCGGAAAAGCAAAAATATTTCAGCATTTCCACAAGCGGGGTCATCAAAATGTCCGCTAGCGGTATTACCATTATTTAATCGTATTTCCGCTTTGTCGCTTTTGGATTGTTTTTACGCGCGCAGGAAATAACATATTTTTCAATACTTCCGCTAGCGGAGTCATCGAAACTATTCTTCAAATGCCCGCTTGCGGGAATACCATTATTTGTTCACATTTCCGCCTCGCGGAGTTGTCGCTTTTGAATTGTTTTTCCGCGCGTGCAATTATTAAGATCTTTGCGATCTCCTTATTCTTAACACCCTTATTCCACTCAGCAGATGGTGTAGATTGCAATTCAATAATTTTACGAAATAAGGATAATATCGAGCGGTTGATGGGGCAAATGCCGCAATTTTTCAATAATTCATTAGTAATGTCATCCAATCCTGACGATTTATCATTCTTACATTTCCTAATAGCATTTCTAATTATATCTAAGCTTAGGCCTAGGTCAATATCACTTATACAATTATTATCAATAACACTAGTAATTGTAATTACAATTATTTATCCTCCTCGGTACTCATGTTTACATCTGTGTTTTACCAAGCGTTCTCCAATATTGCAAAACTGATTGTTTCATTTTATCAAATATTATATTATTACCCCCTGGCTCCTTGAGACAATTTAGGTTGCTTACCCCTGAGTTATTGCCAGAACTTACAACAAAGAGGACCACCCTATTGAGCAATTTGAATAGACCTATCAATACGCATTTGCATAATCTTATCCTTGATTAGGGATTTAGCTATGACGTTTGACTTGGTAATCACTCCAAAGCTTATCCCCTTCAATAGTATCCCTCTTATCACCTTTACACCATTGTCTATGTAACTTACAAGCAGCTTTGCGTTTTTTGATAATATCATCAATATCTTTATCCCACCAGCAGCATTCAAAACTTTTAATTTCCAACTATCCCATATAGTGAGTCAACATTATTAAAATTATCAGTATCCCAGTCAGGGTGAACAAAGTGTACTCAAAGTAAAAATTGTTTAAAGACATTTTGTTATCAGAATATGAAGGCAACCAATGTATACGGCAATTTATTCACTATCACTAGCAAAAAGAATCCCAATATTTTATGGTAGGCCTACCGTTGCCAAATGAGAGAAAATAAACTGTCAGGTCTGCGCGACAACTTATTTTTCACTCTAAATTCACTCTAAAACCATAATTAGGAATCGTATCGCTCTGAAACTCTGAATATATTTTTGATTTATGATCAGAAATGTAAATCTGCAATAAATCTAGGCCTACTTTAAAAAAAATCATGAATAGATGGAAAAGATCACATAATATGCATTTAACTAGTGGATTCATATATATGATACATAATAGCTAACTAACAAAGACAAATCAACATTCTCAGATATTTTCTCAAACATTAAATGCGCTATAATGACAAAATAGTGTGATTATTACACACATTTAGCAACAACAACAACAAACATTCTGGTTTTTGTGATAGTCGGATTCAGCTCCGACTAGAGTGTGGACCGTTTTCAATAGTGGAATACAATAGATCTTATAAATCAAAATATCGCAAATCGTGTTCGATTTATAAAATGTTCACTTTTACGCAAAATTACCACGACAAATTTCAACAAAAATAATATCATTTGAGCCGTCTACGTCTGCCTCAATAAATAATCTGCGCATTTTTTTAAAGACAGATTTACTAAGATATAAAATCTCAAAGTTGAGTGCACTTTTTATTTACTCGCCCTGTATTACGTAATTTTCAACAATATAAATACATCTTTGCTTCCTTAGTAACTCACCCTTACATATTTAATCTTACATGTATATTATGTGATCTTTTCCAGGGGACACGCCCTCAATCCTGGAAAAAAATTGGAAGCAGATTTCAGATTTCCTTGCAGCCTACATTTCTGATCATAAATCATGAATATACATGTAGAGCGATACCATTCCTAATTACTTCAAAATCATGTTTTTAGAATGAAAACCGTAGAGTGAAAATAAACTAGCTGCCGAACGATCTACTTTCAACCCCTAAAAACCATGATGTTTAAGTAATTAGGAATCGTATCGCTCTGTAACTCGGGATATAGGGGGCCTATTATGATTTATGATCAAAAATGTAACTCTGCAAGAAAATCTACTTTCTAAAAAAAATCATGGATAGAGGGCGCCCCTTGGAAGAGATCACATAATATTCCTTTAATATAAATTTCAAATCAAATCATTCAAAATACTAAATTACACATTGCAATACCGAATATTTCAATGTGCATCATACAGATATCACGGTTATTATAATTATGCTGAATCATTACATTTGTAACTTGCAGCTAAAAGGATAATAGGCACCTATTAATAAGCTGGTTATTTATGTCATATCGTCGATCCGATTTAACGCCTCTTTTATTTTACCACAAACGTATCTAGGTATCGCATGCTTTACAGCTATGTATTGTATGCAATTAGCTTTATGAACAAAACTATTTTTATTTCATCAAATGTAAACATTTCACCACTAGGGGAGAGTGGGAGTGTTTGCCCGTTTTCATTTGAAATGGGTTCGAGACGTCAGTTTTTAAAGAATGATTGGACCTATGAAAGATTAAATAAAATATTGATATCTTGGCTACGTACGACCACAATTTCAATACCCTAGACCTTAGTGTAAAGTGATAAGTAGGCCATCAAGACAGTGTCTCAAAAGGGTGCGCAATGCACCACCCCTGGAGGGTGGGGCAGCTCGCCCATCATGCCCATAGGCCGGGGCAAGTTCGCCATCGGCTCATAATCAGACTTCATAAAGTAGTATTTATCAAATAGATATACACATGTTATGCAATGTGATAGAAATGTAACTCTGCAAGAAAATATACTTTCTAAAAACAAATCATGGGCAGAGGGCGCCCCCTGGAAAAGATCACATAATATTCCTTTAATAGAAGATTACAATCCCCGAACTTCCCTATCTTTGAATAATTGTGATACATAAATAATACCTATTCTTTATCTTATCCATTCCTTAAAGTAATGTATTATACCTTTTCTCAAACTACACTCAATATTCCATATTATCTCCCAGTTTTCTATTTCGTTAATAGTTTCTGTATTTTGGGGTTTCAAGCCAAACGTTGATCAAGTTCTGGTAAAATTGCGGTATTCTAAAAACTCGGCATTTGAAAATATTTAAGTTCAACCATGTCTTTTTTTCAATAAAGAAATAGGAATATTTGTTCATGTGTTATATTCTGAATCCGCGAGCTTTTTAATCCATGTCAACTTAAACTTTGCCAAATCCGAAAATTGTGATAGGGCGACGAAAAAAAGAAACCCAGTTCTACAGGCCCGACCCATTTTTTTTTGAAATCGGTGAAAAAAAATTCACATGCAAATATGAATACCGACACAAATATTGTTGTTGGCATATCTAATTACGGCGACATTTTTCTTTAATTTATTACGTTCATTTTGATGCGGGAAAAAGAAAAAAAGGAAAGAAAAAAACCCCGACCGACCGACCCAACCTGAGCGGTCCGCTTGCCTGTAGAACAGGGTTTATTTTGTTCGTGGCCTAAGTGAAGCATTTTTAGTCCACCTTTTCATTTATTAACAAATTGACACATTACATCACGATCTTTACAACGTTTTCTTAATCATAATCCATGCATTGATACTTTTTTCGGCCTGTAACATCTATTGACAGACTAATCATAATCCAAGTATAAATAAACAAATTGACACATTGCGATTTAAAGTGTCTCTTAATCCTAATCCACGTATTGATATCCTAAATTTTCGGCGCGTGTCATGTCTATAATCTGTTCATAATACGAAATAATAATCCAAGTTTAAATAAACAAATTGACATTTGTGATCTTTGCAATGTGTCTCCTAATCCTAATCCATGTATTGATATCCTAAATTGTCGGCGCGTGTCATGTCTATAATCTGTTCATAATACGAAATAATAATCCAAGTTTAAATAAACAAATTGACATAAATTTGTGATCTTTGCAAAGTGTCTCCTAATCCTAATCCATGTATTGATATCCTAAATTGTCGGCGCGTGTCATGTATATTGATGAACCATGATGTACCATGATTAATATATCCACGGACTGATCTATTCTTTGCAAAGAACAGGGTGTCCCAAAAGTTTCGATACATTTTTAAAACGTTGTATATACATACTGTACATGTACAGTTTGTATGTTGAAAGAATTTGCAGTTCAAAGCTAAAAACATAATTACTTGGATAGAGTATATATGTATTATGAAGTAGGCCTATCAGTTTTGTAATATTGGAGAACGCTTGGTAAAATGAATGCAAACATGAATACCGAGGAGGATTATAATGAATCAATATCGCAGAAATGTGAACAAATAATTGTATCCCCGCAAGCGGACATTGGATGATTATTTCGATGACTCCGCTAGCGGAAGTACTAATAAATATGATTGTGCTCTTCCGCGCGTGGAAGAGCAATCTAAAAGCGACAATTCCGCTAAGCGGAATTATGAACAAATAATTGTAACCCCTCAAGCGGGTAGTTGGCTCCGCTTACGGAAGTTCCAATAAATGTGTGATTGCCGCGTGGGGAAAAGCGATCCAAAAGCGACAAGTCCGCGAAGCGGAGATGTGAACAAATAATGGTAACCCCTCAAGCGGGTAGTTGGCTCCGCTTACGGAAGTTCCAATAAATGTGTGCATTGCCGCGTGGGGAAAAGCGATCCAAAAGCGACAAGTCCGCGAAGCGGAAATGTGAACAAATAATTGTATCCCCGCAAGCGGGTGTTTGGTCCGCTTGCGGCAATGCTAATAAATGTGTGCATATCCGCGAGCGGAGATACCAAGCGGGCCAGCGGGAATGCACGCGGAGTTGTGCAGTTTCAGAAAAATAGTTCCAAAAATGAAGCGTTCATTTCTTTTGTTTCTTATTGGGTTTTTTTTACCCCCTAGCTGGCCTAGCAAAATAATTAAACTATGCAAAAATGTTTAATTAATTTTTACAAGAAAAGTATAAATACTACAAAGCTGAAATTTTGGGAGCTTGTTAATTATAGTGTTTAGAAAGTTTCCTGCGACGCTGGAGGCTGTAAGACGTCTGCATAATTAATTATAGTTAATTATCTAAAAACAAAAAAACAAAAAATGTAATGCACTTAATTAATTTTTTCAAGTTCATGCACTTTACTAAATGTAATGCCACTTGGTGTACATGTATATGTTGGCCAAGGCTCAAGATAAGCGGGCGCTGGGCGATTTTTACCCTTCGGTCCTCCTGCCATAGCGCCCAGTAATGCTGAAAAATAAACAACCGAGCGCTGATATTTTGTCCAAACCAGCGCCCGTTGACGATCGGGAAGCTTGCCCAAGACATCGAATTTCGATTTGACAATGCTGCCACGCTGGATTTTAATAAAAAGTTAGCTCCCGGTAGACTGAAAGTAGCTCCCGGTTCTCAATAAATCCCATGATCCAGGCTCTACTTTGAAAAAAAGTAGCTCCCCACTTATCAAACTGCGTGATACATTTCACGGACATAAATTATGCTAATGAGCTAATTCGTGAAGGGCGCCCCTCATTAAATGACGTCACTCACATCATCGATATTTTCGGAACGCCAAATTTGTAGGTTTAAAATTCTAGGTCGAGTAAAATGATGCGCTTATTTGTTGTCTGTGAGCTTTTGTGAATTTTTTCCCGTATTGGAGTATTTTTTTATTGAAAATAGACAGTTCAAATTAAACGTTGGTTCCAAGTTCAACAGACAGCACATGTATTTAAGTACACAGCAACACCAATATGCAGGCAACATTTGAGAAAAAACGATGCCCGGCTTTGCAAGGGAGTGTACGGGGAAGTGTACGGGTGAACATGACAAACCAAAACAGCCTAGTAAATAACCGCCTCCGTGGCGCAATTGGTTAGCGCGTTCGGCTGTTAACCGAAAGGTTGGTGGTTCGAGTCCACCCGGGGGCGTTGTTTCTTTTTGCATTTAATGCAGATCGACAAATCACAGTAAAAATATAATATTGACAAAATCACGCGCATGCTCCTGTCGTGATCGAAATCCAACACACGAGCAATGGGCGAGTTTTATAAGTGCTCCCGGTAATAAACTGTTATCTTGAGCCTTGATGTTGACTATACAAAACTGCGGGAATCTAATGGAGTTTTCAATAAAAAATTAAACCAAAAAACAAAACAAAAAATTTTTATAGAAATTTTACCTACATTTTTTGTAAGGGAGTAAAAAACCCAATAAAAAACCAAAGAAAATAGACTGCCGAAAAACAATACAAAACAAAAGAATTCAAAATGACTTAATTTTTGACAATAAAATTGTCATATCTAGAAAACCGTACCTCCGATCAATCTCAAATGTCAGATTATTGTGGAGCTCAGCAAGCTCTATTATTAAAATATAAAATACAAAATTAGCCATAGGAACAACCCTAATTTAGAGGAATCAATTTTCTCAAAAACTGTAAGGTTTTGCGCTTTTTAATGTTGTTTTGCTAACAAATTACTACTAAGATCTAGCCGTATTTGTATCAAGTAACATTTTTAAACCGAGCGTTGCGATGGGCAGACACAGTGTAGGTCGCCATTGCATTGCTTGTTTTGCCTAAAAGAATGTTGCGTTGATGTGCAAGTCTTAGAAATTTACGCATGAAAGTATTAATAAAACCTATATTTTTCGTACTACATGCAAAAAAAAATGTTTTATACAATGTTGAAAGCAACAACAAAAAAAGGATCGAAAGGGCAAGGGTTGACACTTCCCTCGTATTCCACCAAAATTTGAGTTGAATAATACCTAGTTCTTATTTTAGAAGCAAAAGGTGACATGAAATTTGCCCATAGTACACAAACTGGCTGGGTGGTTAACCACCTTTGGCAGTAATTCACTGCATTTTGGCCTGTAATGTCTAAATGGAACATATCTTGCGCCAAACAATTTATAATGAGAAAAATATGTTGATGGGCAAAAAAAAGCTTTGGAAGTGATCGGAACACCCACCTTTAACCAGTGGCGTAGCTAGGTTCTTCATATTGGAGGGGCGAGAAATGAAGTGAACCGACAAGACTTTAACGACTAAACCAATGCTCCCGTAGCGTGCGAAAAATTGCCCTTTAACACGTATGTCGCCATGATTGAGGTACATTTTTGAGCGCGAAAATTGCTATCTTTGTATTGTACTAATAAATTTGACAGTCATAATTACATAATTCCCCTTGCCAAATGAACCGACAGTGCTAATCTCAACCGACAGACTCAAAATATTGGTGGGGCGATCGCCCCCCTTCCCTCTGGCTATGCCACTGTTAATGTAGATCTATAAATTAAACCCATTGATCTATAAAATGGCAAATAAAGAAATTAGATCCATTCATTTACCAAAAATTGGTATAAAATAGGGTCATTCATTCATCCCAGACAGGTGAAAATGGAACCCTATAGCGGCACATTTCTGTGACCTCATTCAACTGCATTCAACTTATTCTCCTTCGATATGGGTTGGGTTTGGTTTTATTGTATGAAAGGGGTTGAAATCATACAATTTACAGAAAAGGGGTACGGCATATTGTAAACTTAATTAAAGCCCAACATATTTACGATTTCAGCGTATTTTTAAGCTTACGCAGCATGCGGAGCTAGTGTTAACACATTACGCAGCATACTCAGCGTAAGAGAACTTTGACACTCTTTTCTTTGACAACTGCGTACAAGCGTAAACACGGAAGTGCGTCATAGAACAGCGTCACAACAGCGTTATCTTAAGCAGTTTGATGCATCGCGGTATCTGTAATCCGATTGGCCCGATCGTATCTATGGGTCATGAATGTCCCTGCCCACAATGCGCTCATTAACTAGGCACCCGTGTTGGCAGTTTTAAAAAGTGCTGAAGTTCTCTGCCGACGACTATAGTGTTTGGACTTGTTTACGTAGTATATCATTCCGAAATTGTTCGTTCAATTTTTGTTAGACTATTAATATTATAATTATGTAATTGTAAGGGCGGCGTGATGTTTATGTCTGCAGAAAAAATACAATGCGTTTTGCCGGTGAAAACAATTTGTTACAATAGTTTTTTAACCGGGAATTTGGCAGGGATTGCATCTGTACATGCTGTATATGTTGTTGTTATTCAAACAATGGGATTTGTTGTCACTACCAATACCGTACTGTATGTCCGCCCTTGCCGGCAATCCTGTATTTTACTTTTTAGGGGGTTAAATTGATTTGACGGATTAAACCGTATAGTACTAGTAGGGCCTCTATGGTTTATTCCGTCAATCAATCTATCTCCCTAAAATACAGGATTGCCCAGGCCTTTAATTCGGGCCTATCTTTATTTACAAAGTAGGCCTAGGCCTATTTATTACAAATTTAAACTTAACAAAAATTAAGTATTTTTTCTATAAAATCGTATGATCGATTGATGATGGATTCATGGATTGCTCATGAATACATTGGTACTGATAAGTATGTATGAGTCTGTCCAATGGGCTAAGTGTGATGGTGCATGTATCATTACATTCATGCATTGTTTCAAAATTGAAAATATTGCTGTCCATTGCTCGTGTTTTCAGCTTTAAATTCTCTGCATAAATTCACACAGCATGCACACGGCTGAACTATTCTTCCCATTTCCCATATTTGAGCAAATAATTCACACCTAGTTTGAACAACAATATTTTCAAATACACTACACATGCACATTCGAATTTTAGACAGAAATAATCACTAAAAATTAAACAAACAAATTATACTCAATTTACCTCGATATTTCCGCAGAAACAGGGGTGAATTTCCCGTGAAAATTATGAAAATTTCTTGACGCTAAAATTCTTTTCACACAATACAATAATATTGGCATTGAAATGCACCGGTTAGTTCTGGCATAAGGGGGCGCACCACCAAATCACTCCGCATTTATGTAATAACGAAATTCGGTTAATGAAGTTCTAACATTGAAGTCACGATTTTAATAAGAAGATAGGTTTGAAATTGCACGATATTCGGTAATATGATTGAGATATAAGTTAAGATTATATAACCAACAAATCATACTATTTTGAAAACGTTAAGCTAAAATAGGCACGCGGATGTTCACGACAGCCGATACCCAAATATGAGTGATGTGTATCATTGAAAATAGGGTTACGGCGCTATTTGTCGCTGTAGCGGGAAAAGTCAAGGGATAGGACCATGTTTTGACCGGTGATTTAGAGAGTTGAGATAATTTTCCGTATTTTGAGAGCAAACAGTGTCTCTCAAGTACTGCAGAATATTTCAAAATATGACCATGAAAATGACTCTAAACACGTCTGAAAATGCGCCGCGTATAATTTACGGAGTGTCCCACGCATAAATATTCAACAGGGTTTTCCAAATTTTGGTAAAATATTCAAAAAATTGAAGACAAATGCTTGAATTTGATATCAAACACTATATCTCAAGTTTTGCAGAAAGTGCCACAATAGCACCGTGAACATGACTGTCAACACTCAATTTTCATGAAGCGTATATTTGGTGGTGCGCCCCCTTATAAGAGGCCATTTGCAGCGCAGTTTTATAGAAATTCATATTTTATCAACTAAATTATGGGCTTTAGGGATCTTTTTTCATCCGTTACTTAACAAGAGGCTGTGTGCCGAAGTAAAATACTCTGAAACAGTGTGCATATTGAATTTAAATTCGTAAAATCTATCAAACAAAGCCTTCACTGCATCCCTTGCTCAGAAAAAACACACTTTGATAGCTAGTACTAGTAGGTGCACTATATGTAGCTTATAAACTATCTATATGTAGCTTATAAACTATCTATAGGACTAGTCAAAATGTCTACAAGAAAGCGAAAACTCGCATGGTTCAATTAGATAGGCCTCGTGAATGAAAGAACAGCCATATGTAGGGTGGCGTGGGGCCAGGGGAGCAGTTGTGGGGGGGGGGGGGGGAGCAATGAGGCGGTTGCTTGAAAGTCGCCAATGTTTGGACAGGAGGGGAGGGTGTATCGCCGCGATTACTAGACATACAGTGCTAGTCACAAATCCGACATGGGCCCAACTTAAACCCTAAACTCATAACCCTTGGCGCATATACTCATTATGAGTTACCCATTCCTAAACACCCCTTGGCATAAACCCATAGCCCATAACTTTTACCCTACCCCTAACCCCTAATCCTAACCCCAACTCTAACCCAACCCCCTAACCCGAACCCTAACCCGAACGCATGACCCTAACCCATAACTCTAACCCTAACCCATCTAACCATAACCCTATAACCCTCTAATCCTAATCATATGACCTTATCCAACCCTGATCAACCCTAATGTTAACCTTAGCTCGGACCTCTAACCATAAACACTTACCCTAACCTAATCCTCTTACTGTATTGTGTTTATAGCAATTCAACCGATATCAACGGGGCCAAGGAGTCATGCCAGGCTGTCTCCCGTTGTCCACCCCCCCCCCCCACCCACCGCTGCCACCAGTGTATTGTAACATATCTCTAATGTAGTCTACATACATTACTTCGATATGTTAAACTTTCTAAGTTATGCCGACTTATTAATAATCTCGTAACGCTCACTCATAAGCGTATGTCTAACCGCGCAATCAACTCAGCGTGTGTATACGCAAAGGCGCGTTGCGTAGGTGACACAACGCATGCCCGCTTTAGTCATATTTAGAACCTAAATTACGTTTATTAATCATTAGGTAAGGTCTATGGCCTATTTACTATATAAATAACACTGTTAAAACATTATTTTTACGAGTGACATTGACAGAAATAGTTAGCATGATCTCTATCTCAGTGTGTGTCACATCATCCATAGGGCCTACATGAATTGAGTAAAAATTGTATCACATTATGGAGTGTAATATATTGTGTAGCTTTATTTTTGATAGACTATGCGTACCCAACGGTAACATTACAAAGTTTTGATCAAATTTATTTATGAAAAACATTTATGTTTTAAAAATGAACGGACAACATATGTTTGATGATTGACCTAATGTCGATTTTGATATGTCAAAGCATGCATATGTTTTTAAATGAATTCGATTTGTTTAGTAAATAAGATAACATCCTGCTTGTTAAATTATTGCTATTTTTGGAGTAAACATACTGATCTTTAAATGGATGTAGTTTTAAAAGTAGGGCATGAAATTTGATGAAATTTGTTGTGTATTGTTTAGAATTTTGTTGGTAACAATATGAAAGAGATGAAATTGTCAAAATATACAATTATGGTGGTTCTAAGGGGGCGCACCACCAAATCACTCCGCATTTATGTAATAACGAAATTCGGTTAATGAAGTTCTAACATTGAAGTCACGATTTTAATAAGAAGATAGGTTTGAAATTGCACGATATTCGGTAATATGATTGAGATATAAGTTAAGATTATATAACCAACAAATCATACTATTTTGAAAACGTTAAGCTAAAATAGGCACGCGGATGTTCACGACAGCCGATACCCAAATATGAGTGATGTGTATCATTGAAAATAGGGTTACGGCGCTATTTGTCGCTGTAGCGGGAAAAGTCAAGGGATAGGACCATGTTTTGACCGGTGATTTAGAGAGTTGAGATAATTTTCCGTATTTTGAGAGCAAACAGTGTCTCTCAAGTACTGCAGAATATTTCAAAATATGACCATGAAAATGACTCTAAACACGTCTGAAAATGCGCCGCGTATAATTTACGGAGTGTCCCACGCATAAATATTCAACAGGGTTTTCCAAATTTTGGTAAAATATTCAAAAAATTGAAGACAAATGCTTGAATTTGATATCAAACACTATATCTCAAGTTTTGCAGAAAGTGCCACAATAGCACCGTGAACATGACTGTCAACACTCAATTTTCATGAAGCGTATATTTGGTGGTGCGCCCCCTTATAAGAGGCCATTTGCAGCGCAGTTTTATAGAAATTCATATTTTATCAACTAAATTATGGGCTTTAGGGATCTTTTTTCATCCGTTACTTAACAAGAGGCTGTGTGCCGAAGTAAAATACTCTGAAACAGTGTGCATATTGAATTTAAATTCGTAAAATCTATCAAACAAAGCCTTCACTGCATCCCTTGCTCAGAAAAAACACACTTTGATAGCTAGTACTAGTAGGTGCACTATATGTAGCTTATAAACTATCTATATGTAGCTTATAAACTATCTATAGGACTAGTCAAAATGTCTACAAGAAAGCGAAAACTCGCATGGTTCAATTAGATAGGCCTCGTGAATGAAAGAACAGCCATATGTAGGGTGGCGTGGGGCCAGGGGAGCAGTTGTGGGGGGGGGGGGGGGAGCAATGAGGCGGTTGCTTGAAAGTCGCCAATGTTTGGACAGGAGGGGAGGGTGTATCGCCGCGATTACTAGACATACAGTGCTAGTCACAAATCCGACATGGGCCCAACTTAAACCCTAAACTCATAACCCTTGGCGCATATACTCATTATGAGTTACCCATTCCTAAACACCCCTTGGCATAAACCCATAGCCCATAACTTTTACCCTACCCCTAACCCCTAATCCTAACCCCAACTCTAACCCAACCCCCTAACCCGAACCCTAACCCGAACGCATGACCCTAACCCATAACTCTAACCCTAACCCATCTAACCATAACCCTATAACCCTCTAATCCTAATCATATGACCTTATCCAACCCTGATCAACCCTAATGTTAACCTTAGCTCGGACCTCTAACCATAAACACTTACCCTAACCTAATCCTCTTACTGTATTGTGTTTATAGCAATTCAACCGATATCAACGGGGCCAAGGAGTCATGCCAGGCTGTCTCCCGTTGTCCACCCCCCCCCCCCACCCACCGCTGCCACCAGTGTATTGTAACATATCTCTAATGTAGTCTACATACATTACTTCGATATGTTAAACTTTCTAAGTTATGCCGACTTATTAATAATCTCGTAACGCTCACTCATAAGCGTATGTCTAACCGCGCAATCAACTCAGCGTGTGTATACGCAAAGGCGCGTTGCGTAGGTGACACAACGCATGCCCGCTTTAGTCATATTTAGAACCTAAATTACGTTTATTAATCATTAGGTAAGGTCTATGGCCTATTTACTATATAAATAACACTGTTAAAACATTATTTTTACGAGTGACATTGACAGAAATAGTTAGCATGATCTCTATCTCAGTGTGTGTCACATCATCCATAGGGCCTACATGAATTGAGTAAAAATTGTATCACATTATGGAGTGTAATATATTGTGTAGCTTTATTTTTGATAGACTATGCGTACCCAACGGTAACATTACAAAGTTTTGATCAAATTTATTTATGAAAAACATTTATGTTTTAAAAATGAACGGACAACATATGTTTGATGATTGACCTAATGTCGATTTTGATATGTCAAAGCATGCATATGTTTTTAAATGAATTCGATTTGTTTAGTAAATAAGATAACATCCTGCTTGTTAAATTATTGCTATTTTTGGAGTAAACATACTGATCTTTAAATGGATGTAGTTTTAAAAGTAGGGCATGAAATTTGATGAAATTTGTTGTGTATTGTTTAGAATTTTGTTGGTAACAATATGAAAGAGATGAAATTGTCAAAATATACAATTATGGTGGTTCTAAGGGGGCGCACCACCAAATCACTCCGCATTTATGTAATAACGAAATTCGGTTAATGAAGTTCTAACATTGAAGTCACGATTTTAATAAGAAGATAGGTTTGAAATTGCACGATATTCGGTAATATGATTGAGATATAAGTTAAGATTATATAACCAACAAATCATACTATTTTGAAAACGTTAAGCTAAAATAGGCACGCGGATGTTCACGACAGCCGATACCCAAATATGAGTGATGTGTATCATTGAAAATAGGGTTACGGCGCTATTTGTCGCTGTAGCGGGAAAAGTCAAGGGATAGGACCATGTTTTGACCGGTGATTTAGAGAGTTGAGATAATTTTCCGTATTTTGAGAGCAAACAGTGTCTCTCAAGTACTGCAGAATATTTCAAAATATGACCATGAAAATGACTCTAAACACGTCTGAAAATGCGCCGCGTATAATTTACGGAGTGTCCCACGCATAAATATTCAACAGGGTTTTCCAAATTTTGGTAAAATATTCAAAAAATTGAAGACAAATGCTTGAATTTGATATCAAACACTATATCTCAAGTTTTGCAGAAAGTGCCACAATAGCACCGTGAACATGACTGTCAACACTCAATTTTCATGAAGCGTATATTTGGTGGTGCGCCCCCTTATAAGAGGCCATTTGCAGCGCAGTTTTATAGAAATTCATATTTTATCAACTAAATTATGGGCTTTAGGGATCTTTTTTCATCCGTTACTTAACAAGAGGCTGTGTGCCGAAGTAAAATACTCTGAAACAGTGTGCATATTGAATTTAAATTCGTAAAATCTATCAAACAAAGCCTTCACTGCATCCCTTGCTCAGAAAAAACACACTTTGATAGCTAGTACTAGTAGGTGCACTATATGTAGCTTATAAACTATCTATATGTAGCTTATAAACTATCTATAGGACTAGTCAAAATGTCTACAAGAAAGCGAAAACTCGCATGGTTCAATTAGATAGGCCTCGTGAATGAAAGAACAGCCATATGTAGGGTGGCGTGGGGCCAGGGGAGCAGTTGTGGGGGGGGAGCAATGAGGCGGTTGCTTGAAAGTCGCCAATGTTTGGACAGGAGGGGAGGGTGTATCGCCGCGATTACTAGACATACAGTGCTAGTCACAAATCCGACATGGGCCCAACTTAAACCCTAAACTCATAACCCTTGGCGCATATACTCATTATGAGTTACCCATTCCTAAACACCCCTTGGCATAAACCCATAGCCCATAACTTTTACCCTACCCCTAACCCCTAATCCTAACCCCAACTCTAACCCAACCCCCTAACCCGAACCCTAACCCGAACGCATGACCCTAACCCATAACTCTAACCCTAACCCATCTAACCATAACCCTATAACCCTCTAATCCTAATCATATGACCTTATCCAACCCTGATCAACCCTAATGTTAACCTTAGCTCGGACCTCTAACCATAAACACTTACCCTAACCTAATCCTCTTACTGTATTGTGTTTATAGCAATTCAACCGATATCAACGGGGCCAAGGAGTCATGCCAGGCTGTCTCCCGTTGTCCACCCCCCCCCCCCACCCACCGCTGCCACCAGTGTATTGTAACATATCTCTAATGTAGTCTACATACATTACTTCGATATGTTAAACTTTCTAAGTTATGCCGACTTATTAATAATCTCGTAACGCTCACTCATAAGCGTATGTCTAACCGCGCAATCAACTCAGCGTGTGTATACGCAAAGGCGCGTTGCGTAGGTGACACAACGCATGCCCGCTTTAGTCATATTTAGAACCTAAATTACGTTTATTAATCATTAGGTAAGGTCTATGGCCTATTTACTATATAAATAACACTGTTAAAACATTATTTTTACGAGTGACATTGACAGAAATAGTTAGCATGATCTCTATCTCAGTGTGTGTCACATCATCCATAGGGCCTACATGAATTGAGTAAAAATTGTATCACATTATGGAGTGTAATATATTGTGTAGCTTTATTTTTGATAGACTATGCGTACCCAACGGTAACATTACAAAGTTTTGATCAAATTTATTTATGAAAAACATTTATGTTTTAAAAATGAACGGACAACATATGTTTGATGATTGACCTAATGTCGATTTTGATATGTCAAAGCATGCATATGTTTTTAAATGAATTCGATTTGTTTAGTAAATAAGATAACATCCTGCTTGTTAAATTATTGCTATTTTTGGAGTAAACATACTGATCTTTAAATGGATGTAGTTTTAAAAGTAGGGCATGAAATTTGATGAAATTTGTTGTGTATTGTTTAGAATTTTGTTGGTAACAATATGAAAGAGATGAAATTGTCAAAATATACAATTATGGTGGTTCTAAGGGGGCGCACCACCAAATCACTCCGCATTTATGTAATAACGAAATTCGGTTAATGAAGTTCTAACATTGAAGTCACGATTTTAATAAGAAGATAGGTTTGAAATTGCACGATATTCGGTAATATGATTGAGATATAAGTTAAGATTATATAACCAACAAATCATACTATTTTGAAAACGTTAAGCTAAAATAGGCACGCGGATGTTCACGACAGCCGATACCCAAATATGAGTGATGTGTATCATTGAAAATAGGGTTACGGCGCTATTTGTCGCTGTAGCGGGAAAAGTCAAGGGATAGGACCATGTTTTGACCGGTGATTTAGAGAGTTGAGATAATTTTCCGTATTTTGAGAGCAAACAGTGTCTCTCAAGTACTGCAGAATATTTCAAAATATGACCATGAAAATGACTCTAAACACGTCTGAAAATGCGCCGCGTATAATTTACGGAGTGTCCCACGCATAAATATTCAACAGGGTTTTCCAAATTTTGGTAAAATATTCAAAAAATTGAAGACAAATGCTTGAATTTGATATCAAACACTATATCTCAAGTTTTGCAGAAAGTGCCACAATAGCACCGTGAACATGACTGTCAACACTCAATTTTCATGAAGCGTATATTTGGTGGTGCGCCCCCTTATAAGAGGCCATTTGCAGCGCAGTTTTATAGAAATTCATATTTTATCAACTAAATTATGGGCTTTAGGGATCTTTTTTCATCCGTTACTTAACAAGAGGCTGTGTGCCGAAGTAAAATACTCTGAAACAGTGTGCATATTGAATTTAAATTCGTAAAATCTATCAAACAAAGCCTTCACTGCATCCCTTGCTCAGAAAAAACACACTTTGATAGCTAGTACTAGTAGGTGCACTATATGTAGCTTATAAACTATCTATATGTAGCTTATAAACTATCTATAGGACTAGTCAAAATGTCTACAAGAAAGCGAAAACTCGCATGGTTCAATTAGATAGGCCTCGTGAATGAAAGAACAGCCATATGTAGGGTGGCGTGGGGCCAGGGGAGCAGTTGTGGGGGGGGGGGGGGGAGCAATGAGGCGGTTGCTTGAAAGTCGCCAATGTTTGGACAGGAGGGGAGGGTGTATCGCCGCGATTACTAGACATACAGTGCTAGTCACAAATCCGACATGGGCCCAACTTAAACCCTAAACTCATAACCCTTGGCGCATATACTCATTATGAGTTACCCATTCCTAAACACCCCTTGGCATAAACCCATAGCCCATAACTTTTACCCTACCCCTAACCCCTAATCCTAACCCCAACTCTAACCCAACCCCCTAACCCGAACCCTAACCCGAACGCATGACCCTAACCCATAACTCTAACCCTAACCCATCTAACCATAACCCTATAACCCTCTAATCCTAATCATATGACCTTATCCAACCCTGATCAACCCTAATGTTAACCTTAGCTCGGACCTCTAACCATAAACACTTACCCTAACCTAATCCTCTTACTGTATTGTGTTTATAGCAATTCAACCGATATCAACGGGGCCAAGGAGTCATGCCAGGCTGTCTCCCGTTGTCCACCCCCCCCCCCCACCCACCGCTGCCACCAGTGTATTGTAACATATCTCTAATGTAGTCTACATACATTACTTCGATATGTTAAACTTTCTAAGTTATGCCGACTTATTAATAATCTCGTAACGCTCACTCATAAGCGTATGTCTAACCGCGCAATCAACTCAGCGTGTGTATACGCAAAGGCGCGTTGCGTAGGTGACACAACGCATGCCCGCTTTAGTCATATTTAGAACCTAAATTACGTTTATTAATCATTAGGTAAGGTCTATGGCCTATTTACTATATAAATAACACTGTTAAAACATTATTTTTACGAGTGACATTGACAGAAATAGTTAGCATGATCTCTATCTCAGTGTGTGTCACATCATCCATAGGGCCTACATGAATTGAGTAAAAATTGTATCACATTATGGAGTGTAATATATTGTGTAGCTTTATTTTTGATAGACTATGCGTACCCAACGGTAACATTACAAAGTTTTGATCAAATTTATTTATGAAAAACATTTATGTTTTAAAAATGAACGGACAACATATGTTTGATGATTGACCTAATGTCGATTTTGATATGTCAAAGCATGCATATGTTTTTAAATGAATTCGATTTGTTTAGTAAATAAGATAACATCCTGCTTGTTAAATTATTGCTATTTTTGGAGTAAACATACTGATCTTTAAATGGATGTAGTTTTAAAAGTAGGGCATGAAATTTGATGAAATTTGTTGTGTATTGTTTAGAATTTTGTTGGTAACAATATGAAAGAGATGAAATTGTCAAAATATACAATTATGGTGGTTCTAAGGGGGCGCACCACCAAATCACTCCGCATTTATGTAATAACGAAATTCGGTTAATGAAGTTCTAACATTGAAGTCACGATTTTAATAAGAAGATAGGTTTGAAATTGCACGATATTCGGTAATATGATTGAGATATAAGTTAAGATTATATAACCAACAAATCATACTATTTTGAAAACGTTAAGCTAAAATAGGCACGCGGATGTTCACGACAGCCGATACCCAAATATGAGTGATGTGTATCATTGAAAATAGGGTTACGGCGCTATTTGTCGCTGTAGCGGGAAAAGTCAAGGGATAGGACCATGTTTTGACCGGTGATTTAGAGAGTTGAGATAATTTTCCGTATTTTGAGAGCAAACAGTGTCTCTCAAGTACTGCAGAATATTTCAAAATATGACCATGAAAATGACTCTAAACACGTCTGAAAATGCGCCGCGTATAATTTACGGAGTGTCCCACGCATAAATATTCAACAGGGTTTTCCAAATTTTGGTAAAATATTCAAAAAATTGAAGACAAATGCTTGAATTTGATATCAAACACTATATCTCAAGTTTTGCAGAAAGTGCCACAATAGCACCGTGAACATGACTGTCAACACTCAATTTTCATGAAGCGTATATTTGGTGGTGCGCCCCCTTATAAGAGGCCATTTGCAGCGCAGTTTTATAGAAATTCATATTTTATCAACTAAATTATGGGCTTTAGGGATCTTTTTTCATCCGTTACTTAACAAGAGGCTGTGTGCCGAAGTAAAATACTCTGAAACAGTGTGCATATTGAATTTAAATTCGTAAAATCTATCAAACAAAGCCTTCACTGCATCCCTTGCTCAGAAAAAACACACTTTGATAGCTAGTACTAGTAGGTGCACTATATGTAGCTTATAAACTATCTATATGTAGCTTATAAACTATCTATAGGACTAGTCAAAATGTCTACAAGAAAGCGAAAACTCGCATGGTTCAATTAGATAGGCCTCGTGAATGAAAGAACAGCCATATGTAGGGTGGCGTGGGGCCAGGGGAGCAGTTGTGGGGGGGGGGGGGGGAGCAATGAGGCGGTTGCTTGAAAGTCGCCAATGTTTGGACAGGAGGGGAGGGTGTATCGCCGCGATTACTAGACATACAGTGCTAGTCACAAATCCGACATGGGCCCAACTTAAACCCTAAACTCATAACCCTTGGCGCATATACTCATTATGAGTTACCCATTCCTAAACACCCCTTGGCATAAACCCATAGCCCATAACTTTTACCCTACCCCTAACCCCTAATCCTAACCCCAACTCTAACCCAACCCCCTAACCCGAACCCTAACCCGAACGCATGACCCTAACCCATAACTCTAACCCTAACCCATCTAACCATAACCCTATAACCCTCTAATCCTAATCATATGACCTTATCCAACCCTGATCAACCCTAATGTTAACCTTAGCTCGGACCTCTAACCATAAACACTTACCCTAACCTAATCCTCTTACTGTATTGTGTTTATAGCAATTCAACCGATATCAACGGGGCCAAGGAGTCATGCCAGGCTGTCTCCCGTTGTCCACCCCCCCCCCCCACCCACCGCTGCCACCAGTGTATTGTAACATATCTCTAATGTAGTCTACATACATTACTTCGATATGTTAAACTTTCTAAGTTATGCCGACTTATTAATAATCTCGTAACGCTCACTCATAAGCGTATGTCTAACCGCGCAATCAACTCAGCGTGTGTATACGCAAAGGCGCGTTGCGTAGGTGACACAACGCATGCCCGCTTTAGTCATATTTAGAACCTAAATTACGTTTATTAATCATTAGGTAAGGTCTATGGCCTATTTACTATATAAATAACACTGTTAAAACATTATTTTTACGAGTGACATTGACAGAAATAGTTAGCATGATCTCTATCTCAGTGTGTGTCACATCATCCATAGGGCCTACATGAATTGAGTAAAAATTGTATCACATTATGGAGTGTAATATATTGTGTAGCTTTATTTTTGATAGACTATGCGTACCCAACGGTAACATTACAAAGTTTTGATCAAATTTATTTATGAAAAACATTTATGTTTTAAAAATGAACGGACAACATATGTTTGATGATTGACCTAATGTCGATTTTGATATGTCAAAGCATGCATATGTTTTTAAATGAATTCGATTTGTTTAGTAAATAAGATAACATCCTGCTTGTTAAATTATTGCTATTTTTGGAGTAAACATACTGATCTTTAAATGGATGTAGTTTTAAAAGTAGGGCATGAAATTTGATGAAATTTGTTGTGTATTGTTTAGAATTTTGTTGGTAACAATATGAAAGAGATGAAATTGTCAAAATATACAATTATGGTGGTTCTAAGGGGGCGCACCACCAAATCACTCCGCATTTATGTAATAACGAAATTCGGTTAATGAAGTTCTAACATTGAAGTCACGATTTTAATAAGAAGATAGGTTTGAAATTGCACGATATTCGGTAATATGATTGAGATATAAGTTAAGATTATATAACCAACAAATCATACTATTTTGAAAACGTTAAGCTAAAATAGGCACGCGGATGTTCACGACAGCCGATACCCAAATATGAGTGATGTGTATCATTGAAAATAGGGTTACGGCGCTATTTGTCGCTGTAGCGGGAAAAGTCAAGGGATAGGACCATGTTTTGACCGGTGATTTAGAGAGTTGAGATAATTTTCCGTATTTTGAGAGCAAACAGTGTCTCTCAAGTACTGCAGAATATTTCAAAATATGACCATGAAAATGACTCTAAACACGTCTGAAAATGCGCCGCGTATAATTTACGGAGTGTCCCACGCATAAATATTCAACAGGGTTTTCCAAATTTTGGTAAAATATTCAAAAAATTGAAGACAAATGCTTGAATTTGATATCAAACACTATATCTCAAGTTTTGCAGAAAGTGCCACAATAGCACCGTGAACATGACTGTCAACACTCAATTTTCATGAAGCGTATATTTGGTGGTGCGCCCCCTTATAAGAGGCCATTTGCAGCGCAGTTTTATAGAAATTCATATTTTATCAACTAAATTATGGGCTTTAGGGATCTTTTTTCATCCGTTACTTAACAAGAGGCTGTGTGCCGAAGTAAAATACTCTGAAACAGTGTGCATATTGAATTTAAATTCGTAAAATCTATCAAACAAAGCCTTCACTGCATCCCTTGCTCAGAAAAAACACACTTTGATAGCTAGTACTAGTAGGTGCACTATATGTAGCTTATAAACTATCTATATGTAGCTTATAAACTATCTATAGGACTAGTCAAAATGTCTACAAGAAAGCGAAAACTCGCATGGTTCAATTAGATAGGCCTCGTGAATGAAAGAACAGCCATATGTAGGGTGGCGTGGGGCCAGGGGAGCAGTTGTGGGGGGGGGGGGGGGAGCAATGAGGCGGTTGCTTGAAAGTCGCCAATGTTTGGACAGGAGGGGAGGGTGTATCGCCGCGATTACTAGACATACAGTGCTAGTCACAAATCCGACATGGGCCCAACTTAAACCCTAAACTCATAACCCTTGGCGCATATACTCATTATGAGTTACCCATTCCTAAACACCCCTTGGCATAAACCCATAGCCCATAACTTTTACCCTACCCCTAACCCCTAATCCTAACCCCAACTCTAACCCAACCCCCTAACCCGAACCCTAACCCGAACGCATGACCCTAACCCATAACTCTAACCCTAACCCATCTAACCATAACCCTATAACCCTCTAATCCTAATCATATGACCTTATCCAACCCTGATCAACCCTAATGTTAACCTTAGCTCGGACCTCTAACCATAAACACTTACCCTAACCTAATCCTCTTACTGTATTGTGTTTATAGCAATTCAACCGATATCAACGGGGCCAAGGAGTCATGCCAGGCTGTCTCCCGTTGTCCACCCCCCCCCCCCACCCACCGCTGCCACCAGTGTATTGTAACATATCTCTAATGTAGTCTACATACATTACTTCGATATGTTAAACTTTCTAAGTTATGCCGACTTATTAATAATCTCGTAACGCTCACTCATAAGCGTATGTCTAACCGCGCAATCAACTCAGCGTGTGTATACGCAAAGGCGCGTTGCGTAGGTGACACAACGCATGCCCGCTTTAGTCATATTTAGAACCTAAATTACGTTTATTAATCATTAGGTAAGGTCTATGGCCTATTTACTATATAAATAACACTGTTAAAACATTATTTTTACGAGTGACATTGACAGAAATAGTTAGCATGATCTCTATCTCAGTGTGTGTCACATCATCCATAGGGCCTACATGAATTGAGTAAAAATTGTATCACATTATGGAGTGTAATATATTGTGTAGCTTTATTTTTGATAGACTATGCGTACCCAACGGTAACATTACAAAGTTTTGATCAAATTTATTTATGAAAAACATTTATGTTTTAAAAATGAACGGACAACATATGTTTGATGATTGACCTAATGTCGATTTTGATATGTCAAAGCATGCATATGTTTTTAAATGAATTCGATTTGTTTAGTAAATAAGATAACATCCTGCTTGTTAAATTATTGCTATTTTTGGAGTAAACATACTGATCTTTAAATGGATGTAGTTTTAAAAGTAGGGCATGAAATTTGATGAAATTTGTTGTGTATTGTTTAGAATTTTGTTGGTAACAATATGAAAGAGATGAAATTGTCAAAATATACAATTATGGTGGTTCTAAGGGGGCGCACCACCAAATCACTCCGCATTTATGTAATAACGAAATTCGGTTAATGAAGTTCTAACATTGAAGTCACGATTTTAATAAGAAGATAGGTTTGAAATTGCACGATATTCGGTAATATGATTGAGATATAAGTTAAGATTATATAACCAACAAATCATACTATTTTGAAAACGTTAAGCTAAAATAGGCACGCGGATGTTCACGACAGCCGATACCCAAATATGAGTGATGTGTATCATTGAAAATAGGGTTACGGCGCTATTTGTCGCTGTAGCGGGAAAAGTCAAGGGATAGGACCATGTTTTGACCGGTGATTTAGAGAGTTGAGATAATTTTCCGTATTTTGAGAGCAAACAGTGTCTCTCAAGTACTGCAGAATATTTCAAAATATGACCATGAAAATGACTCTAAACACGTCTGAAAATGCGCCGCGTATAATTTACGGAGTGTCCCACGCATAAATATTCAACAGGGTTTTCCAAATTTTGGTAAAATATTCAAAAAATTGAAGACAAATGCTTGAATTTGATATCAAACACTATATCTCAAGTTTTGCAGAAAGTGCCACAATAGCACCGTGAACATGACTGTCAACACTCAATTTTCATGAAGCGTATATTTGGTGGTGCGCCCCCTTATAAGAGGCCATTTGCAGCGCAGTTTTATAGAAATTCATATTTTATCAACTAAATTATGGGCTTTAGGGATCTTTTTTCATCCGTTACTTAACAAGAGGCTGTGTGCCGAAGTAAAATACTCTGAAACAGTGTGCATATTGAATTTAAATTCGTAAAATCTATCAAACAAAGCCTTCACTGCATCCCTTGCTCAGAAAAAACACACTTTGATAGCTAGTACTAGTAGGTGCACTATATGTAGCTTATAAACTATCTATATGTAGCTTATAAACTATCTATAGGACTAGTCAAAATGTCTACAAGAAAGCGAAAACTCGCATGGTTCAATTAGATAGGCCTCGTGAATGAAAGAACAGCCATATGTAGGGTGGCGTGGGGCCAGGGGAGCAGTTGTGGGGGGGGGGGGGGGAGCAATGAGGCGGTTGCTTGAAAGTCGCCAATGTTTGGACAGGAGGGGAGGGTGTATCGCCGCGATTACTAGACATACAGTGCTAGTCACAAATCCGACATGGGCCCAACTTAAACCCTAAACTCATAACCCTTGGCGCATATACTCATTATGAGTTACCCATTCCTAAACACCCCTTGGCATAAACCCATAGCCCATAACTTTTACCCTACCCCTAACCCCTAATCCTAACCCCAACTCTAACCCAACCCCCTAACCCGAACCCTAACCCGAACGCATGACCCTAACCCATAACTCTAACCCTAACCCATCTAACCATAACCCTATAACCCTCTAATCCTAATCATATGACCTTATCCAACCCTGATCAACCCTAATGTTAACCTTAGCTCGGACCTCTAACCATAAACACTTACCCTAACCTAATCCTCTTACTGTATTGTGTTTATAGCAATTCAACCGATATCAACGGGGCCAAGGAGTCATGCCAGGCTGTCTCCCGTTGTCCACCCCCCCCCCCCACCCACCGCTGCCACCAGTGTATTGTAACATATCTCTAATGTAGTCTACATACATTACTTCGATATGTTAAACTTTCTAAGTTATGCCGACTTATTAATAATCTCGTAACGCTCACTCATAAGCGTATGTCTAACCGCGCAATCAACTCAGCGTGTGTATACGCAAAGGCGCGTTGCGTAGGTGACACAACGCATGCCCGCTTTAGTCATATTTAGAACCTAAATTACGTTTATTAATCATTAGGTAAGGTCTATGGCCTATTTACTATATAAATAACACTGTTAAAACATTATTTTTACGAGTGACATTGACAGAAATAGTTAGCATGATCTCTATCTCAGTGTGTGTCACATCATCCATAGGGCCTACATGAATTGAGTAAAAATTGTATCACATTATGGAGTGTAATATATTGTGTAGCTTTATTTTTGATAGACTATGCGTACCCAACGGTAACATTACAAAGTTTTGATCAAATTTATTTATGAAAAACATTTATGTTTTAAAAATGAACGGACAACATATGTTTGATGATTGACCTAATGTCGATTTTGATATGTCAAAGCATGCATATGTTTTTAAATGAATTCGATTTGTTTAGTAAATAAGATAACATCCTGCTTGTTAAATTATTGCTATTTTTGGAGTAAACATACTGATCTTTAAATGGATGTAGTTTTAAAAGTAGGGCATGAAATTTGATGAAATTTGTTGTGTATTGTTTAGAATTTTGTTGGTAACAATATGAAAGAGATGAAATTGTCAAAATATACAATTATGGTGGTTCTAAGGGGGCGCACCACCAAATCACTCCGCATTTATGTAATAACGAAATTCGGTTAATGAAGTTCTAACATTGAAGTCACGATTTTAATAAGAAGATAGGTTTGAAATTGCACGATATTCGGTAATATGATTGAGATATAAGTTAAGATTATATAACCAACAAATCATACTATTTTGAAAACGTTAAGCTAAAATAGGCACGCGGATGTTCACGACAGCCGATACCCAAATATGAGTGATGTGTATCATTGAAAATAGGGTTACGGCGCTATTTGTCGCTGTAGCGGGAAAAGTCAAGGGATAGGACCATGTTTTGACCGGTGATTTAGAGAGTTGAGATAATTTTCCGTATTTTGAGAGCAAACAGTGTCTCTCAAGTACTGCAGAATATTTCAAAATATGACCATGAAAATGACTCTAAACACGTCTGAAAATGCGCCGCGTATAATTTACGGAGTGTCCCACGCATAAATATTCAACAGGGTTTTCCAAATTTTGGTAAAATATTCAAAAAATTGAAGACAAATGCTTGAATTTGATATCAAACACTATATCTCAAGTTTTGCAGAAAGTGCCACAATAGCACCGTGAACATGACTGTCAACACTCAATTTTCATGAAGCGTATATTTGGTGGTGCGCCCCCTTATAAGAGGCCATTTGCAGCGCAGTTTTATAGAAATTCATATTTTATCAACTAAATTATGGGCTTTAGGGATCTTTTTTCATCCGTTACTTAACAAGAGGCTGTGTGCCGAAGTAAAATACTCTGAAACAGTGTGCATATTGAATTTAAATTCGTAAAATCTATCAAACAAAGCCTTCACTGCATCCCTTGCTCAGAAAAAACACACTTTGATAGCTAGTACTAGTAGGTGCACTATATGTAGCTTATAAACTATCTATATGTAGCTTATAAACTATCTATAGGACTAGTCAAAATGTCTACAAGAAAGCGAAAACTCGCATGGTTCAATTAGATAGGCCTCGTGAATGAAAGAACAGCCATATGTAGGGTGGCGTGGGGCCAGGGGAGCAGTTGTGGGGGGGGGGGGGGGAGCAATGAGGCGGTTGCTTGAAAGTCGCCAATGTTTGGACAGGAGGGGAGGGTGTATCGCCGCGATTACTAGACATACAGTGCTAGTCACAAATCCGACATGGGCCCAACTTAAACCCTAAACTCATAACCCTTGGCGCATATACTCATTATGAGTTACCCATTCCTAAACACCCCTTGGCATAAACCCATAGCCCATAACTTTTACCCTACCCCTAACCCCTAATCCTAACCCCAACTCTAACCCAACCCCCTAACCCGAACCCTAACCCGAACGCATGACCCTAACCCATAACTCTAACCCTAACCCATCTAACCATAACCCTATAACCCTCTAATCCTAATCATATGACCTTATCCAACCCTGATCAACCCTAATGTTAACCTTAGCTCGGACCTCTAACCATAAACACTTACCCTAACCTAATCCTCTTACTGTATTGTGTTTATAGCAATTCAACCGATATCAACGGGGCCAAGGAGTCATGCCAGGCTGTCTCCCGTTGTCCACCCCCCCCCCCCACCCACCGCTGCCACCAGTGTATTGTAACATATCTCTAATGTAGTCTACATACATTACTTCGATATGTTAAACTTTCTAAGTTATGCCGACTTATTAATAATCTCGTAACGCTCACTCATAAGCGTATGTCTAACCGCGCAATCAACTCAGCGTGTGTATACGCAAAGGCGCGTTGCGTAGGTGACACAACGCATGCCCGCTTTAGTCATATTTAGAACCTAAATTACGTTTATTAATCATTAGGTAAGGTCTATGGCCTATTTACTATATAAATAACACTGTTAAAACATTATTTTTACGAGTGACATTGACAGAAATAGTTAGCATGATCTCTATCTCAGTGTGTGTCACATCATCCATAGGGCCTACATGAATTGAGTAAAAATTGTATCACATTATGGAGTGTAATATATTGTGTAGCTTTATTTTTGATAGACTATGCGTACCCAACGGTAACATTACAAAGTTTTGATCAAATTTATTTATGAAAAACATTTATGTTTTAAAAATGAACGGACAACATATGTTTGATGATTGACCTAATGTCGATTTTGATATGTCAAAGCATGCATATGTTTTTAAATGAATTCGATTTGTTTAGTAAATAAGATAACATCCTGCTTGTTAAATTATTGCTATTTTTGGAGTAAACATACTGATCTTTAAATGGATGTAGTTTTAAAAGTAGGGCATGAAATTTGATGAAATTTGTTGTGTATTGTTTAGAATTTTGTTGGTAACAATATGAAAGAGATGAAATTGTCAAAATATACAATTATGGTGGTTCTAAGGGGGCGCACCACCAAATCACTCCGCATTTATGTAATAACGAAATTCGGTTAATGAAGTTCTAACATTGAAGTCACGATTTTAATAAGAAGATAGGTTTGAAATTGCACGATATTCGGTAATATGATTGAGATATAAGTTAAGATTATATAACCAACAAATCATACTATTTTGAAAACGTTAAGCTAAAATAGGCACGCGGATGTTCACGACAGCCGATACCCAAATATGAGTGATGTGTATCATTGAAAATAGGGTTACGGCGCTATTTGTCGCTGTAGCGGGAAAAGTCAAGGGATAGGACCATGTTTTGACCGGTGATTTAGAGAGTTGAGATAATTTTCCGTATTTTGAGAGCAAACAGTGTCTCTCAAGTACTGCAGAATATTTCAAAATATGACCATGAAAATGACTCTAAACACGTCTGAAAATGCGCCGCGTATAATTTACGGAGTGTCCCACGCATAAATATTCAACAGGGTTTTCCAAATTTTGGTAAAATATTCAAAAAATTGAAGACAAATGCTTGAATTTGATATCAAACACTATATCTCAAGTTTTGCAGAAAGTGCCACAATAGCACCGTGAACATGACTGTCAACACTCAATTTTCATGAAGCGTATATTTGGTGGTGCGCCCCCTTATAAGAGGCCATTTGCAGCGCAGTTTTATAGAAATTCATATTTTATCAACTAAATTATGGGCTTTAGGGATCTTTTTTCATCCGTTACTTAACAAGAGGCTGTGTGCCGAAGTAAAATACTCTGAAACAGTGTGCATATTGAATTTAAATTCGTAAAATCTATCAAACAAAGCCTTCACTGCATCCCTTGCTCAGAAAAAACACACTTTGATAGCTAGTACTAGTAGGTGCACTATATGTAGCTTATAAACTATCTATATGTAGCTTATAAACTATCTATAGGACTAGTCAAAATGTCTACAAGAAAGCGAAAACTCGCATGGTTCAATTAGATAGGCCTCGTGAATGAAAGAACAGCCATATGTAGGGTGGCGTGGGGCCAGGGGAGCAGTTGTGGGGGGGGGGGGGGGAGCAATGAGGCGGTTGCTTGAAAGTCGCCAATGTTTGGACAGGAGGGGAGGGTGTATCGCCGCGATTACTAGACATACAGTGCTAGTCACAAATCCGACATGGGCCCAACTTAAACCCTAAACTCATAACCCTTGGCGCATATACTCATTATGAGTTACCCATTCCTAAACACCCCTTGGCATAAACCCATAGCCCATAACTTTTACCCTACCCCTAACCCCTAATCCTAACCCCAACTCTAACCCAACCCCCTAACCCGAACCCTAACCCGAACGCATGACCCTAACCCATAACTCTAACCCTAACCCATCTAACCATAACCCTATAACCCTCTAATCCTAATCATATGACCTTATCCAACCCTGATCAACCCTAATGTTAACCTTAGCTCGGACCTCTAACCATAAACACTTACCCTAACCTAATCCTCTTACTGTATTGTGTTTATAGCAATTCAACCGATATCAACGGGGCCAAGGAGTCATGCCAGGCTGTCTCCCGTTGTCCACCCCCCCCCCCCACCCACCGCTGCCACCAGTGTATTGTAACATATCTCTAATGTAGTCTACATACATTACTTCGATATGTTAAACTTTCTAAGTTATGCCGACTTATTAATAATCTCGTAACGCTCACTCATAAGCGTATGTCTAACCGCGCAATCAACTCAGCGTGTGTATACGCAAAGGCGCGTTGCGTAGGTGACACAACGCATGCCCGCTTTAGTCATATTTAGAACCTAAATTACGTTTATTAATCATTAGGTAAGGTCTATGGCCTATTTACTATATAAATAACACTGTTAAAACATTATTTTTACGAGTGACATTGACAGAAATAGTTAGCATGATCTCTATCTCAGTGTGTGTCACATCATCCATAGGGCCTACATGAATTGAGTAAAAATTGTATCACATTATGGAGTGTAATATATTGTGTAGCTTTATTTTTGATAGACTATGCGTACCCAACGGTAACATTACAAAGTTTTGATCAAATTTATTTATGAAAAACATTTATGTTTTAAAAATGAACGGACAACATATGTTTGATGATTGACCTAATGTCGATTTTGATATGTCAAAGCATGCATATGTTTTTAAATGAATTCGATTTGTTTAGTAAATAAGATAACATCCTGCTTGTTAAATTATTGCTATTTTTGGAGTAAACATACTGATCTTTAAATGGATGTAGTTTTAAAAGTAGGGCATGAAATTTGATGAAATTTGTTGTGTATTGTTTAGAATTTTGTTGGTAACAATATGAAAGAGATGAAATTGTCAAAATATACAATTATGGTGGTTCTAAGGGGGCGCACCACCAAATCACTCCGCATTTATGTAATAACGAAATTCGGTTAATGAAGTTCTAACATTGAAGTCACGATTTTAATAAGAAGATAGGTTTGAAATTGCACGATATTCGGTAATATGATTGAGATATAAGTTAAGATTATATAACCAACAAATCATACTATTTTGAAAACGTTAAGCTAAAATAGGCACGCGGATGTTCACGACAGCCGATACCCAAATATGAGTGATGTGTATCATTGAAAATAGGGTTACGGCGCTATTTGTCGCTGTAGCGGGAAAAGTCAAGGGATAGGACCATGTTTTGACCGGTGATTTAGAGAGTTGTGAAAGAACAGCCATATGTAGGGTGGCGTGGGGCCAGGGGAGCAGTTGTGGGGGGGGGGGGGGGGAGCAATGAGGCGGTTGCTTGAAAGTCGCCAATGTTTGGACAGGAGGGGAGGGTGTATCGCCGCGATTACTAGACATACAGTGCTAGTCACAAATCCGACATGGGCCCAACTTAAACCCTAAACTCATAACCCTTGGCGCATATACTCATTATGAGTTACCCATTCCTAAACACCCCTTGGCATAAACCCATAGCCCATAACTTTTACCCTACCCCTAACCCCTAATCCTAACCCCAACTCTAACCCAACCCCCTAACCCGAACCCTAACCCGAACGCATGACCCTAACCCATAACTCTAACCCTAACCCATCTAACCATAACCCTATAACCCTCTAATCCTAATCATATGACCTTATCCAACCCTGATCAACCCTAATGTTAACCTTAGCTCGGACCTCTAACCATAAACACTTACCCTAACCTAATCCTCTTACTGTATTGTGTTTATAGCAATTCAACCGATATCAACGGGGCCAAGGAGTCATGCCAGGCTGTCTCCCGTTGTCCACCCCCCCCCCCCCCCCCCACCCACCGCTGCCACCAGTGTATTGTAACATATCTCTAATGTAGTCTACATACATTACTTCGATATGTTAAACTTTCTAAGTTATGCCGACTTATTAATAATCTCGTAACGCTCACTCATAAGCGTATGTCTAACCGCGCAATCAACTCAGCGTGTGTATACGCAAAGGCGCGTTGCGTAGGTGACACAACGCATGCCCGCTTTAGTCATATTTAGAACCTAAATTACGTTTATTAATCATTAGGTAAGGTCTATGGCCTATTTACTATATAAATAACACTGTTAAAACATTATTTTTACGAGTGACATTGACAGAAATAGTTAGCATGATCTCTATCTCAGTGTGTGTCACATCATCCATAGGGCCTACATGAATTGAGTAAAAATTGTATCACATTATGGAGTGTAATATATTGTGTAGCTTTATTTTTGATAGACTATGCGTACCCAACGGTAACATTACAAAGTTTTGATCAAATTTATTTATGAAAAACATTTATGTTTTAAAAATGAACGGACAACATATGTTTGATGATTGACCTAATGTCGATTTTGATATGTCAAAGCATGCATATGTTTTTAAATGAATTCGATTTGTTTAGTAAATAAGATAACATCCTGCTTGTTAAATTATTGCTATTTTTGGAGTAAACATACTGATCTTTAAATGGATGTAGTTTTAAAAGTAGGGCATGAAATTTGATGAAATTTGTTGTGTATTGTTTAGAATTTTGTTGGTAACAATATGAAAGAGATGAAATTGTCAAAATATACAATTATGGTGGTTCTAAGAGGCCATTTGCAGCGCAGTTTTATAGAAATTCATATTTTATCAACTAAATTATGGGCTTTAGGGATCTTTTTTCATCCGTTACTTAACAAGAGGCTGTGTGCCGAAGTAAAATACTCTGAAACAGTGTGCATATTGAATTTAAATTCGTAAAATCTATCAAACAAAGCCTTCACTGCATCCCTTGCTCAGAAAAAACACACTTTGATAGCTAGTACTAGTAGGTGCACTATATGTAGCTTATAAACTATCTATATGTAGCTTATAAACTATCTATAGGACTAGTCAAAATGTCTACAAGAAAGCGAAAACTCGCATGGTTCAATTAGATAGGCCTCGTGAATGAAAGAACAGCCATATGTAGGGTGGCGTGGGGCCAGGGGAGCAGTTGTGGGGGGGGGGGGGGGGGAGCAATGAGGCGGTTGCTTGAAAGTCGCCAATGTTTGGACAGGAGGGGAGGGTGTATCGCCGCGATTACTAGACATACAGTGCTAGTCACAAATCCGACATGGGCCCAACTTAAACCCTAAACTCATAACCCTTGGCGCATATACTCATTATGAGTTACCCATTCCTAAACACCCCTTGGCATAAACCCATAGCCCATAACTTTTACCCTACCCCTAACCCTAATCCTAACCCCAACTCTAACCCCAACCCCTAACCCGAACCCTAACCCGAACGCATGACCCTAACCCATAACTCTAACCCTAACCCATCTAACCATAACCCTATAACCCTCTAATCCTAATCATATGACCTTATCCAACCCTGATCAACCCTAATGTTAACCTTAGCTCGGACCTCTAACCATAAACACTTACCCTAACCTAATCCTCTTACTGTATTGTGTTTATAGCAATTCAACCGATATCAACGGGGCCAAGGAGTCATGCCAGGCTGTCTCCGTTGTCCACCCCCCCCCCACCCACCGCTGCCACCAGTGTATTGTAACATATCTCTAATGTAGTCTACATACATTACTTCGATATGTTAAACTTTCTAAGTTATGCCGACTTATTAATAATCTCGTAACGCTGCTCACTCATAAGCGTATGTCTAACCGCGCAATCAACTCAGCGTGTGTATACGCAAAGGCGCGTTGCGTAGGTGACACAACGCATGCCCGCTTTAGTCATATTTAGAACCTAAATTACGTTTATTAATCATTAGGTAAGGTCTATGGCCTATTTACTATATAAATAACACTGTTAAAACATTATTTTTACGAGTGACATTGACAGAAATAGTTAGCATGATCTCTATCTCAGTGTGTGTCACATCATCCATAGGGCCTACATGAATTGAGTAAAAATTGTATCACATTATGGAGTGTAATATATTGTGTAGCTTTATTTTTGATAGACTATGCGTACCCAACGGTAACATTACAAAGTTTTGATCAAATTTATTTATGAAAAACATTTATGTTTTAAAAATGAACGGACAACATATGTTTGATGATTGACCTAATGTCGATTTTGATATGTCAAAGCATGCATATGTTTTTAAATGAATTCGATTTGTTTAGTAAATAAGATAACATCCTGCTTGTTAAATTATTGCTATTTTTGGAGTAAACATACTGATCTTTAAATGGATGTAGTTTTAAAAGTAGGGCATGAAATTTGATGAAATTTGTTGTGTATTGTTTAGAATTTTGTTGGTAACAATATGAAAGAGATGAAATTGTCAAAATATACAATTATGGTGGTTCTAAGGGGGCGCACCACCAAATCACTCCGCATTTATGTAATAACGAAATTCGGTTAATGAAGTTCTAACATTGAAGTCACGATTTTAATAAGAAGATAGGTTTGAAATTGCACGATATTCGGTAATATGATTGAGATATAAGTTAAGATTATATAACCAACAAATCATACTATTTTGAAAACGTTAAGCTAAAATAGGCACGCGGATGTTCACGACAGCCGATACCCAAATATGAGTGATGTGTATCATTGAAAATAGGGTTACGGCGCTATTTGTCGCTGTAGCGGGAAAAGTCAAGGGATAGGACCATGTTTTGACCGGTGATTTAGAGAGTTGAGATAATTTTCCGTATTTTGAGAGCAAACAGTGTCTCTCAAGTACTGCAGAATATTTCAAAATATGACCATGAAAATGACTCTAAACACGTCTGAAAATGCGCCGCGTATAATTTACGGAGTGTCCCACGCATAAATATTCAACAGGGTTTTCCAAATTTTGGTAAAATATTCAAAAAATTGAAGACAAATGCTTGAATTTGATATCAAACACTATATCTCAAGTTTTGCAGAAAGTGCCACAATAGCACCGTGAACATGACTGTCAACACTCAATTTTCATGAAGCGTATATTTGGTGGTGCGCCCCCTTATAAGAGGCCATTTGCAGCGCAGTTTTATAGAAATTCATATTTTATCAACTAAATTATGGGCTTTAGGGATCTTTTTTCATCCGTTACTTAACAAGAGGCTGTGTGCCGAAGTAAAATACTCTGAAACAGTGTGCATATTGAATTTAAATTCGTAAAATCTATCAAACAAAGCCTTCACTGCATCCCTTGCTCAGAAAAAACACACTTTGATAGCTAGTACTAGTAGGTGCACTATATGTAGCTTATAAACTATCTATATGTAGCTTATAAACTATCTATAGGACTAGTCAAAATGTCTACAAGAAAGCGAAAACTCGCATGGTTCAATTAGATAGGCCTCGTGAATGAAAGAACAGCCATATGTAGGGTGGCGTGGGGCCAGGGGAGCAGTTGTGGGGGGGGGGGGGGAGCAATGAGGCGGTTGCTTGAAAGTCGCCAATGTTTGGACAGGAGGGGAGGGTGTATCGCCGCGATTACTAGACATACAGTGCTAGTCACAAATCCGACATGGGCCCAACTTAAACCCTAAACTCATAACCCTTGGCGCATATACTCATTATGAGTTACCCATTCCTAAACACCCCTTGGCATAAACCCATAGCCCATAACTTTTACCCTACCCCTAACCCCTAATCCTAACCCCAACTCTAACCCAACCCCCTAACCCGAACCCTAACCCGAACGCATGACCCTAACCCATAACTCTAACCCTAACCCATCTAACCATAACCCTATAACCCTCTAATCCTAATCATATGACCTTATCCAACCCTGATCAACCCTAATGTTAACCTTAGCTCGGACCTCTAACCATAAACACTTACCCTAACCTAATCCTCTTACTGTATTGTGTTTATAGCAATTCAACCGATATCAACGGGGCCAAGGAGTCATGCCAGGCTGTCTCCCGTTGTCCACCCCCCCCCCCCCCCCCCCCACCCACCGCTGCCACCAGTGTATTGTAACATATCTCTAATGTAGTCTACATACATTACTTCGATATGTTAAACTTTCTAAGTTATGCCGACTTATTAATAATCTCGTAACGCTCACTCATAAGCGTATGTCTAACCGCGCAATCAACTCAGCGTGTGTATACGCAAAGGCGCGTTGCGTAGGTGACACAACGCATGCCCGCTTTAGTCATATTTAGAACCTAAATTACGTTTATTAATCATTAGGTAAGGTCTATGGCCTATTTACTATATAAATAACACTGTTAAAACATTATTTTTACGAGTGACATTGACAGAAATAGTTAGCATGATCTCTATCTCAGTGTGTGTCACATCATCCATAGGGCCTACATGAATTGAGTAAAAATTGTATCACATTATGGAGTGTAATATATTGTGTAGCTTTATTTTTGATAGACTATGCGTACCCAACGGTAACATTACAAAGTTTTGATCAAATTTATTTATGAAAAACATTTATGTTTTAAAAATGAACGGACAACATATGTTTGATGATTGACCTAATGTCGATTTTGATATGTCAAAGCATGCATATGTTTTTAAATGAATTCGATTTGTTTAGTAAATAAGATAACATCCTGCTTGTTAAATTATTGCTATTTTTGGAGTAAACATACTGATCTTTAAATGGATGTAGTTTTAAAAGTAGGGCATGAAATTTGATGAAATTTGTTGTGTATTGTTTAGAATTTTGTTGGTAACAATATGAAAGAGATGAAATTGTCAAAATATACAATTATGGTGGTTCTAAGGGGGCGCACCACCAAATCACTCCGCATTTATGTAATAACGAAATTCGGTTAATGAAGTTCTAACATTGAAGTCACGATTTTAATAAGAAGATAGGTTTGAAATTGCACGATATTCGGTAATATGATTGAGATATAAGTTAAGATTATATAACCAACAAATCATACTATTTTGAAAACGTTAAGCTAAAATAGGCACGCGGATGTTCACGACAGCCGATACCCAAATATGAGTGATGTGTATCATTGAAAATAGGGTTACGGCGCTATTTGTCGCTGTAGCGGGAAAAGTCAAGGGATAGGACCATGTTTTGACCGGTGATTTAGAGAGTTGAGATAATTTTCCGTATTTTGAGAGCAAACAGTGTCTCTCAAGTACTGCAGAATATTTCAAAATATGACCATGAAAATGACTCTAAACACGTCTGAAAATGCGCCGCGTATAATTTACGGAGTGTCCCACGCATAAATATTCAACAGGGTTTTCCAAATTTTGGTAAAATATTCAAAAAATTGAAGACAAATGCTTGAATTTGATATCAAACACTATATCTCAAGTTTTGCAGAAAGTGCCACAATAGCACCGTGAACATGACTGTCAACACTCAATTTTCATGAAGCGTATATTTGGTGGTGCGCCCCCATAAGTCGTCACTATTCCCAAATTAAAGCTGGTTGAAAAATATATTTTATTTGTAATAATAGAATATTTATCCATATAACTTATCAAAACAAACATGAATTGCAATTTTAGACTATAATTGTTCTACATTCATATGATTTGAATGAATACAAAATAAAACCAATAACCTTTTACTGTGAAATAAATAATTATTCCTCAATAGCGCGTTAGAATTTTTAAAAGGCAGCCAATTAGCTATTCCAATTTACTCCCTCTGTAAATTTATGCTTTAATCGTGTTGTAAAAGTAACGCGAATGCAAAATGTGTTGCAGGTGTAATAGCGCATACTCTTGGGGACGCTCTTTTACGCCTAGTATAGGTTATTACCAGGCGGTACAAGATGCGGGACTTGATTTGGGGAAATCGTATGTTCCATTTATGACCAAGAGTGGGATTACTTCATCATGTTCATGTTAGAAAAATGTGGCTTATATGCAAAATACTTTAGCATGAACTGCCAAACTGGATGGGTGCATTTTTGTAGGCGTTAAACATTTAAATTGTATGAATCCGATTCATTAATAGCCCTCTTTTCTTTTTTTCAATGGCAACTAACTTTTGATGGTGCGCATACGTACGGTTTACATTTGCTGAATGGTGCATCTACGTGCTGAAATCATTATCCAAGATATTGATAAATTTCCCTGGGTAAATTTCACCATAAAAGCAAAATAACAGGAAAAATTTAATTTGTGACTGCCCCATATTTTTATTTAAAGGTATATTATGTGATCTTTTCCAGAGAGCGCCCTCTATTCATGATGATCTTTTTTAGAAAGTAGATTTTCTTGCAGATTTACATTTGTGATCATAAATCGTACATACATTCCAAGTTACAGAGCGATACGATTCCTAATTACCTCAAAATCATGGTTTTAGAGTGAATTTAGAGTGAAAATATTAACTGTTGTGTTATCCCGACAGTTTATTTTCACTCTAAAACCATGATTTTGAAGTAATTAAGAATCGTATCACCCTGTAACTTGGATTGTATGTACGATTTATGATCACAAATGTAAATCTGCAAGAAAATCTGCAAGTTTCAATTTTTTTTTATGTTGAGGGCGTTCCCTGGAAAGATCACATAATATACCTTTAAGCATGTCAAAGAGTGTAATATTAAGGTCCTTGTTATGGCAGTCTTTTGTATCTTTTTGGTGAAAGTGTTTTAAATTTATTTTCATTTTCCCATAGAACTGTCACTGTGTACCATTTCTTGAAAAAATACTTTTTTCCCCCTCATACGGATATATCTCAAAATACTAATTCGGTGACCCCATTAAAAAAAACCACACATCAATTTTTGTTGTATGGTCTAAACACCTTTTAATGCTTCATCGCCTCCATACGAAGCTGTAGGCCTACCCGCAAGCATCTCGAGATGTATCTTGATGCACTCTGCTAATCACCCTTCCCTATCCCACCACGTAGCATATATGCTCATGCCCATGCTCTCTCCTCGGTCAGTTGTCAACAATTAGTTTGACTATTAAACCCTAATATAAATAATCAGGAATGAGCTGGCAGTGGGGCAGACTTCATTCATCACTTTCGGGTCAAAGTTCATGAAGAGGCCAAATAATTCGATATTGACTAGGGTCACGCGTTTAATATGAACTCGCCTCCCAATAGGGTGGTGCCGTTACATTTTTTAGTTTCATGCTGTCATTTTCCTCAAATATTTTTAAAACCACAAAAGCTATCTCAACAAATTTGGTATCATTTTAAAGCCCTAATAACAAGCTATCTGCCTGCAAAATGGCATTGGTATAGCTAATACAGAATGGGAGATAAAGCTGTTTGATGTTTGGGGACCAGGGGTGGTGCTGGAAGGGGTGCCGCTGGAAGGGGTGCCGCCTGTACAAACTCAATGGGGATAATCCCATGTTTTGTTCTTTTTACAATAACTAGTCATCTCCTAATGTTACAAACACCATTCTGGTCCCATTTTAAAGGATAATTAGTAGCCTTTAAGTATGTGGTTCAACAGACTTGTCAACTATTTGTAACAACTAATTAATTATGGATAAGACCATGAACATCAGCTTTCTTCCTATTCGCTACACAGTAAACATGAATAATCAGCCTCAATTTACCGGATTTATAAAAATGACTATAACAGAAAAAGTTTTTAACCTATGATAGCAAAAGTATACATTTTTGGAAAGCTTGTAACTAGAGGAATTCAGAAATGCAGTTTATATCAGGGAAGGTTTCATCCTTAAACAAATATTTTTGAAAATGCTAAAAATATATAAAATAAAAATTGGAGATATTCACTAGCCGACGTAGTAACTTTGACAAATATATATCATCTAATGGGTAATTCCACGAGGAATTCAAATATGTAAAGTAAATAATGATAGGGGTAGGTATAAAAAATATATGGATCTCGAATTAAAAATTAAAAACTCGGATATTTTTCCGAACATTTCCGATCATACCATTTTAGTTCTTGGTCGTACTATAATTTCAATGGCATATTTGGTTTCCTCATGCAATTTCCCTTCAGAAAATGTATACTTTTACTACCTCAGGGGGGTATACAAGCAAATATAAATGTGTAAAGTTAAAATCATGTCGTGAAAGCCAAAATCCGTGTGTAACGCGAAAGGAGGCGAGCTTAAAACACATGACCCTAGACTTCTTTCATCAAATTCAAGTAGTTTCACTCCATCATTTTTGGATACAGTTTCACGATTTTCATCCAAATACCATTTCGTGCACTTCACTCCATCCAATAATATGATGTGCTTGGTTGAATCTTTGAGTTGAACTGAAGGAGGTTAACAATTGGGCGGGGCACTGGCATCACCAATGGGAAAAGAAAATGTTTTAGATTGCATGCTTTGGGTAGTAGAAATACATGGATTTCTAAGAAAAATGTAAGTTTTCACTTTGAGATTTTTAAAATTAGTAGCCAGAGAAAACTAACATTGCATCAAAATTCTAAATTGAAGAATCCATATAGGCTTTTCAGAACAGCCATCAAAATGTAGTTTTTTGCCCCAAAATCACTATATAAGGAAGACAATTGAAAAAAACAACACCCTTTTGTACAGTTTTTAGGTAACATGTTCAGCCACAATATCTTAAGAAATCATTGGAAATTATTAAAAAGCATTGAAATAATATACATACATACTGTACATACATACATCTATACTGTACACAGCGCCCTATATCGGGCATTAGCGGTACATCCATAGTCGAGCACCAACCCATGTGAGGACCCGTATTAAAACACGTTAAAAAAAGTATAGAAGTTACAGTCAATCTGAGGACTTTTTTGTTTGTTACCATACATGTAGGGACATTTGTATGGTATGTGAAATGACGTCTAATGGAGGACATGACCATACACCCTTAGGGGGTTGAGGACCCTACTCATATATATTTTTATGCATGAAAAAAGAGGACTTCAAAAAAAGGTCCTCACATTTTTTTTGTCCTCACATTGCCGGCTGGTAGGGACAAAGGTCCTCGGATTGGCTGGTTCAACATTACAGTGCCCCTGAAACCTAGGGACATGAGTTTTTGTGTACACAGACCGGGATGATCCCCTACTCTTTACGAAGGAGTCTGTGACCTTTTAACGTGCTCGGAATTTGCTCTTCCGATGCACGAGACCACCATTTCTACGTGACTTCCGAACCACGAGGCAATTGAGACTAAAGTACCTTGCCTAAGGGTACAAACATGTTGGCCGTAGCGGGGCTCGAACTCACAACCTTTATATTGTGAGACCTGCGATCTATCCACTAGACGCTCTCATATATAGGCAAAAATTATTTAACCTAAAACAATATGCAAATTAGATGCAAATCAAAAATTTCTTTAAAACCACCACAAACAGGTAGATGCTATACAATTCTAAACTCTGTGAAAGTCTCAAGTTGATTGGATCATCCAAGTTTTGTTTTTGTTTTTTTTCCTTTTCTTTTTTCTCTTTCCAGCCCGTTTATAGGGACTTTTTTTATTTTATAACATACAACAATAAATTAACAAAATACAAAAATAACACTACAAAAAATACATCAAATACAGACAAGGCATCAACATTCAGACGCCACAAGTGCCAGACAAAGTTTTACTATATAGGCACATAATGCTATTTTTTTTAAGAAAACATTATGAAAACAATATTATGAAAACAATATTATGAAAACAATGTCAAAATCCCCCATCTTTTGTTATGATCATCCAAGTTTTAATGATGGTCTAAAATATGAAAGGATGTACTTTTGGCCTGTATTATGGCCTGCTATAAAAACCCTAACTGGGTTTTTAATCAAGATCTCAATTTTTGAACAGAAAACACCAACAAAATCGCCAGAGACCGGCCAGGATTCGATCCGTGACCCTCCGCATGTGCACCAGCCCGTCGTCCCACTAAGCCACGACCCTCAGCTACTCATTCACGCTCCCTATATAGGCTCGGTTGATTACGTCATCAAAAACTGTTCGTACATGCGCCTGGAGATAGGCTTAGAGTAGTATTTTTAGTACTCAGGAGGTTAGGGTTAATAACAACAGAAAACAACTCAAATCCAAAACAAACAAACAAAATAATGAACAACAAAAGTTGGGATTTGTTTTGTTTTAATTGCAAGATACACATATCTTTCTTCACAAAATGTACACATTATTATAATTTAAACAACTATAAACATACATTTATAAGCAAAGTTGTACAGACCACACAACCCAGTATATTATGTGGGTAGGTTAAAATAAATTAGGGTTTACCATTGTTGAACAATGCTCTAAATATATGCAACTCAATATTCTAGAAACAATGAATTATGTGCCAGCTGAATTGTGAAAATGAAAATCTCTTGGGCAGGAGGTCTCACAGTGTTTATTGTTTATAGGATCAATTTGTTATACTTTAAATTTGTTCAATTATTTTCACCATACAAGGCTCAGATAGTTCTTTTGAAGGACTTCTCTCAGAGCAAAACCTGGGAGCAAAACAGACTACTTATATATATATGATGTAGGACAACTTTCACAGGTACCATAATAATAATAGTCCTACTTTAGGACTTATTCAAAATAGTATAGGTACCACATTTTGTAATTGCTACATTGTATCTATAAATAAACTGATCGTTTGATTATTACATTCTTCAACAAATTAATTATTGATTAGAATAGTAGTCATTTTGGTGGTTACTCAAACTATGTATGTTCCACTCACTTTTAATTTTGATTATTTTTCTTCACTCCAACATATTTTGATATCAAAAGAAAACCCATATTTTTCTCATTATTTCTGTAAAATCTTAGGCGCAAGGTATGTTCCATTTAGACGTTATAGGCCAAAATGCAGTGAATTACCGCCAAAGGTAGTTAACCACCCGGCTACTATGTGTACTACTCAATGGGCAAATTTCATGTCACCTTGTGCTTCAAAAATAAAAACCGTTGGAGTTATGCAACTCAAACTTTGAAATATGACTATTTAGGATGACCTTTCATGTGGAATAGAAAACATCAAGTTGAAAATTGGGCCAGGAATCGGAACACCTACATCTAAATATTTCTTGATGAGCCAACAAAAGTGATACAGGGCTTGCAGAAAGAGTAGCATTTTATTTGGTTATCCAACTCTGTGCAGTGATATCAAAGCATATTTATTCTTGAATTACACCAGCATATTACAATCACATGTGATAATGAGGTGCAAACATTGGAATATGCTCTGACGTCACTGCACAGAGTTAGATGAATAAAGTGTCATTTTTGTGCCTAAGCCATCTGCTAAGCCAAAAGTAAGGTGTCCATACCATAGCGAGGCTTTTGGTTTGGATTTTGGGTCTGTATAATAGTAATTATATGAATAAGAAAATCTAAAAATGAATTCATGCTATGCATATACGTCAGAAATCTACTTCCTATAGTCTAATAAATAATTGAATAAACGATTGCAGAATAGCGTACTGCTTAACCAAGTCCAAGCTGCATGTGCTGTGTATGCTGTATAACATGAACACACTCGCGCCGTATGCTGCATAAGCTTGAAAATACGCTCAAGGACCTGCGCTAGCACTACAACAATTGCATCTCGTAGCTGCGTATACGCTAAGTGGGAACTTGTTCGTTCAATAATTAATCAGACTATAGTCACTAGAGATATTTCAATAATAAAAAATTGTTCATACAGGGTGTGTTACAATTTTGACCTCTAATGTGATCATTTAAATAAAAAATTTAAAAAATGTCACATATATTCAGGACACCTACAGTACAGCTCGAAATAGAATGGACAATGTCAACGCACTTCATTGCAATGTCATTGCAATGTCAACGCAATGTCATTGCAATGTCAGTGCAATGACATTGCAATGACTGCACTAATCGGGTTACATCTCAAGGCATCATTGCAATGTCATTGCAATGTCAGTGCAATATCATTGCAATGTCATTGCAATGACAGTGTCCATTCTATTTCGAGCTGTACTGTAGTAATTAAAATGTATTCTGAAAAAATGCACATTTATAACTATAAATAATATTGATACGGTGACGTGATCAAATTAAGGTCTGAAATAATAACAATAGAATGTATCTTACCTAATAATCATTGTACAGAATTTTTTAAATCTTGATATTCATTTCTTTAAAAAAATAACAAATGACGATAACATGTCCTCTATTTTCGACTGTTTCATTATTAGCACCTACTACAGCAGTGTGTCCTAATATCAGGCTCACAAAAAGGAAAGCTAATAACTTCAAAGTATAATGTTAACATCTGATATCAACTTTTTGAGAGATGCACATAGTAGCAACGTGAGGCATATTAGAAATTTCCCTCCTGATCTATGCAAGGGAAGACGTCAAAACTCGACAGCCCGTTGACCGCCGGTTACAGGCGGTTCCGCCCGGTTCTTTCAGGTCAAATGTTTTACTGGTATATGAATATTCGCGCATGCAACACTGAACAACCGCCGGTTGACTTAATGCTGTAACCGGACCAATTTACACTATCAATCTGTTACTTTGCGGTCATAATAACTCTCTCTATAATCGTTCTATAAAAAGACACCATTCATAGACTTTCGGTATTGATTTTAAAAAGTTAATTGAGCTATAAACAGATTGAAAAAGCCAACCCCAGCGAAAATCAATAGCTGTATTGTACTGGAAGCATGTAGACTGATATTGGGTTCGATCATGATTTTAGGAATAATTTAGATACCTTTTTCGAACCATTGTGTTTGAGCTCCGTAGTTTTCGAGGTCATCACGACCCCTTCATTCAGCGTAGTGTTTACTTCCCTCCGTTTGTCACATGACCACCTTTTGGGCGATCACATGACAGCAGGTCATCGTAGATGGCGGGTAGGTCGTAGCCGGTGTCTCGGTTGAGGGTCGGTTTGCGTGTCCTGATTTCAATTGCCTCTCTGATCTTACGTTTCCAAAACTGGTCTTCTCTGGCGATCACTTGGACGTCATCAAGCTTGATAGTGTGCTTGAAGTCTTTGGAGTGTTCTGCCACTGCTGTGAGAGGAGTGGTTTTGTGGTTCGAGTGTTCTTTGAACCTGGTGGCAAGAGCTCTGCTAGTTTCACCCACGTAAGATTTAGGGCACTTAGGACCTGCTGTCATGTGATCGCCCAAAAGGTGGTCATGTGACAAACGGAGGGAAGTAAACACTACGCTGAATGAAGGGGTCGTGATGACCTCGAAAGCTACGGAGCTCAAACACAATGGTTCGAAAAAGGTATCTAAATTATTCCTGTATTGTACTGGTTGTCAGAGAGCCCATTGCTTCAAGATTTTATTGCTCACGCGTGTGACGAGGCACTATCAACCGGTCGTGTTCACCAGAGTGTAACTATTTGACCTCATTATGTGTGTATATTATAACAGACGACACGTTTTGTGAGAACCGGGCGGAACCGGCCGTTGCCGGGCGGTCGAGTTTTGACGTGGTCCCTAACAAACAATCATGAGTTGCATTTTCTACTTTGACATTAAGCTTGATGCGATGGATGATTGATTTCCATTTGAATCTCGGGGAAAGAGTGTATTGTTAGGTTGCTACATCAACATATCTCAAATAGGTGCAAACTTCTCTAAAAGTTGACAATCGAAGGTTAACAACCAGAAAGATGCTACACAAAAAAGGACATTCTGAGACAAATGAGTTTTGATATGTTGCGTTCCATTGAGCTGTGTGTAAAATAGATAAATTGAGTTTAACTCTAATAATGGGCCCGTTTTGAGTAAGTCTTTTTGGTCCTTAGAATCTTTGGGTGACAAGGATAGTTTTAGTAACAATACACATATCTCAAAATGACCAAAAAGTGAGTTACGTCTTTCTGGTTGTCAACCCTCGGTATATAATAATAATAGAAAGTATTTGTTTACAGCTCTCTTGTTTTGATACACATTATCATGTAAAATACAACAACACAAAGTGCATTAAATTGATAAATAAATAATACTAAACGGAATAACCTGAGCGCCTGCACTATTTTCAATAAATTCACAATACTTGTATCGATGTAATAATATTCAATAGAGATTTTGCTAATATTTAACATGCATACTCGTTCACAGAGAAGTTACAACACAACTTTGTTTCTACATTCAAAACTGCTTTTATCATGATTTCTCCTTTGATTATTCCCTCCATGACTATATTGTGCAAAATTAGTACTTCCAACCCATATACCACACCCTTAATCTGCCCTTTTTCAGCAAGGAGTATCTCTTTTATAAATGCAATGCAATAAAAGAGGCTATACTTGGACTAAGCTGGAGGGGTAGGAGGGTTGGTGAGGGTGAACTGATCATCACAGAAATGGCACAAACAGTGTAAAATGTTGACTATGACACAGTTTGAGGCTGACCTGGGGTCATATTGAGCGGCCAAGGTGTGAAACTATACCCTAGTGAGTGGTAAACGTATAATAGTATAACCTAGAAAGCTGACAAAGCACAAAAAGGTGGTCTTAAACTAGCACATCCCCATGTGTATAGTCACAGCTATTAAAGGGTGCAGTTGTCTCTCAAAGAAACAGTTGAGCTCTTATTACCAAAAAGGAGCTTTTTGAATGCTTCAAAATGACACCCTTGCGGTTAAGATTGGATACTGCTTTTTGATTTTATGAAGAAAAGTTACTGTAAAATTGTCTTTATATATTTTTTCTTTTTCCATGTCTAATTAGTAATTCCATCAATATCTTCAAATGCTGCTTACCAACAATTCCACCCTTATGCCACGACAGTACACATATAGAATTGCAATGTGAGGACTAAGCAAGTTCCTTACACACACTCTTTAAAGGTGCCGAGGCATCACTTTATTTTGCTACATAATTTTTACTACAATGAAACAGAACTCGTAATTACTGTAAAAGTAGAAATTTTCACGAGTTTTTTATTTTCGCGAATTTCGCGAATCAATCCTCATCCGCGAAAATATAAACTCGCGAAAATTATTGACTTCCATTGACTTTTGTTCACAAATGTTGAAAATCGCGAAAATAAAAAATCGCGAAATGCCTGTTATGACCATTTTCGTGAAAATATCTTCTCACAAAAATATTGACTTTTACAGTACGGTACATTCTTTTTATAGAATTAGAAAATTAAACAATGGCTTTCGTAAGTCCTAATTACTTGAGTTACTCTATACAATGAACTTAATCATACAAAACATTATTTAAGAATCAATTTGAATATCAACGTTTTTTATATAAATCAATGGTATTATGCAATGCTTTTCTTAATTACAATCAACTTGACATCAACACAATACACTAAATCATTAAAACATAATTTTGGATACAATTTGAATAATCAAAGTAATTTTAATCAACTTGGACATGGTATCTTTGTAACAATGACAGAGAGCACACACAACTACCATACTTCTTTCAACAATTTCTGTGCAGTGACTTCAGACCATATTCCTGTACATCATAATCGCTTGCATAATTGTAATGCAATGGAGGAAGTATCTATGCAATCATAGACAAATCCTGGCATTTGCAATGGCACAACACTGAAACAAGCAATGCCACTATTTTAATTCACAAAATGAATTCTCGTTATCAGTCTTCACTAACAACTGTTACATTAGGGGACTCCTGATGAAACACCCTGTATTCTCAGTCAGTGTAGTACATGTCATTTAACCATCTGATACCCACCATGGTGCACTTTGATTGACTCTACTTTGTATAATATCATTATTTTTGTAAATCACCTGGGCCTTAGCCTTGCTCGGTGAAATCTGTATAACACAAGAATATATAAATATAGATATTCATAGAATTACACAAATTCTTGTCGTGTTGATTGGAACTTTTATTCCATCAAGAAAGGATCAAGGTTTTGAGCACCAACCGTCATTCCGTTGACTTGCGGTAAATTCAACATAGAGTTAAAGGTAGATGACCCGATCACATTTTCGTAACACAGAATTATTTCAAACATACGGAGATTTTCATATCATATGAAAGCTCGTATTTTTCTCATCATCATACTGAAATTTGACGGCCTAAATCGGTATAATTACTGAGAAATCGATGAAATAAAGTCGAATTACCGCGAAAGGTGGTAACCACCAATATCGTTTGTGTACAACTCAATGGGTACATTTCACGGCATCTTTTGCGTCTAAAATAAGAACTATTAGAGTTATGCAACTCAAACTTTGGAATACGACTTTTTTAAGGATGACCTTTAATGTAGAATAGTAAACTTCAAGTTTCAAATCGGAACATCTACCTTTAATTTGATATTCCAGTTAAACCTGTTGTAAGGGTAATCAAGGGTATTTTCGTGTAGATAGTTTTCTTGATCAGTGCATAGTACATTATCCCTGTTGGTACACATTAACCCTATTCCTAGAAGCACCTGTTCCAAAGATTTTTTTTTTGCGGCCAAAAAGCGAGGGGAAAAGGGCCCCCACGCTTCCGGGGCTCGAACCCTTGACCTCTAGGTTCAGAGGCGAACGACTTACCACTGGGCCACGGGGGTCAACCATACTTGACTCGGTAAACTTCGCCAAGTATATAGCCTGGGGCCATTATTTCATCGAAAAACTGCCGCGCCGGGTGGAACGAGCACACCGCATCGTAGTAATTGGGAGTTCTAAAGAGTGTTAGGGTTAAATACCATTCTTAAACAGCTAAGAAAGTTACAGCAATTCTCTTTGGTTCTCAGGAAAAAACAGCTACATTTACATGAGACAATATACACGGCGTACATTAATTAGCGTGACCACCTTCACGCAGTGTGTGGTAACTATAATGTTCCATAATGTGCACTTCTACAGTAAATTTTACTGCGCTTTTCCTGCATGCTTATGCGGCGCAATAACGTTGACATGGTGTACTCATCGCACGGGATTGGATGGAATGTTTGTGGGTTATTCGATACGAACAGGGGTAAAAGTTGACAAATGTGGGCAATAAAAGGTACTAATTTTAACAGATAATGTCTAAAGTATGACTGTTTAAAAATGATAATAAAGGTATCGTTTTTAGAGTATATATCCCGTGTTATATTGTCTGACATAAATGTAGACTGTAGTATTATTTTTTTTGCATCAAACAACTCTGCTTGTGGCGTTGTTGTTCCACTTACATACTACCGTCCACATTTATTTCAGACAATATAACACTGTACGCTTTAAACACATGGGCCGTATTCTCATACTAAACACATTTTAGCTTAACACTGTGACTAACTATAGCTTGTTTTTAAATTAAATGCGAGTTTATCATTTAAACGACATGTTTAAAAAAACACGCTTTTAAACTCTGCGAAACTCGTCCCCAGACTGGTTGTGCATTCACTGTATACAGATAATTTATAGTGGCCCTAATGGATTACAATAAATATTGACAAAATTCCTCAAATGCACATGTATTTTTTAGACTACACGATTTGCACTTCAGCTTGCCCCGGGCACAGTTGATAAATCATTCAAGGCATACTGTTGGTGTACAAGGTCGAGTTTAGTTAAATGACCATGTTCCACTTTTCAGTGAGTTAGACGCGTGTTTAAGTTAAATACATTTTTGAGAATTGCATTTAGTTAAACGATGTGTTTAAAGTCAAAGTTAAACACATGCTTAGCTTAAAACTATGTTTAAATATGTACGAAAATACGGGCCAATACCTTTATTCTCTAATTTAAATAACTTTTAACTCTGTATACAATAGTAATTGCAGTAATTAACACTGATGCCATAGCACAGAGGAATGAGGATTTATAAGTAGACCTGTATTTCCAGGCATGGTGGCCTATATAACTAATAGAGACCTAATCATTTTTGCTTTGATTCTGATGACAATCATAACATGCAGAATTATTTACAGCAACAGAATTATTTACAGCAACAGTTACTCTGAAAGACATCAATTACAAACATAGATGATAAAAATAATAACAATAATATAATTATCATATCAAAATATCTATACAAACAGCAGAAACATGGCAGATATGTTGTAAAACTGGCAGTTATCTTATACATAAATCTCTGCATTTTTGACGTTCTTCCCCCACTCCATCAGTGTGGAGAATATGGGGACATGGTGGGGGTGTACTTTTGGACATGTTACATTGGATAATATTGCGTATCCCAATTCTGTGGTTTTAAAAGAATTATAGTCACCAATAAATGGTGCACCAGAACTAAAACCCTAGGTGAACAAACCAAAGTCCTCCCTTTTCCTCCAGATACCAACATTACATCCGGTTTCCCTTTGAATTCCAAGGCATCAAGATGGAACGTAATACTTGTGTGTCAGATATTATTTTTGATCAACTTTTTGTTTCATTAAATAGATCAATAACAATGGATTTATTTTGAATTTAAGGGAACAAGTTTACTTGGTTTCAATTCCAAGTATCTTGTATATTATAAAGAAATTCATATATTTATGACAATAAATAACATATCAACAGTATGTACATTTAAATACAATGTAAAAAAAATGTTCAATTAAAAGATTTTGCAACAAAACACTCTCCCTGCCCCTTCAGAAGTTTCAACTAGGCAGTGGGTTAATACCTCCCCACCACCCCTGCAAAGACAAATACTCTCAATGGTACAGGGTGTCCAACAATTATTAAAACAATAATATACTATGTCTGAGGGTAGAGAGGGCACACTACTAAATAATCCCTCCATTGAAATACAAGTAATTTGACCGCTTTTCAAGACCGTTTTTTACCCCACATGACAATGTTGGAATTTCTTTTTCACATGAATGTCATGGATAAGGGTTGAATTTGATTTTAAACTTTATTTTACATGACCAATCTAGATAAACTCAGGATTGGAGTACGATAAAAGTGTCACCAAGATTCAATTAGAAACTAAAATCTCACATGACCCGTTGACCAGGGTTGTAGCTACGCCAGGCGGGCCCGCCCGGCGCTGGGCCCGGAATTGGGCTGGCCGCCCAGCATTTCTTTTTTTTTACAATTTGTGGATAAAATCATTAAACTGCCTCATAAAACAAGAAATTATGTGGCAGGAACCCTCAAAGTGCATTTTTTTTTTTTACAATTTGTGGATAAAATCATTAAACTGCCTCATAAAACAAGAAATGATGTGGCTGGAACCCTCAAAGTGCATTAAAAAAGCCTAAAAACATCCCGGCCCCTGAGCCGCGAGAATTATGCAACCAAATAGCGAAATATTGAGCCCAAATAGCGAAATATTGAGCCCAAATAGCGAAATATTGCGCCCGGCACTCAAAATGCTCTGGCTACAACCCTGCTGTTGACCCCCAGATGTGAGTAAATAGTTCATTGCATGATATGGTTTATGACTACAACATTGTCAAAAGGGTGCGTAGGGATAATTGGAAATAGTTATAATCAGCTGTTATGATTGGCTGACAGGGTTGTGTGTTTATATAGCATGTATAGTGAGGGTGAAAATTTGTCAGCAAATGAAACCAAGGGTATTTGACGGTTCTGACTGGCCTTATTTAACACTATACTTAGTGTACCAATTGCAATTATATCCATGATGTGACCTTGCTAGAAAATAAGTTGATCTCTGCAACGGGAGTACTGAACTTGTACCAGTACAGATTTGTTTCATTATCTGAAGTAGTATTATACTCTGCCGAGAAAAATCAAAATGTAAGAAGTGGGTCAAAGTATCCCCATTCTACGGATTTAGTGTTGTGCCCCCGAGAGGGGCAATGAATATGAAATAAATTAACAGTGTATATATCTAAATTTGATACCTTTGGCAGACATGTCTCATACTCTGTTCAGTACAAATAGGTGAGCCTCATTTACTATAGTGAATTAACTTTAAAGTTGTGTATGCATTTTGATTGAAAGGTCACAACACAAGCAGCTAAAGCGCTATTGGCATGTGCATATCAGGGTCAGTAGTTCATCACAGTTTGAGACAATCCATTTTAGGAGATCTGTAGATTCTCCTTCATTCACCCAGTGTGGTAAAACATTTGTCTTGTGAGAATCAACTTGGATTCTTGCAACTTCACTGGTGAGAATCGTGCCGAAAATGGAATTAGAATCTTGTTAAACTTCTTCTTCCCCTGCGTATAATAATATGAGACCCATGCACTTACAGATTCTGATTCGTCTTCGATGGTATTGAACAAAGTATAAATTTTGATTGGGTAGCACTGGAAAGATGCAATACAGTTTAGTATAATGTAGGTTTATGCCACATACGGGTTAAGTATCCTAGTAAGTCTACACTATTAGTTCTTACTAAAAGACTTGTCAAAAAGTGAAGACAAGTCTATCATCCTATATCTTGACCACATGATCTGTGTCACCTCTAAATGGGAGACAACATGAGCGTATTCTAATGACTATATCATGTCTCGCGCATAACTCTGATGTGATTGGGTATATGAATTAAAATACAATCTGACATGGAAATCATACACCTATAGGTAAATTAATAATTGAACGAACACAACTAAGCAGCGTATCGCGTACATTGCGTGAAGCACGCACAACCATTCGCGTGACAATTTCAGGCGTGTTCGTCACCTTTGTATTGCGTTCGTGATGTTCGTTCAATTATTAATTTACCTATAGTATGATAAGAATACAATGCTGATATCACCCTCAACTTTTGGCGATAGAGTATACATTTTTAAATCCTCTTCTCATCTTGTTCTTATAACATACTAGTTTTCAAAATGAGACAAAACAAGTTTTTTCCACTTGGGACTTGCACCAAACTGAAGTAATGAATTTGGGTCAGTTTGTATGCAATGAACTGATATTCGAAATTTATAGTATGGTTAATATGTTGCGAAAATAGACAATCCTTTTATGAGCCCTTAACAAAAACAAAGGGTTTTTCCGTTCGCCCGCAGAACAGGGTTGTTTATTTTTCATCGCCTCACCTTGAAATATTCCTATTAACTTATCTATGTTAAACACAAGTTTTGATCGTGAAATACTGCCAAAAATGATTGAACCTATATTGACACATTTTTACACAATGGAAAATATATTGGTATATGTTATGTGCTCTGGGAATAAACATCGGATGTTGCTCTGCATCAGTCTTATGAACTCCCTTCCATTTAGCTGCATGTTCATTGTTTGAGGCGACTGGATGTACTAGTGATTGGATGTGAACATCAGCACATACAATTGTTGCAATAGTCCAAGTGGTTCAAACAAAGAGCATGAAATTGAACAAACACAACAAATGTAGTTGGACATCTCAAGACCAATGCAGAGTGACATCCATTAGGATTTCCTAGACCACGTACATGTTGGTCGCTTAAATTATCCCATGTAATACTGGCACCACACGCATAGTGTGTTAAAAGGTGTCCAACCTGCACTGGAATGAGCAAAGTTTTCCATCCACTATCCAAAATGCACATTACACTTACATATTTCCCTATGGCTGCAAAAACACAAAATTACATAAACATTGAATGCACACACTCTCCTTTTTAAATCAGTAATGTGAAATTAGCTGACCATTTCACTGCCACTACTATAATGAACAATCATCTTATGCTCCTTAACTTCAGTTTTGGAATGAAAAATCTTACTACATAGACTACAAGTATACTTGACAGGTGATGATGCCCCATTGGTAGTAACCATGTGATGATTTATGGACGCTGATATTCTTGATTCTTGTTGTTCTGTACCATCATTTGGCTCTTCTTTGATCTTAATCTTAGAATACACTGTAAGGTCCTCTGGTTCATCGAAGTTATTCCCATTAGTACGACCTTTATGTCTAGCACCGTTTTGGTCAGTGACATTTCTAACATCTGCTGATTGTTTACCGTCGCCAGAGTTGTGATGGTATTCACCATCTGGTGTCAGCAGTGGGAGAGATTGTGACAGGGTATTGGATTTGCCATCTGACGTTAGATAAGGCAGATTTCTAGACAATAAAGGGCTACTTTCTATGTGATTTGTTACCGATTGATCCTTCAATGACTGGTTACCGTTCTGTGATATCCCTTGGATTTCTACCAGCTGAGCAAACGCCTGCATAACTCCCACTGCAGATTGTTTAGCTGTAAAATCTCTTTTGGGACTTTCACCTGGCAAACCTTGTGCATCGTCACATGCTGATGGCTTGGTTCTGTTGGGACTTAGAAGATGGATCATTGGTGCATTGGTTTCTTGATTCTTCATCTGTAATAACTTAGCTAATGTATTAGTTGCAGATAAGTCTGTATTGTGAACACCACCATTGTCTGCTGGCAAAGTGTTTGGGACATCTTGTCCTAGTCTTGGATGTTTTGCATCAGGTTGGTTACCTATTGATGGTTCACCATTCTCCTTATCTGCGACAACTGTCCCGGTAGCAGATTGAACCATTTCTCTAACACTATTAGCAAAAATATTTGTTGGCAGACTACGTTTTCGTGAACGTCTTGTCGCCGGACGTTTACCCACTGGACTCCAATCTGGGTCGGTGCATTGTGACTGCGCCTCTTTGTAGTCACTGTCTTCTGAATCTGAGCTCAAGCCTGTTGAGGCTAAAATCCGATCAATAACAGGTGCTTTTACAAACTGGTCTTGATCAACACCATAGCTTGTTCTACCTGAAAATGTCACTTTGGGAACTTTCAGAATATGGGGCGATGAATACTTGGCCTCCATATTGGCTTGGGTCAGGTTATATGGTTCAGTTTGGTAGGTATTATGGGATGGACTAGGGGTGGCCCACTTGGACTTGATGTTTTTGGATTTAAGCAAATGCTCCAGTTGACTTTTAGCTGAGTTTTGATGTTGAGGATTTTCAGATACTTTCAAGAGTTGTTCGAGAGGAGTTCCCTTAGAAATAACATCACCACTACTCAGAGCATCAGTTTGCATGTATGGGGAATTACCCTCTTTAACAGGTTGTGCTGGTACCACAGTTCTTTGTGCAAATGATTTGAGTGCAAGTGAAGCTGGGTGTTCTGATGGAGTGGCCTGTTGCACAGGATTATCCTTGGGAGCTGGTGATAAACTCTTTGGCGAATAAGGTGCCATTAACTTTTGACTTGTAGCGGGGATATGCGGTGATGTTGTAGCAGATCTAGGCATCCCAACATCTGTTGGAACTGGCAGAGATCTATTCATCATGCCACTAATGGAAGGGTTTCGTACCTCGGTAAAAGCTTGTGAGCCACCACCCTGAAACTCTCTTATTTGGACCATCCTAGCGAATGATTCTAAGCAGTGAGATGCAGGGCTAGATGTTTTGTCAAATGGACTTGAAGATTTCTCATATGGGCTTGATCTTTCGCTAGAAGAATTTTCAAATGGGCTATTACATGTATATGGCTGTTTCGGATCTTTGTAATTTTGCTCAGTTTCAGTCCTTTCTCGTTTCAGGGCCTTCTTTAGTTTTTTAGCTTGTCTGGCTTCTTTTCTAGCTCTCTTCTGCTCCTTTCTAGCAACTTTTGAATCAGCAGGTTGTTTCTCATAGTCCTCTTCTGGTTCAGTTTTAATTGTAGGGATACCAGATCCTTGGGATGGTATTGCAAGTTGTTCTTCAATCATTGTGTGCAGAAGTATATTTTCAGGTTCACTTGGCTCAGGTGTCTTGCTGAGTTGTTGTTCAATAATTTTGTGAAGTCTACTTTCCGAGAAAAGATTTTGTGGATCTTCAACAACATAGTTTGCTGGGGTGGATGTCTTTGGCGGTTTCTCAAGTTCCGATGCCACAAGGTTTGAAACCCAAGAGGCAGCATTTCTCACAAAGTGTCCAAGACTACCTGTGGTTGACGACAGAAGCTCGTCTTCTTTGTTAGCTTGGTTTATCTTCTCTTCAACCTCATCCATTGGTTCTTGTTTAATCCGCACAGGCCAGGGTTGCTCATTGCCACTGTGCTCAGACTGCTGCTCATTGGAATTAAATCCATAGTTATTACTAGAGTGCTGGTCCTCATTTCCAGACACATCTGTGCCTGGTTCCCTCTTTACAAATACTCTCTTACGACCAGTCCTACCAGAGCTATAAATAGATGTATAAGCCCTCTTTGGTATCGACTTGGAGGACTCGACATTTTCAGTATTGCACATTCCTTCCGCGTCAAATTTGAGTGTGATGAAGTCTGATTCATTGGAGTCTGCATCTCCACCAGCATTGTCATTACTCTCGCAGTCTGTCTGAGGTGATCTAGGTGGAGGCGTTTCTGTTCTTACTTGGTGTAAACGTCTAACAATGGATTCAATACCCCCCGTTGTTGTGGTGACACTCTTCTTCTTTTGGGCCCCGCTAGTTTTGGAAAAGCTTGATTCCAGCGATGTTACCTGTGATAATTCTTCCGAGTCTGCAAAGCCATGGACAGCAAGCCTGAAATTGATAAATATGAGACAAGAATAACAGCATAAGTACAATATGTCATTGTCAAATCAAACTAAAGAATAGAGTCATTAAAAAGACCTGTGAGCGAAACACTCTGGATCTTCATATACCGGTACCAAAATTACCCTTAACCCTAACTCCCCGGGTGTGTTTTTGTGAATTAAACCATCAGGGGAGAAAAACGGGTCAAATTTGAGGGGAAAATCAGTCTCCGCACGCGCCGCGGATCAAACCCGGGCCGAGTGCGTGAAAGTCTGTTGCTCTACCGACTGAGCTACACATGGGATGTTTAAAAAACTTATAAATAGTTTTTCACAAGTTGAACCACACGCTGAGCGTGGCATGTGATTGATGGGGCCGCCGCACTGTAGGGTTTTGTAAGGTCCAGGAAGGTTAGGGTTAAAGGAAGTGTTCAGCAAGCATTGTGCATTTTATGTATGTTTTTAACATGTCTGTTTTATTTTTGTTTTTCATTGTTGTGTTCAGTATTTCTCCCCCATTATCCCTGCATTCGTCCACCTAAATGGAGAACTGATCTGGGATTTATATGTTTTTCCTTTTATGTGTTATGATGCTAATTAAGTGATGTGAAGAAAAAGAATAGAAAAAAAATAAGAATAAAATAGAATCGTGTAGTTTGAAGAACAAAACATCATACATGTACTTAGGCCAACAACAAAAAATTGTCTCAAATGACCCGCGCGCATTCCGGAAACGGGAAAACGCCCGCGTTAGCTTTTTTTGTTTAGTGTTTTTTCCCCCTTTTTTCCAATTTTTTTTCTTTTTCAATTTTCTCAAAAAAATCTTGCAAAATCCAACTTTTTGACCAAACAAATGATGATCAGGTCTAAATTGAAGAAAAAAGACAAACTTGTTTTTGTTTTTTGGCCTTATCATAGAACAAATAAAAACTGCCATCTCTCAACATATCAATGACGTCATGATTAGGCAACAAAAAAGGTTTGTGTTGCCCCATGGAAGTTTACTTCCATGGTTGCCCTCACAAGCCTGATTTTTTTAATTTTACCAAATTAACCATTTTATACCTATTAGGCAAAACAAAACAAAAAGTTGACTTGCCCTTTCCGACCGACCAGAATTTTCGGAAATCTAGGGTCGCTATTTATTTTTTTTCAAAAAAAAAAAATTAAAAAAAATTAAGAAGCACATAACAATAAATAAAGATGAAAACATGTTTTTGAGTAGTAGCTGCTTGTTTAAAAATCAAAAAAAAAAAATTATCATTTTTTATTTTTTTTAAACGTGGTTTTGTGTATTTAAATTTTCAAAAAAATTCAACAACATAATTTTTTTTTTTTTAAATCCGGCCGTCCGACCCAGATTCATGCCCTGAAAGGGCAAGTCAACTTTTTTTGTTGTTGCCTTATTTCAGTCAACATGTGTGAAGATACTAAGGAAAACGCATACTGGCTGTATTTTCTACCCATGGTGAATATTTTCTTGAAGTACACATCCATGACAATTATTCACTCTTGATTCTATAACAAAAACTGCTTGAAGGTATGGAATATCCACATCATTATTATATTGTATACTGAATTAAAGACAACGATGGAGAGAATGAGACTAAATAAAAACAATATACTAGTTGCATTTTCTTTCTCGTACGTGCAGTGCAAACCCGAGCTTGTTGTTTGGTTTTCTGGGTTTCGCTGGCTTTTACACACATTTATCAACCGGAAGATAGGTAAAAATAGTGTAGAAATATAAAAAAAATCTCTCTAAAAAAAAATCTTAAAACATAAATAAATAAATCTTAAAATAAAATAAAAAAATCTTAATTTTTTTATTTTAAAATCTTAAAAAACACACCAAACAAACACCGGCCCACATTTTCCCGAATTTTGACCCAGCCGGATGAGGGCAACACAACTACTTTTATTTGTTGGCCTTATTGGGTGTTGCATGTTGAGAGATGGCCGTTTTGAATTCTTAGTAAGATGCTTTGTTATTATATATCTATGCGATTTGGGCTCGATAATTATTTTTATAACATGATGCACAATGCTGTGCTTGCTGGACACCTCCTAAAGGACTTTCAGATCTAGAAGACAATATTTAATGTACATGTGTTGGTGTTGGTGTATACTGACAAATACACAAGATCAGAAAGAATATGAATTCTTTGAAATTTCTAAGGCCAAAATAATAGTTGTTTGCTTGCCCATGATAGAGGTAAAGGTAGGGACGGGATCAGATTATTTGTTTATGTTTTTTTTTGCTAGTGGTTGTTCTGGCCCTGTCCTATCAACACAAAAGCAAGCACGCCAAATTATAAACCGTGTCAGTCATGATCTTTTGGATTACCCATATTTGACCCGAAATAACCCACACAATACCTCACCCACAGCATAGCACTGGTAACTTAAAACTTAAAGGCATATTATGTGATCTTTTCCAGGGAGCGCCCTCTATTCATGATTTTTTTTAGAAAGTAGATTTTCTTGCAGATTTACATTTCTGATCATAAATCGTCCATATATTCCAAATTACAGAGCGATACGATTCCTAATTACCTCACAATCATGGTTTTACTTTTAGAGTAAAAATAACCGGGGGAAATAAAACTGTCGGGTTAACACGACAATTTATTTTCACTCTAAAACCATGTTTTTGAATTAATTAAGAATCGTATCGCCCTGTAACTTGGAATGTATGTACGATTTATGATCAGAAATCTAAATCTGCAAGAAAATCTGCTTTCATTATTTTTCGATGTTGAAGGCGTTCCCTAGAAAGATAATATACCTTTAAGATCCTGTTTACCATAAGTATTTCATACTCTGATCAAAAGTATGACTTTTGAGGATCGCTTTCTGTGTAAATTAAACCCACAATCTATCTATTACTAAAGCAACAACATTTTCAATATGTTATTTACATTTTGTTAACTAAATATGGCAACAGAGTGTTGCTTGGAAATATAACTTATTTCGGGCTTTTAACTCTAAAAATATATATCCTACCTAAAAACATTACATTGTAAAGTTGTTGAAAAATTCATCTTCTTTAATATGAGATATTGCACGCTAGGATCGGTTGAATATTGAAGAAGTGACAATCCAAAATGTAAGGTAAAGTCACAATTTCATTTTCACATTTTACTTTTCAACATGGGGGAGAGTATGACACTGACAGGTAACGTGTGTGTACAATACGGCCGACTATCCAACCTGAGCATGCATCCCCAATTGCATACCGGTAATCGATAATGTACCCGTAGCTGGGTCCGTGTGTAGAAAAGAAAATGTGAAAATGAAAATTGGGACTTCACCGTACATTTTGGAGTGTCACTTCCTTAATAATCGCCCAATCCCAGCGTGAAATATCTCATATTTAAGAAGATACATTTCTCAACAACTTTATAATTACTTTTAGGTACGATATATTTTAGGGTTAAAAGCCCATTTATTACCTGTATAGTTACTCTTTTGATGACTGTATAACAACACATAGGTTTTCAATAAGATGAGGTTACATGGACATGGTATGGGGTCACATGGGGGTCAATTAAGGTCATAACTGTGACTTTTTGTTTCTGTGAGAGATTTTAGAAAAATGAAAAGAAAAAAAAATGAATGAAATAAAGAACAGAACAAAAGTTTGATCGGACGAGGGCAAACAAACAATTTTTGTTTTGCCTAATTGATTTTTGTATTTCGGTTTATGCAAAAATTTGAAACATTATTCCTATATGTTTTTAGAATTTAAAAATCAGAATACCCATAGCACGTGCCTGCAATAGTAGGGTCATCTGGTTTGTTTCTCAGTGGATTTGTCTCTATACATTTAGCCTGGGTGTCCCTCGTGAAAATGTGGGCAAAATCTGTGAGGGCCCAAAATCCAAAATGGCCACCATACAGGAGATCCAAAAATCAAATTGCTTCAATTACGCTAGAAGTATACCAAATTGTAAAATAAAATGTAAAAAGGTCATTGACTTGATTTGAGTATGGGGTCAAAATTGAAAATCGAAAAACAATATCTCAAATTGTCGTCTGATCACAAGGATTCCAGAAACGGTATTTTTTTACGCCTGGAATATTTGGGTCAAAACATCAAGATCCATTCCTATGTGGAACTTGACCTTTTGACCCATTTATAAGGTACAACATAATACTCTAGATGGTAAAAACTACCATTTCTGGAATCCTTGTGATCAGACGAACAATTTGAGATATTATTTTCACCAATACTTTTGTGAGGGACAACCCTACTAAATTTGTTAGAAGACAAACCCACTGAGAAACAAACCTTTGCTCTCCATGGTCACATGATCACTCGAGATGACCCTACTGCAAGGTCCAGAACTGGGGTGGGATGTTAAAATAAAGACTAGAGGACACAGTCTACACCTTGGCCATTCTATTGTACCATGTTCAGCTGGAATCAAATACAGCATTTCGGGTGCACAGTCGTTTCCAAAATAACCCTGACATCACTTTGGAAATAAAACCCCTCAGTAGAGATAATCAGACTAAATTAAATATGCAATAGTGGAAATACCCACTGTCAACCCGGGGGTTGACGATCATGTGTGTCGCAGCTCTATTAATAATATTGTGTGTACTGATCATAAAAGTAGTATTTGCTTTATTCCGTAATTATAAGAGGGATTAAAATCATGTCTTGGCAAGTTCACCCCACGCTAGTCTAGTGGTTGAGTTATGTGCCTTACAATGCAGAGGTCCATGGATCAATTCCCACTAGGACCACTTTTTCAACTGATTTATTTCCTTTTGTAAAAATTAGGGTTAGTAATATTCTAAGCTCACAAAGTGTGTAGTTCATACCTAGTCATCCCTGGGTGGAAAGTCATGTGGGTATTTCCATCGGTGCTTTTTTCTTCATGCGGTGTGGGGTGGGGATGGGGGGGGGGAGGGGGTTGTCGCCTTACGGCCAATATCGACAGAAATGTCGAGTGGAAACAAAATAGGGATTTAAAAGCCGAACCAGTCAGTAACTTTGTAACTAAACAAAAACACCCACCTTTTCAGTAAGAATTTTGCCATCTGTACATCCGTCTCAAATCTCATGGTTTTCTTTGTCGCACTCCATTCCTTATAAGTCTCTGTATCAAGCTGAATACAACACTCCCCATCATTGCACATTTCTGTTGAAGGAGGCCGATCCTGTTCTTGGGAGGAGAGCGAGTTCTGGCTCTGACAATTATCTGCTGACTCTGGAATGGGCACAGAGCTATAAGAGTCTTCATCACTATTCAGAATGGCAGTAAATTGAGGTGTTGAATTAGCGGACCTGTCCACTGTATCACATTTGTCGGGATTCAAAAGTTCATCTGCAATATCCTGGTTATTTTCATCTGAGATATCCTGGACATTTCTTTCAAAACATTCTTCTTCCAATTGCACAATTTTGTCATTGTCAGAGATGTCTCTGTCATGATGAGACTCTTTTTCCAATTCTTCTATACTTTCATTGTCAGAAATGTCTCTTTCATGACACTCTTCTTCCAATGCTACCATATTTTCAGTATCATCAATCTCCTTATCCTCATTATTGTCTAAGCACAATTCTGTATCTTCAGGAAGATTCCTGGTGTCATCTCTGTCTTCATTCACCACCTCATCCTCATTACTATTTACTAAGTCCACCTCCTCTTTGAGATCATTATCGTCTTCTTGAGATGGCTCTTCTTCCTTCCCTCTGAACTGATCCTCATTTTCTTGCATATTATCAATGCTTTCATCGTCTTTGCCATCACCATTCTCTGCCATAATTAATGCATCATCATTATCCATAAAATCTCCGCCAGTATCATTATCATCCCCCTCCTCTTCCTCCTCCTCACTTAATATCTCATCATTATTCTGGGTATTTTCCATATTATTTTCATCTTGTTCACATTGTGAACTTTGATCATCATTCCCATCTTCCTCTACTTGATTATGCAACTCAGGGCTGAGATTTTCTGACCTAGGGCAAATTAAATTCAATGGAAGTAGAGAATCTTGGTCATCTGTTTCCATGACAACGGTATAATCGGCTGCTTGGTTATCATCGTTGACATTGCACTGGCTGTTTGTATTCACAACATCATCCGCAGGGATCTCCGCTGTGGTAGGAGAAGAGCCCTGGTTCTCATTATCATCCACCGTTTCCATGGTAATCGCTCATTTAGAATGACCTTTTAGAATCTAGATGACAGGAACAGCATACAACTGTGAATAGTGAAATACAGAAAGGAAAAAAATCAAAATCAAAACATTTGTTGAATAACAATCATGAAGTTGTTAAACCATTGACGCTTTTAAAATGACCTTTGCTTGATGACCTCTTACATACAAATGGTTGAACATTATTAGAGAAAACAAAGACATAATCAAGGTAAAGCACATTGTGTTGTGCTTCAAAGAGTATTGTCTGCAATCACTTTAACCCACTCATTGGTATGACCTTTCAGTCCAATACTGAAGAAAGTTTGCTTTTATTAAATTTCACTTGTTAACCCTACACAGGTTGCACTCAAATAAAAATATATTTATTTTTCTCATGTATGTAGATGCAGTAAAAGAATGCAAATTTCATAGATTTTATCCATATCAACAAACAAAACTATCATTGATAAAATGGCACAAGTAAAATGCAGGCATAAATAACCATTTCCTGACCAGTTTAAAGGGGGAAAATGAAAAGAAATATAAGGGGTAAATTTAAAGAAACAATTAGTTATAAAAATGTTAAATATTTTAACAAACCTATTAGATGGGAAAGCATTAAATTGGTGCATAAAAATGGACAGCTTTGAACTTGAAACCGAAAAATTGTATTGATCACAATATTATAAAAATAGATTTTAAACAAATCCAGGAAAAACAAAAAATAATGGGTCAGTGCCCCCTCCCGTAGTACAGGGGTCATTTTACTCATTTTCCTCAACTTTTAAACAGACTTTGGTGGAGTAAAATCAATGTTTTGAAAACAATACATATCAAAAGGCAGTCTCAAAGGTCAAAATGTAGTGTGTCCTGGAATGAATCATATATCATGGGTCAAAATGCATTCCATTATAACTGTATAACATTATAAAACACCTCAGTGCAATCACAGAATCTTTCAAAATAAACCACACTAGACAAAAAGACAAAACCATAACCTACATACAATAAAATACACACTGCACCTGCATTTTAGCAAAGGCCATGCTAAAAGGTTACCTACCAATTTATCCCGGTTAATAAATTATAGAGTTGAGGAAATACACAGACGCATACAGAATTAGCGTACAGTTCATATACGCACGTTCCCTCATATTTGCACATCCATACAGTACAGGTATCACTCACAGTGCATAATAATATCTGAGTGACACACGCATAAAAGGTTAGGTTAGGTTGGCCCCATAGTACTGAGCAATACATACATTTAACCTTGACCCATTGCTATCTATTTCTGGCGCAGCAATCTTTATGGTCCAATCAATAATGATTGACCTCTCTAAACGTGAACTCTGGATTGCTTACTCGATTTTGCTCTACGGACTTGACTAATAGCAATCGCTGTGTCCGACACTACATTTGTACACTTTTCCTAATGTCGATTATGAATTTTGAGGAACAACCTATTTCAAAAGTAGCGGTTAAATCAATAAATCTGTTTCATTATCATTTTTTAAATATGAAAATTGTTCAATGAGATGAAATATAATTCATCAGGATTAGAACTCTCATATTGTGACCAAGTCAATAAGAATCACAAGTCACAAGTCACAAGTCAGTCAAGTCTTTCTGAAATGTAGTGTCTTTGCTCACATTAAACTTGATCTAATTTCAACATTTCATTTGATTTAGCACACCTGGTATATTTTATAATGATAGAATATATTTTAATGATAGAATATATTTTAATGATAGAATTTATATCCACCATATGGTCTATACATAAATGATGTTATTTGTAATAATTCTTTTTGTATATAGTCATATAATATCGTAGACTCGGGTCACATTGAGTGAAGCATTTGGCTTATCATGACCTGATTTAAATAAAATCATTTGAATTTCTTAATTCATGTTGTTCAGTTTTATTGATAGAGTAAATTCAATGAAGTCTCTCTAGACAATGTCTGTTTAACTCGAGTCATGTCAAGTTATCAAATGTGTAACTCGAGTTATCTCAAGTATTTTTTTTATTTATTTATTTATGCTTTCTTTATTGAGGGTAATATGCTTCAGTGACTTGCACTGCTTTCCAAGCAGGCCCTCATTTCGATACATCATAAGTACATACAAATAACAAATGTTTCAGTGTTTAAATATAATACAAATTATGATACAAATTATGATACAGTGGAAATATAGGATTTGAATTGACCTAGTGACAAATTTTCTAAATCAATACGAATAGATGGGGATAAATTGTTCCACAGATGGCTAGATCTGAAAAGAAAAGTGCGCATACCAGAATTTGAGTTGATTTTAGGAATGATTAAAGTATTACTTGAATGATTCCTGGTAGTATGATTGTGAGAGTTATGTACAAATTCAAAGTTGGATGATAAATAGGTTGGACTTATATCTTTTAAACATTTGAATAAGATAATAAACATTTGAATTTTCCACCTATCACTTAGTTTTGTCCAATGAAGTAAGTTCATCATATCATTTATTGGTGTTCGTATATCAGCAGATAATATTGTTCTGGCTAAACGGTTGTGTAAGACTTGAAGTCTTGACTGATATGAATTTGAACAGTTGGACCATACTGGGCTGGCATAATCAAAATGAGGAATCACAAGAGCATTGGATAACATTACAAGAGTTGGATGTGGAAGAAAATGCTTTACACGACGAATAACACCGATTCTCTTGGAAACATTATTTGCTAAGTAATCTATATGTGATAACCAAGACATGGTACTATCAAATTTGACACCGAGATATTTAAATTCTTTAACCATTTCAATCATAGCATCGTTATAGGTGAGTGAAATTTCATTAAACCTATCTAACATGTGTCTGGTACCAAATAGCATAACTTTAGTCTTATTGATATTTAATGTAAGTTTGTTTGCCTTCAACCAATTAGCAACTAGATCTAGGTTTGATGTCAAAGAAGTTGAAAGTTCATTGGTACATTTTGATCTAAATAGTAAAGTGGTGTCATCAGCATACATTATAGTTTTACAATTTACAGCATTTGGTAAACAATTTACAAATAAAACGAGAGCATCAATGATGCAGAAGCTCAGCTAGCGACAAGCTATAAATTTCATGTATCCATTAGCAGGGGTCGCATTCTGACACGTCTGCGAGTCCTAGACCTCTCACTTTCTTGTAGTGACGCGTCAGATCTCTAATTGGAAAGACTGCGGGTCCCGATCAAAATTGAAGGGACCCCTTAAATTTGACGATGTATGGAAATGGAAACCTTAAGAAATTCTGTAAATTACATATCCATCCTTTGCTCACAATATAAATTCATTAAAACTGTCCGTAAAAATGTAAAATTTTCAAATACCCAAACTTCAGGACCCCTCAATTTTGTTGGGGACCCCTTAAATTTGTTTTTTTGAAGTCCTACAGGGTCCTGAAAAAAGTCATGAGACCTATTACATTTTTGATCCAGCGCTATCCCTGTCCATTAGTGACAAGCTGTCAATTTCATGTATTGGATAGATTAGGTCCATAATGTATTGGTTGAGCTATGAGGTGTTTTCTTTAAAAATATTTTTAAAACTCAGTAAATCACCCAATTTTATCATTATAAAGTTTTGGATCCAATGTCATTCACACTTGAACAGCTCAAAACATAATAATGTATGCACAAAAATTATCATTTTTTATATGTTTATCGCTTATTTTACAACTTGACCTCAGATGACATTTGACCATAAAAGGTGACCTTAATAGGTGACCTTTGACATATGAATGATTAAATAAATAATTAGACACAAAAAACAATGTAAATAAACCTCAAATACATCATTTTAGGACTCTGATGAGCTTTTACATTGCCTCTAGATTTTATAGTCTGTTATATCCAGTACCCACTGGCATGACTGGCTTGGTAAATTAAATTATGCCTACCTACACTGGCGAATTCTGCAACTTTTCAGCATTTTACTCAGAACTTTCAATGGATATTTCAACTTAATGTGCACTTTTTAATTCTGCCGATCCCCAAGGATAGTTTAGGGGGCAATGTCTTGCTACACGTCCCGTAACTCAAGTGCGCATGCTCAAACCAATTAAAATATGTTGTAGCTATACACAATTTATTCTTTATCGTTATAGTAAGTGTACATACAGGGTGAGTCAAAAAGACTGCAATAGTGGAAAGAAGCCATTTTGTTTTCAAAACCAAAATGAATTTTAAAACTTTTTAAATGTTGCAAGAATGATGTATTTAATCCTAACTTTGTGTGAAAAAATGAAGTCGATCGCATTTTCCGTTTGTCTTTGGTGAACATTTTGACCGGTGCACCCATTTTACACGTTTGTCCACGAGATACCCAAAATATCCATCAGATCGCAAAATGTGTCTCTCATTCTCATTCAAAAATTTGGAAACTTGAGTTCATTTGTGATGTTATTGGAATTTGATGCATCCTTTTTTGTTTACAGGTGAGTTAGCATAATCAATTATAATCGTACCCATGCAATGAAAGCGTATAATGTTCTAAATTTTAATAAAAAACTGAAATTTTCAATTTTCTTTGTTGGCGGTATATTTAAATATGAAAATGCAATGTGTGCCATTTCAAATGAAAATCACTGTGCTCGTGGACAAACAGGTAAATTTGGTTGTACAGCAAAGAGGGTCACCAAATACAAACGAAAAATGCGATCGACTTAATTTTTTCACACAAAGTTAGGATTAAATACATAATTCTTGCAACGTTTAAAAAGTTTTAAAAATCATTTTGGTTTTGAAAACAAAATGGCTTCTTTCCACTATTGCAGTCTTTTTGACTCACCCTGTACTTCAATCTCGTTGGTTAACACGTATGAAATCTGATCCATATCGTGTAAACAACAAGTCAAACCACACGATATATTCCCATATCGTCGATTAACTGCGTTACCAGATGGTGCAAAATGATATTACGTGTAAAGCGATTGCTTTGCGTCTGTGGAAGAGTTGCTTAAAATACGAATAAAATGGCGGATGATTTAAATGCAACCGAGTCGATTTCTGTTACATTCTGAGGCCGAAATATACCGCAAAAAGGTCTAACCCACGCCATAAAATAAATGATCTGCATATATAACCTAACCAGACATGTTTTGGGCCATATCACATTCGGCATGCGGCCTCATGTGATATGACATGCCAAACCATAGGTATTTTTCCGTATTGTGTGAACATGCAGGGGATAACTAATAGTACGGGACGTGAGGCAAGATATAGCCGTTTAGGGAGTGTTCAGAAATACTTGGGGCCTGGGGGTGGCCAACTTGCAGTTTTGGGTTTCTGAACTTTTTTGACGTAGCTAGGTTATTCATATTGGGGGCGAGAAATGAGAAAGAACCAACAAGACTTTTGTGAGTCAAGAACTGTGCAATTTTATGTCCACGATTTTCCTAAATTAGGGGTGCTTTTTGAAGCGATGTCCGCGACAGGGCTGGAAAAGATGCAAGGTTTCCCTGCAAGAGAAATTTGATAAAGTTGGATTTACCGCTGGTTTAGCGGCGGAGAGGGCGGCCCCCCATAGAACCATAAAGGGCACATGCAATGCAAATACAAGTGGTGTGATTTGAGTCAAGTCTACGAGGAGGGACCAGAAATCATTCAATATATCGTCAGCCTGCTTCGATAATTGCCTAACTCATTTTTTCTAGTTCTTAGAAAACAACAAAAGTATGAAACCTGTTACCTGTGTACCTGTTACTCATTTTGTATTATTGATGGATGGATATTCATTATGTGGAATGTGCCTTTGATTGTCGATGCCTCAATTGGCGTGCATGGATGCACTAATCCAAGTCATAAACAGATGAACACAGCCATACAATAATTTGATTAATTCCATGGATTTGTCAATGCAAATTCAATAATGCAAAATGAGTAACATGTTGGAGTGATCTGGTGGCCCTTTTTCAACAAAACTCTTCATTTATCAACACTTTTGATTGGTCAATGACTTAGGTATTATAACAGCATGTGCATAATGTAATGAAGTCATGATTTATGCAAAAAACTCAGTTTTGCTGAAAAGTGAGTTAGGCAATTATCGAAGCAGGCTGACGATATGTGCTAGTTGATTATGACATCAATTGTGGAACTATTGATAGCTCTGTGAGTACTATGAAAAGAAAATTCCAGGTGACTGGTTTGAATCTATTCATGATACTCACTGATAATCAATATACCACAAATGATGTCATTTGTGGCGTGTTCATTTTTCTGGCCCTGTTTATTGTAATGGAATGTCCCACAAAGACTTGTAGCAGGATTATCATCCCTTTTCCTGTGCCCTTTAAGCTTTTTGGAAAATTAAGGTCCAATTGATGCCATGGTGCATCATATTATGGAATATCGGCTGTATAATGCCTAATACTCTAAAAAAAAAACTCTTAAAAAATAAAAATAAAAATAAAAACATTTTTAGGGGGGGGGGGTAGGGATTTCCTGCGATATGGCAACATTTCCCGGCACAAGGAGCTTGCCGATTTGCCCTCTTTTTCCTGCCCTGGTCCGCGATTTCCCTAAATTAGGGGTGTTTTTTGAAGCTTTGTCCATGTTTTCCAAAAATAAGGGGTCATTTTGAAACCTATGTCCGCGATTTAACAAAATTAGGGGTGTTTTTTGTAGAGGTTTATGTACGCGAAGAAGAAAATAAAATAGAATGTCCTCGTTTTTCCCGCAAATAGAGGGACTATATATAAAGTGTCCTTGGAATGGTGAAAAAGGGGGGTCATTTTCAGGCAAAATGTCCGCCTTTTAGTACGAAAAAGGGGGTCAAATTGGCAAAATTGTCCGCGAAACACCTTCAAATAGGGGGTATTTCAAGATCCTGGAACAATCATGTGTTACCCCTCTGAATACGAAGAGAGAACACCAGGATTTTTTCATCTGTGTACTTTTGACCATCATAATTCCATGATTCCATTCAATATTATTTAATTATTATATTAAACAGTTGTAATTTTATCTATACCAACACTTCACAACAAGGTCATGGCCGAAATTTTATAATACAGTGTAGCTATTGATATACTGTAAAAGCTGAAATTTTGGCGGCGGTTTTATTTTGGCGAAAATTATGACACGCCAAAATAATGTTTTCAACATTCATGCAGTGCATCCAGAAGGTCACCCACGAAAAAAACAATTCGCGAAATGTCTATGATATCAAAATGTGCGAAAATATCTGTACACAAAAATATTGGCTTTTACAGTAGCACACATTGTCTGCTGGTACAGTGGATTGACTGATAAACAGTCATTATATTGTCCATTGTTATGTTGATTAAGGAGTGTGACAGTAACAATAATTGTTTGTTTGGGCAAGCTTTTGAAGACAGGCAGTGGTATAAGGCAACAAAGAAAAAAAAATGTTTGTTTGTCCATAGAGGTCCAAAAAAGGTAGGGTCTGTAGGTTGGATAATTTTAATTTTTTTAATTTTTTAAATACGGATATTGTATTTGGGAATATAAATTTGGCATGAATACTGTGAATGATAGTCATCCAAACACAAAACACATCACTTTGATAGTATTGAACTTTTTTTCATGAGTTTGTTAGAATTGAAATCCTGCTCGGACAGATTGTCTGTATAAAGTTGCAATATTGTAGTACTGGTTGCAACACTCGGTCAAAGGGTATTTTTTGTAACAAATTTGCAATGCGCAGATACCGTGAACATGTTGTCGGTCGCCGCCATTTATTATGATAGAAAATTTGCAAAAAGTGAAATAACATAGTGGTGATGTTCTGTTAGATATATATACGTGAAAGTATTACTAAACCTATTTTTTCCCGAACTAACAAAAGAAATGTTTTATATTATGTTGAAATCAGCTTACAGCGTACGAAATTAGGAATAAGACGGTCCTTTTGGTCATTTAAATTGCTCAAAAAAAGTTATTTTAAAAAAATAATAGAAAATAAAAAATAATATGGTCGGCACCAAGGTACATGGTCGGTCGGATGTGGACAAACAAACAAAAAAGTATTCTTGGCCTAAAGGAACTCCTGTTTGTTTTGAATTTGACACAAGCTCAAATAATGATCAACAATTTCTTGATGCACCCCAGGATGCTTCACTTTCATCACATGACCAGATGACCTTCAGTTGTTAATTACTTTAACACATGTGTGACACTGTTTGTTCTGGTGATATTAAGCCCTGCTAATACTGTAGGGGCGCTAAGCATTATGGGGTACATCAAGAAATCTTCTTTGAATAATGATAGTGATAAATGACTTGCCTTGCATGTGCTTGCTTGACCTGGACGAGTTTCAAGACACCCTAGTTTTTTGGTTAAACCTTTAATAACATTTTAACGCAAGTGAAAAACGTCAGGAAATGCATCTCATATGTTGTATCGTAACATATCTAGAAGATATGCCGAGTCACTTTTTTAAATGTTTTATCTGTTTTGTCTTAATTGCCATTTTCTGGGCCATTTTTACTTCCTAGCGTTTAGAAACTCACCATGCTATCACTGACCTTTCGAACGTGATAATAAGAGCCTCATCCTACTGTAGTAGGCTGAGCTAATAAATAACAGAGGTCCTAATATTGAGCCTTGTGGAACACCAATATTTATCTGCTCAAACTCTGAAAGATTAGAATTAACATTTACAGCCTGTGATCTATTACTGAGATAAGATTTAAACCATAAAAGCTCAATACCAATAGTAAGTCATCGATTTGAGTTGTCCCATCACCACAGAGTTCAGTTCTTCAATGTATTCCTTTGAGGTGATTTATTGTGGAAAAACTGTATTAAACTGAGGTTTTTAGAATAATATCATTCTGCTAGCTCGTTTGTTTGCTTTTTAAGGGATTAAACACATTTAGCATGACCAGGGCAGAGAAGAACAAAATCCTGGGAACTTTTTTGAGAGGTGAAAAATTGTCTGCGAGATTATTTCTTTAGTAATGTATTTTTTTCTGGGCTGATTTACCCCGAGTTTCTGTACATGTAGTGGTCATGGTGGAGTCCATGCAAAGTCATTGTTGAGGTTCAGGGGCATAACTTCGTAAAGCTGGTTAGATTAACTCTAACCTGTCATGGGGGTTTGTAGCGATAAAGCTAACAGGGGAGGGGATACGGGACAATGAGGACAGAAAAAATGTTGTGTGCCACCCCCAGGAATTGAACCCGGGCCGCCGTGGCCGGAATCCAGGTCATCGTGCATCACGCTACGGGGATCGCCCTCCCAAAATGTTATTGTCAGAGCCTATACATTGTACCTGGAATGGGGTCCACCAGAAAAAAATGTTGTGTGCCACCCCCATGAATTGAACCCGGGCCGCCGTGGCTGGAATCCAGGTCATCGTGCATCACGCTACGGGGATCACCCTCCCAAAATGTTATCGTCAGAGCCTATACATTGTACCTGGAATGGGTCGCACCAGTGTGGTGCTTCTGTTGGATTTTATTTAATATTTAGCATGGTTAGTGTTATGCCAGTGGCGACGCCAGCATCAATATTTTTGTGAGGAGGCGACAGGCGAGTGGACAAGAAACAAATCTGGCAAAAGACAAATTTGAGGGAAGATGCGCGCGAAAATGTGGCCATGAGTCAGAATTCCTACAAATTAGCTCACTTTGATCTGAAACTAGACATTTTTAAATAAATACCCATTTTAATGCTAATTATAGGTTCTTTGACACTGAACTGTCCACATGTTTGATTGTGTTGGGGACAAAATGGTATAGTTTGTGAGCTCACTGGGGCAATGAGATTTGGAATCCTGACTGGGGTTCCCTGTGCCCCCGGATTTGTCCCTTATGATCACAATTATAAGCCACTGAGGCACTCTTACGATTTGGTATTCTGAAAACTTCAGACATTTGAAAGTGAATGGTGGCACCTCTTTCTATCACAAAATCATTGGGTCCACAAGTGAATTGCGGTAACAATTGAATAAATTCATGAACATCCCTCACAACTCCAGTTTATATATATAACACGAAATTGTAGCAACAAATACAATAAAGTGCTCAATGGATTTAGGCCAGAGCGTTATAGTACAGGTTTGATGGAAATCAACAGTTAGGTGGTAGCATTGATGCTACCACCTAACTGTTGATTTCCATCAAACCTGTACTACGAGGGGGTATCGAAAAGTTCTTGACATCACCCAGAAGTGAAGGAGTCAGAAACTTTTTTCCTCGTTATGTGACAATAATCTTGTGGGTAACATGGGGTGTACACAGGTTGACCTCATATGACCCCTACATGACCCTTGACCCCTTTCTAGTGATACTGGCAGCACTTTCTGCGCCATTACTGAATTCCTCTTTTGATCACTAGGATGCAAATATCTTAGCATTGCAATATTATATCATGATGCATTTAGAAGAATGCATGCCGATGTCAACTCCCAAAGTGAGCCGCCATAAGATATTGTAATTCTTTTGGTATAATTTTCATTTTTTAACACAAAATAAATAAATAATCCTGAATTATGATAGTCCCAGTTTACGAGATAACTCAAAATATAATTTAAGCGGTTCCCCACTAATAATAGGGGCACATGACATCGCTCATCCATGTTGCCAGTTTTAGAAGAGGTAACAGTAACATACCCTTTCAGGCTTTCATACACCTGTAGTCTACAGGGTGTATGGAAGTCTGAAAGGTATAGTCAGTCACTAGTTATTTTTGATGGTGCAAAAGTTTTACAGAAAATGGAAAAACTGGCCAAACCACTGGATCAAGTCCAGAGTATACATTATCATGAGCTTTCAGAATCAAGATGCATTTGCCATGTCAAGGATATTTTTTGGTTTGACTAAATTGTGGCTATCGGTATGGACAAGCTGACAGAGTTGGAGTTTCATGGACATCACAGGTGACCCATTTGTCAATAGAATAATCTTATATTTTAACTGAAAATGCCACATCCATGACCAGGCATTAGATTGAGTTGAATAACTAGTGACCTGTTTAGTGTTTATAGTTATTTAAAACACTCCTAATTTGTCAGGATCAATAGTTGAATTGAATAAAGATTTACTGCTGTGACATTCAAATTGCCAAAGGTCACTGCAAATCTTGTCCATATTGCACAAATGCTGTGCATATGACCTCTGATATGGAATGATTCAACATTGACATTATAAATTGGGATTCAATTAAAGAGGTCATTGTGAATGAGGTCATCATATTCAATTAGAGGAAATGATAAAATCCCAAGAAGGGTGGGGTTAATAGAGCACTTAAAATTTGTATTTTGAATGAGCCCTGCCATGTAGATTTCAGGTCAGGTATGCAGAGGGAGCTTGTCACTGCTGTTAGAGTTAGATTGGATCACCATAGGGGCATTTTATTGTTATCTATTATTATAGGTCAAATGCTTATCTTGCTTTGAAAGTAGTGGGTATTAATTCAATACAATGTATGCACCCCTCCCCATTGTCCTGATTGGCTTGCCCATTTTAAACATGTATGAATGTCTGTCATTCCATTCCTGCATTGTGCCCTGTTAAACAGACATGAGAAAATGGGTCTCTTATCTTACTTAACCCAATGCCTTGCTTTAATAACCCTAACTCCCCGGCATGTTTTTGTGAATCAGATGGGAGAACAATGGGTCATTTTTAGGGGGGGGGGGGGGGGTCGTGGAAGTCAGACACCTAACCGATTGTGCTAACTGGTCAACTTGAAAAAAGGGACCCAGCCTTAAAAAAATGTAAGTTTGGTTTATATTTATAACCCTAACTCTACCATATACCACAATAAACCACAACAGAGTTTGTTGGTATCACCCGGCGTGAAAGTTTTTCGCTTAAAACATGTACCCAGCCCATATACTTGGCGCAGTAAGCCTTGACACTCTTGCCTTTACACTCTTGGTGAAATGGAAAATCCCAAGTCCTGTGTGCCGGAGGTCCCTGGTTCAAATCTCGGGGGGGGGGGGGGGGGGGGGGGGGGGGGTTGCGGCGATGTTTTGGGTCATTTTTTGCCTTGAGGACAAATAGTCTGAAAAAAATGGGGGTAGAGTTAGGGTTAAGTACCATTTTTTTTCTTCAACATTTATATAAGTTTGGTTTATTTAAGGTTTTTCAATTTTTCTGTGCTTCATCCTGCAGTTTTCAGATTGAGGCTGTTGAGTTGATGAAAAATATTGAGTAAAACGGGAAAACCAGGCTTCTTGAAATCATGCAGTACAAAAGTCTAATTTGGTTCAACAGGGCATCATTTCCAAGCTTTTATCTGCTTTCACTGATATCTATTTAAACCCCGGAGTTTGTATCTTGGCTACAATTATGTCCTTTCCAGTGTGACAGGTTGCTGCTACAAACCTTCCTCGCTGGATACTGGATCAGGGTAGTCAGAGCATCTATGTTATTATTGCTTATCATTGCTTATTATTGCTTATTATTGCTTGTTAACTCCCTATAGCAGTCTATCCGGCTAAACTGGAAGCCCTCTGAAACCAAGAGGTTGTGATTTTTGTACAGACCTGTAACAGACCTGGGATGATCCCCTACTCTTAACGATAAGGTCTGTAACTTTTTAACATCTTGAATTCCGAAGTAAATCAATTTAAAAAAATAAATTCAACACTACTTTGTGTCCCTTAAGGAGGGCAGTCTCTGTGCTGTGGTTCTTTTTGTACGAAGACTGTTTACATACATCGACTTTGAATACCGCCACGTAAAAAAGAGTCCTGTAAAAGTGGATATTTTCACGCGTGTAATTTTTTCGCGCTTTGCACATTTTAAACAATTTTGCTTGTTTTTATTTTCGCATAGTGGGTGAAGTTTCCACCCTGCATAGTGGATGAAGTTTCCCCCCTGCATAGTGGGTGAAGTTTCCCCCCCCCCTGCATAGTGGGTGAAGTTTGTTGTTGTTGAAAACAT
>CM069442.1:87019222-87148411 GCA_035610835.1 Ophiura sarsii | reverse complement strand
TTTAACTTAAAATTTTAGTGTTCACCTGGCTCTTGACCAATATGTATCTATTATTTGGATGAAATTCAATCCGGTAGCCTTGCACAGAAAAATAAAAACCTAATTGAGTAATTGACCTCGTGTTGTTGTTTCTTTCAAAATGGCCGACAAAAATGTGATTTTGTGTTTTATACCCTGTTTTCCTTGCTAGTGCCTATATAAAAAATGCCAATGCGACTTTTCAGAACACTTTTGCTAGCTCTTAATGTCATAGCAATGCCATGACTAAATAGTGAACATTCAAGGACAACTTTGATTCTCCAAACAGGTGAGTGGGACATAAAAACGGAGGATTTTCAGGTTCCTAAATTTTCTGTCTAGAACGGTTCCTTTCAACATATAGCGTTGAGCCGATACCCAAATCATAGATTTGGTATCTATCGAGACTATTAAATTTATTCCAAGCATGGACTTATGATCCATGTTCCATGCTTAATATTTATAATACTCACCACGACCAGCTGACAACTTCTTTTTCTATACTATTCTATGGCCCAGGCTAGGGCAAGTTAGGCTAGTATTAAAATATAAATAATTCCATTCCATCATTATTTATATCATGATTATTCCATATTCTGTCAGTCTGTGACAGAGTGTGTCTCACTTTTTTGTCAAACAAACATTATTCGACTTTCGTGGCGAATGCCGGGTAAACTCGCTCGCTTGCCTTGGTTTGCGGAGCTGCTTAAAAGAAATCCTGAGACGGCTTCAATGATGTGCGAGAACAGTCTGATCCTTTTCTTGTTCGTCCATCTTTCATGTTGAATGGGGTCATAATTTATGAAAATTGACCAAAATAAAGATCATTCATCCGTAGGAAAAACAGAGATCAAAGGACAAAGGTCATAAGCATTAGACGAAGAGGGCGTCTACGCATTCAGTTCACCACCAGGGCCAGACGATGTCGGTCGCGATTTGACATTTTAATGTTTAATGGGTTTTGGTTGTGCACAACTAAGACCTATTTCAGTACATGTAGGCCTAGTATATATTAAATAATAACGTCGGATTACGACGACCAGGCTTATTAGGATTATGAGGATGAGGGTTATAGGTCAGGGTTCAAGGTCAAGGTTTCAAATGGTGCCCTGAGCTGAATGAGCGGTTTTAAGTAATGAGGGATTTCATAGTTGACTATGTTCCATGTTGTTCAATATGGATGTTGTTCTGACTGTGTCGTTTAAAGAGAAATACAAAATGATTATGATGCACAAATCCTTCAAGAAGATTTAAACACACTGAAGAGGTGGGAACAGACCTGGCTGATGAAGTTCAACACATCAAAATGCTTCATCATGAAATTGACACTGTCAAATCCCACACATACACACTGGGAGGTAACGTGCTAGCCGAAACCAAAAACCATCCATACTTGGGAGTCTGCATCAACAACAAACTAAACTGGAACCAGCACATACAGGAAATCACTAGCAAAAGCAAACCGAACACTCGGATTCATTAAAGAAACTGTTACAGTCATGCAATTGCATGAGTCTGGTCCCTTCAGGACCCAAGCGTGTGTCTGTACGGACCGACCGTGTAAACAAACAAACAAACAAAAAAATCTACAAAGGAGGTGGCTTACAAATCCCTGGTACGACCAAAGCTTGAGTACTCCGCAGCCGTTTGGGACCCCTACACAAAGAAAAGTACTGACGTAACAAGCTTGAATCAGTTCAAAAAAGGGCGGCCCGTTTCATCACAAATGATTACAAGTCAAGTCACGCACACCTGGTTGTGCAACCCAAATGGTCAAGGACCTCAAACTATAGGTCCACTTAACCGGGCACTTAACATCAGAAGAAAAACCGCGGTTACTGCGTATAAGAAGCAAATTAAAAGTCAACAAATTAGAGGCCATAAATTATTGTTAAAGCGCCTTTAAACATGTTAAAAGTGCTTTGGACGAAAACGCTGCCTTTGATTTCTTAGGAATGAGTGACTTCTGGCCTCCATATTTATTGCCCAAACAGGTGGTTTTATTACCAGCTATTATCCAAAATAGTTGTGACTATTTGCAGCATGATGAAATACCCATGTGCTTTGAATGGCTGTCTTTTCACAGACCTCCCCAGGCCTTTAGGCGCACTTCGAATGCGCATGAAAAGGTATGGCTTCTTTTTCACACTCGACTTCACGAAAAAGGTTACTTTGATACCAAGAAAAGAACGGTTTGTAATCAAACTTTGCACGAAGATAGGGATTTATATGCTTCCCACGATATAATAAAGAGCAGGATTTGAAATACGTGTATTTTCCCGTGAACCATGATAACTTATTAACTACGGCGGTATTGGCACTTCACCTTCATCAACCGATTTCTTTATGTTCATTTTTGAGTAGAAAGTACGACTTTCAAACACGATAACTCAATAAAAACTGCATCTGATGGACGGCAAGTAAGTTTTTTGTAATCTTAAGAAAATTACCCGGGACACGTTTTTTTTTTTGTTTTTTTTTTTGGGCCTATTTCCAATTTTTCGAATCATTTTGTGGAAATTCACGATTGTTGAATTTAAAAATCCTATTTTTGTTGCCTTATTTGGTCAATAAATCAAAATATATTTCAGATATCTAAAAAAAAAACGTGTCCCGGCCCCCGGGTAATTTTCGTAAGATTACAAAAATCGTAAAAGGAGACATTTTCAGAAAATATTTTGTTGGTTACCTTCAGAACTGAAGACTGGTCAAAATTCTCGTTTTTTATGATTTTCTCCAAAATGGTCCTTTTTAGAGCAATTTCATGTTCATGGCAAGATTTATTGAACCCTTTCCTTCAAGAAAATGTATACTTTTATATGGATTATTAATATGAATAATGACGAAGTTACGGCAGTTTTACGGAGGCTATATCTGACACTTGACAGCCCCCTTAACAAAGCAAAAATACTGGATATGCGTTTCTAGTGGTCTAACACATGTCATTGTTTAAACTACTCTTATTTTGGTTGATATATGTAATTTTATGGAATTTCATCATTTTTGGCGGCCATTTTAGTGGCCATCTTGGATTTAGGTATGTTAACAAAGCAAAAATCCAGGATATGAGTGTCTAGTACTAGTCCAGCCACAGACTAGTCCAGCAGAACAAATCAAGCTAGTCAGGCTGAGCCCGACTAACCTTAAGTTAGTCATGTCGGCCATAACCTAACCAGCAGGCTTGACTAACCTGCTTGACTAGTTTAAGCTAGACCAGTAGGCTTGACTAACCTGTTCGACTAGTTTAAAGTTAGTCTAGCCTTTGTCTGACTAGTTTAAGTTTTCAGTGTACGTGTTATACACCTAGCACATAAAGTCCCTGCTCAGGTGCTTTGAGGTTGACTAATTCAAAATATATAATCGGTACCAAGAATCTGAGATATACATTAAATGAGCACATTTCTTCTCCGCAGTTTGATACCTCATTCAACAAAATCGAATGGATACTTTTAAAGTTATGTCGATTTCAATGACATCGCATGCAAAAGAAAAGTGGCACTAGGTATAGGAAATCATTGATTTGTGTGTGATTTACCATAGACGGTAAAAATCAATGTTTTACCCGTCTATGGATTTACGCACTGAAAAACTCACAGCTTATCAGCTAAGACTTGTATTCTTCACAGCCAGATACACCCTTTGTCCCGCACATTGCGGTTATCACTAAAGACCCATTCATCTGTCACGTTCAGATAGCACACAGTAATATCACACACAAATCAATGATTCCTATACCTAGTGCCACTTTTCTGTTGTATGCGATGTCATTGAAATCGACATAACTTTAAAAGTATCCATTCGATTTTGTTGAATGAGGTATCAAACTGCGGAGAAGAAATTTGCTCATTTAAAGTATATCTCAGATTTTTGGTACCGATTATATATTTTGAATTAGTCAACCTCAAAGCACCTGAGCAGGGACTTTATGTGCTAGGTGTATATCTATTACCGATCACTCTTATGATGGGAACAAAAATTGTCGGACATTTGCATATTAATGACTTGAATAGATAATTAGCTAATTTGCATATTTAATGAGCTTATGAAACTAAATAATAGTTTAAAAGATTGGGTATCTTACAGTTAGCCAGTATGCCAAGTTTGATTGCAATACCATCCACATCTGGATTTATAACATTTACGCATATTAATTAGCTGGACTTAGTCATTTTTTGATTGCGATCAGTGAAACTGGTCAAAATGACCAATTTTCTACGGGTTATTTTAGCTTAAAATGTTTCCATATTTTTTTATTTAACATGGTATATAGATATTTAATTGTTAAGAAATATGTGTATAAATGGTGTTTTGAATGTTACATTTTTAACAAATTGAGCTCTCTAAATCCTGAAAAATTCTATTTTTGGGCATTGTTACTGTTTTTGGCAGGTTTTCAGGAGTATCTTAAAACACCGTAACACAAGAAATTATTTTATACTTATTCAATTAGTCTGGTGCTCGTATCATATGAAATATGTTATTAATTTAATGTCTTTTTTCATTTCAATTCTGATTTGTATTTATTCTTCGTAAATTTAAAGGTAGATGACCCGATCACATTTCCAATTTTCAACTTGAAGTTTTCTATTCTACATGAAAGGTCATCCTTAAAAATGTCGTGTTCCAAAGTTTGAGTTGCATAGCTCTAATGGTTCTTATTTTAGACGCACAAGATGCTGTGAACTGTACCCATTGAGTTGTACACAAACTATATCGGTGGTATACCACCATTCGCGGTAATTCGACGTTATTTCATCGATTTCTCCGTAATTATACCGATTTAGGCCGTCAAATTTCAGTATGATGATGAGAAAAATACGAGCTTTCATATGATATGAAAATCTCCGTATGTTTGAAATAATTCTGTGTTACGAAAATGTGATCGGGTCATCTACCTTTAAGATAGTACTATGTTTAAGCCTTTATTTTCCCCATGTGGGGACGAAAGGTAGGCCTATCAATAAATAAAAGTTCTAAGTTCAAGCATTGACCGATTGTCATAATTCTTTTTGGAAAATAAATCTTTCATTGCAATCTTTCATTTGACACCGATTTTGTACATGTCTCAATTATTTGAATTGTATGTGTACTGTGCCTACTACTGCTGCATGGGGTGTATTTCACTAACGTTTGCGACTCGACGTACACAGGTACAGGCTAAATACAGTACGTACCACTCAAAATCGATCGTAAATCTATCATTTGGTACTTGTGTATATTTTATTCTAGTTCACAACGAATCCCCATATTCAATTTCAATCATTTCAACGAAACGGAAGCATGTAACAGCAAATGGATAAACAATGACGAAGATCTGAAGAGCTTAATACAAGAAGTCCATAATCATTATTTTTTAGATTTTCAAAATGCTTAAACGTATACCTCTGGAAGGCAATATAGGCCCGATAAAATATGGAAATGAAACACAGCATGTTATTTGGAAACGATTTAAAAACTTATACCATACAAAACTGTTGTTTATGATACTAAAGAATCAGACATCATTATCATTTTCAGCCTTATATAACATTTCTAAACATTAAATATTAGCATAATTGACTGTGTACTCAAAATGAAAATGCTTAAAATCGCAGGGTGAGCGTTTTCTACATACAAATGTATACAAAACACCACCGATATTTTGAGACACCCGAAACTCAATCAACCATAACTTCAGAACCGAAAATCCAATTTACCTCAAACAAAAAGCATTTTAAAGCAGAGACTTAGCAGTTTCCTACTGTCCTAATATCTCATTTTTTTCCGAAGCACTGAATTTTACTATTTGACTAACATAGACCCCCCCCCCTTAAGCACGTAGCCTACTTAAAAGTGTGTGCGTAAGTCATTTTTACCATTATCATTTTACACCAAACGTTATTAGCAATCAAATCCAGAGTTTGGAACATTTACCTATTGAAGCCAGATATGTTCTTGAGACAGACAGTACAACAATAACGATATTATAAAATGTTGGATTAAAACTATTGTGACGTGTGAAAAAATTAGGTCTCTCTCCTTTCAAATAAAAGAATATTTACTTGTCTCATTATCATGATTATACAGTTTATAACCGTTATCAAATACTTTTCATTATTTCTTTCACCAAATTGATTTTAAATATTGATAAAAACCAACATTATTTTTTTTGTGGGAAAACCCCCCTGATATACCACATATAATCTTAAGTAAAATGCATGGACCAAATATTGCTATCTTCAACACAATATTGCTATGTTCAGTTGATGGCACCTATCTTGCTATCAGAGTAGATAGCATATACATATTGCTATATTCAGTAGAAACATTTTACATACTGCTTTCTTCAGTAGATAGCACAAACTGCTTTCTTCAGTAGCACAATACTATATATTGATATCTTCAGTAGATAGCATATTCTACATATTGTTATTTTAGTAGATAGCACATGCTAATACATACAGGTGAGTCAAAATATTCAGGTCAATTTCTTCATTAATTATGAGAGCATAAACACTTCTTCATACTTTTGAAGACAATACCTAGTTGCACGCCATAATTACAACATATTTACGAAAAAGCCTGAAATCCAAAGTGTTCCAAGAATACATGAATGAAGCCACATGTTACCACTACTGCAGTTTGAGTTATTCACACAACACGAAACGTTATACCAGTTGACCTTTTATAAATAAAGTAACATTTGACAAATATACCTAATTTACATATTTTTTGTTGAATCTCTGATAATTAAAACGATGTAGCATACAAAATATATTGCGATGTTATGATTAACAGTATTGCACAAACATATTCATAACAATTAATTAGGTACGCACCTGTTAAGTTATTTAACGCAAGAACTGTAAGTTCAATCATTTCCAAACATTATATTCGACATTTTGTTAACACTTATCTCAACAATGCTCGTTACGTCTCTCTTCTTAAAAACGATTAAAATATAATATAGAGTTGCACATAAACAAATTCACATAGCTTTCAAGCAATGTGAATCATTCAGCGTAAACTTACTTCCATGTAGTGGTAACATAAAAACGCATATTTTCCCGTTTTGAATCATCAATTTGCAATTTGCATTAAACAACATTTAGGTTATAGCTAACAATGTGTTCTTGCTGTGCATTTCATTAAATGTATTCATTTTTGTGTTCGAAATGGTTTTAAAAAATCGGTGAAGTTAAATCCAGAATATTTTGACTCACCCTGTATTGCTATCTTTAGTAGATAGAAGATACAACATAATGAAATATTCGTTAGAAAGAAAACTACATTATGCTATCTTCAGTTAATGGCATGACACATATACATTACTGTGTTTTCAACACAGAGACTCCGTCTATACTGCTAGTGTCATTAGATAACACATCTATTTACTATCTTCAGTAGATATGTGACCCAACACGAGTAAATGAGGCACAATGGGGGAAATATGAATATTGACTTATTGATATCATGTTATTATAAAAGTAAGGGTACAAAAGTCAATTGCATAACACATTCCAAACCAACGTTACAGTTACAGATTATTGAAAATCCCTTTGAAAATCCCTTTGTCTCAAAACATCAAATACAAATTTAGTTATTATATGGGCAATCGAAGTTTTTGGTTTGATAACAAATCAATGGAGTATATGCAAATTAAATACCTTAAAAGATGTATAAAAGATCGGCAATTCCAAGCAAAATGTCAACCAAATAGCCAAAATTTCAAATTTGCATTCAAAGTTTAATTCTATGCCTATAATGTAGGCAAGAGTCCAAAGTTCAGGAATTTTTAGTTTGTTTAGCGATACTATGTTTTTTGATGTATAAACTAATTAGCATAAATTTGCATATTTGCAGCTTACAAAATCAGTGAAAAGGCTTGTTTTTATTTATTCCATATCTTTTAGACACATAGGTATGATGTTTAAATAAATGTCAGGCACAATAGTAGTACTGATGGGAAAAGTTTTGATATAAATTTAATTATGATCAACGGCCGATTAGTCTCGTTAATCCAGGTAATTAATATGCATAATCTCATGTCATTCCGCAACGCAAAGTACAATTTTTTAGGATAGCAAGAAAAAAATGTACCCTATTTTCATTTAACTATTTTTTCTCTGCACACAATTGACATGCTTCACAATGATCAAAACATTTTTTGGAAAATTCTGTTAATAAATAGCGCTAACGAGCGTTGCGGTATGACATGTTGCGGAATGACATCTAAATGTTGCGGAATGACAAATTGAAGAGTGACCAAAATCGGTCAAAATGATTTTATTTTTCAGAATTAATAAATAGTAGAACATTTTATTAGTATGTTCGTCGATTCAATATGTTAGATATTTAGTTATTTCCAAGCAAACTGTAATGCAGATCATATTAAGGTCATCCAGAGGTCAAATCGTAAAAGTTGCCCGATTGACGTCAAACTTGAAAAAAAAACCTTGAACACCGGGGGAACATGTCTAAAATACTTTAGAGGTCATCCGAGGACAACGGTCATTAGAGGTCATCCAAGGTCAAAGGTCAACAAGGGGTTAAATTGTAAAAGTTGCCCGATTGATGTCAAACTTGGAGAAAAGAAACATGAACGCCGCGGTGAACATTTTTGGGGTTTAATTTACATAGGTCATCTGAGGTCAAAGGTCATGCAGAGGTCAAATCGTGAAAGTTGCCCGATTGACGTCAAACTTGGAGAAAAGAAGCATGAACACCGGGTGAACATGTTTCAAATTAATTAGAGGTCATCCGAGGTCAACTGTCATTATAGGTCATCCAAGTTCAAAGGTCAACAAGGGATTAAATCGTGCAATGAACACCGGGGGAACATGTCAAAAATAATGTTAGGTCATCTGAGGTCAAAGGTCATCCAGAGGTCAAATCGTAAAAATGCCCGATTGACATCAAACTTGGAAAAAAGAAACATGAACACCGAGGAAACATGTCTTAAATTAATTTGAGGTCATCGGGGGTCAACGGTCATTAGAGGTAATTCAAGGTCAACAATGAATTAAATCGTGCAATGAACACCGGGGAACATGTCAAAAAATACTTTACCTGTCATCCCATATCCCACACCCCACTATACCTGGGCCCCACACACCCCACCCTACATCTCCCACCCACACCCCATCCCACTTCATAGTGTAAATGATACACATTTTCTTTTAAAAATAGATGAAAAGTATGTACGGGTGAAAATGCCACTCATTTCGTTGGGCACCAGTGTGCGTAAATTCACACTGTCATTCCGCAACGTCATTCCGCAACACCTACTTTTATTTTTTGATGCCTACTAGAAATCCTAGCTGATGATTAAGTTTCATGAAAATGCTTTTGTCAGATAGCTAACACTTCAAACCTTCTAAAAAGTAACTTCAATAATGATACACTTTAAAAAGTTCACAGCGTTTTCACTTTGTGTAAACATGTAAAAAAAACCACCAATCGTCTGCGTCATTCCGCAACGCAAATTCTTGGAAGCGCAGTCTAATTTTTTCCCTATGTTTATTTTTTGAGTATCAATCGCTATTATCAAATAAAGTTGTAAAATGGGGAGTAACTACAAATCTCTGGGTTTTACACCCAAAAGAAAGTGGATTTTTGTGTGTAAATGTCATTCCGCAACGCGTGGAATTACCCAGATCAGAAATATGACTTTATATGAATTTTACATATTCTGACCTTATCCCACATTAGTGCTCTTAAATCAAATTAGCTACTGCCACGTATTTCATTTTGCTGTCAACAACAGAATATTTGTAATATATGTAATGAAAGTGATCTTGTTATGTGATGCATAGTGATTCTAATCAGATATAATGTAAGCATTATGCATGAACCTTTGACTTTCAAATAATTCCCTTATGGATTTCTAAGTGTGAACTATGATGTTACAGCAAATATATTGTTATCTTCTGTAGATACCACAATACTACATTGCTAAATATTTCTAAGTTCAGTCGCAGTGTTGTAGTCAAGTCCTCATCATCCGAGTCCTTGCCAATTTCGGATGTCCGTGTCCTTATGTATCAAATTATGATACAATGGCGCAATTAATGCTTTCTGTATTGTATTGTATTGTATTCAAGCCGCAGTTCACCAATACTATATCAATGTTTTCTTAATCAGAATTTCAGTTCTATACTGTTTACTTGTAACTAAAGTAAAATGACAGTCAGTTCAGTAACTTATGTACTTATTAGGCTTGTGTTGGCTTTGAGGTTGTTGTTGTATTTACAAACTGCTTATCTGCAATTATTTGCATGCAAAATTACTTAAATTAATCATGCGAATGATGTGATGTTATCACTGTTTCATTGATCGAGCTAAAGAAGTAAATAATTGCTATTGCTAATGCTAATAATAAGGCTATGACAACGAAACATGGAAGAAAATTGAATATTTTATTGCTTGACAAACACCTGAGTTTTCATTGACCTCATCACATGAGTAATTCAATTATCAAAACAATACTACTTATTGATATCTTTAGTAGATATCGGACAATGCTACATATTGCTCTCTTCTGTAGATAGCACAATACTACATATTGTTATCTTATCATAGCCCAGTACTACATACTGCTGTTTTCTGTAGAAGGCACAATACTATATATTGTTATCTGCAGTAGATAACACATTACTACATTGTTATCTTCAGTAGTTGTTATCTTCAGTAGATAGCACATTACTACATAATGTTATCTTTAGTAGATAGCACAACACTACACAGTGTTATCTTCATGAGAAAGCACAGTACATATTGTTATCTTCAGTAGATGGCACAATAAATAAAACATTGTTATCTTCAGTAGATAATACAATACTACATATTGTTATTGTCAGTAGATATGACAATTAATACTACATATTGTTATCTTCATGAGATAGCACAATACTACATGTTATCTTCAGTACATAACACAATATTGTCAGTTGTCACCTTCAGTAAATAGCATATACAGTCCTCAAAATAAGTAACTGACCAGGTAATAAATATACTCTTAACTCCAAAACTATAGCTCCTACATAAAAATATTAAACAATAAAGTTGTAAAGAAATTTCTCCTCTTTAACTTGATATATTATTCATTAAAATCAGTTAATAATTAAGAACGCGACATTGAAAAGGATAGAACAAAGTGCAGTTTACATTTTAACACTTGGGATTTGAACACGCGGGACAGTGTGACAGGTATGTGTATGGGTTGCATTGATCAATTGATGCATCCCCAATCCCCGTCTTACTATCGAGCAGTGAGTTGTTGCTACAAGTTAATCAATAATCTGCCTTTTGCTAGTCCGAGGCTGCGTGTGTAGACGAACGAAATGTTAAAATGAAAAACTGACTTTGTTTTGGTTTAGGGCACATAACTGAATAAATATTCATTAAATCTTCACATGTAATATCTCAAATTAAAAACAAGAATTTTTTTACGTAGGAGTTATAGTTTTGGAGTTGAGAGCATATTTAGTACCTGGTCAGTTACTTATTTTGAGGATTGTACTCGATATTGCTATTCTCAGTAGATAGCACAATATACCCCATTGTTAGTAATTTTAAGATGGTGTGAAAGATAAATATATTTGGAAATAGAAAATCAGAATCGTTTTTAATCTAAGGCAAGTAAATAATTGGATATGTTGGTTTTAAGAGGAGTAAAATATTCGACCATTGCCTTTTACATTAGGCGCCCAATTGCACGTATCAGTGAACAGAGAGTGTGCGTTGTGTTGTATACCAATAATGAAACAGGTATAGGTGTACTTGCGAGTAACTGTGCGATTTTCTTTGACTGTGCGATTTTTGTTGGACTGTGCGAAATGTTTTGACCCCCCCCCCCCCTCCCCCATTTACGTGAAATTCACGAGGAAAGTGACTAGAATTTTTTTGGGGGCAACCTTTTACGAAAATGCTTAAAAATAGGGACGATACTGATGTTTGCCCCCCCCCCCCCCCCCCCCCCCGGAATGACAATGCTGGCTACGCGCCTGATCCAAACACTTTTGGTGTAAATGCATTACTCGTAACTTCAGTGACTTCATCAAGGCAATCCGTTGGCTATACTTGCACGGTACAGATGGAACCCGTTGGAAGCGAGGCTCTCCCCTCACGCACTATCACGCCACACTGCGTCCGAGTGCGTCGTGGTTTCACGCAGGTTTGGCCGAGATACTAAGGAGGGGAGAGTCTCGCTTTCAATCTAAAATGGCGATTGCGTGCAAGTAGCATAGGCTAGTTGAGATGACCGTTGTTTACATCCAATGTTTATCAACAAACGCAACGGTCGAAGGGACTGGACTGTTGATACACGCTTGAGGGAACAGCATATGACCACAACACTGTCCACTATGCCGTATTGCCATTTATAATGCTTTGGCGCGAGTTTTAAAAGCACGGGTCCTAAACAAAACAGGATGCGCGCGTAAACCGCCGGGCAACGAACAATGGCAACTAGCCACGTTTTGCCAGGGATACTATTAATTTTGGGATAGGAAAGTCGTATACTAACACACGTAGCGAAAACGGGGCCGTTTGCATAAATTAGGCCTACATAAATTATTGTAATCATCGGAATGTGTCGGTGACCGGCGTTGAACGCGTTTAACAGTGTTTAACCAGGTTTAACGTAATATTTGGTCAGCATAGGTTTGAGGGCGTTGTGGATTTAAACAAACGACGGTGGCCACGCGAAACCTAAATGTTGAATACGTAATGAATAACCCCGGGTGAATAAGGTGAATAACACCGGGGAATAACACGTAATCGCGAATGTTAATCTTATCATTTTGACAAATTCATCATAATTAGAAGAATTGTCATCGTTAACCGGGCGATGACTGTTAAAAATAATTCAAAATAGTGCACTCCCGTTGACATTTTGGGTCGTCTGAGAGACGCGTGGCCAGCGTCGTGTCGTCTGCTACAATCACGCCTGATCAGTATAGCGCCACCAGTTCTATGCTGACCAAATTTTTCATTTAAAAGTGGACCCGATCGGCAAGCTCACTGGCATACCCCTGGTTTTGCCCGGTGTGACTCACCTGTCACCCCATCTATAGGACATGGTAAGGGTTCCCCCCCCCCCCCCACCCCCTCCAGTGACTTTGGGTGAATTGCGGCTATTTGAAGAATCTAAGGGATTTACTTTTCATTCCCATCTAAATAACAATTTGCTCCTTGCCCGGTTTGATGATCGGCAATTTAGTATAAAATGGCAAATTTTCGTTGTGGAAGCCCCTTTCAAAGAAAAATGTACCACTCATTTGTGTAAATATGTTGTTAAAATTTTGAGCGCTACGCGCTCTCAAGATTTAGGATGCGACGTCATTTTAGTGAAATAAACAATCCAGCTGCGCAATTTGTTCAAGTTTCACTGAAAAGATACATTTTGCCCCGCCCCCTGACAAAAAACCCAGATACGCCACTGATGCCGATTGCCGCGCAGGCCGCCTGCACTAGGAAAGACCATTCCCTGCAACAATGCATACCGTCTATGAACAATGAGACACGTGATCGCCAGTGTAAAAGGTGTTTGACCTTTCCATCACAGTCTCAGTTTGTTTTGGTTTGACCTATTCACGCATGGAAATGAGCTTTGCGCGTACTAATATAGACCACTTTATCGTAAGAGACGTCGGAATCGGAGGAACATTTATATTTCTAAAATGAGCGTGAATGTAACTGTTTACTTAATATTCATCGTTAGTGTCATTTGAGATAAAGAAAAATCCTTTCAAATGTTGGTTTTGTATTGCAGGTTTTTGATAATTGAGTGGCCGAATTACTATATCGGATTAATATGAGAAGAAACACGCATGTAGCCATCGGCGTAATATTTACATAACGGGGGTACTCTTATAATTATACATGGTACTAGAATAGATTTCAACAGTGATCTATAAGAGTATATTTTAATCCTTTTAAAAACATTATTGTACCTATTCCTTTCGATTGTTTATGCTGTAATATAATTTTGTTTTAAACTAGCTGACCTTAATTATACGGCAGCTCTTCAATGTGTTTTTATAAAAACAAATTTACCAAAAATCGGAAATAACCATTCGTAATCTATAGCTTTACACCCCCGGGTTAAAAATGGTCTAACTTTAATTTCTCGATGGTATCCTTTCCACGTGGTTGTTGTTAACGTCGATGCGAGCTGTTAGGATCGGAAATTCGCTTGAATTTCAGGTAAATTTACTATGATCTTGATTACAAAATATAAGGTTTTATCCCAGTATCATATAGTATCTATTTGGGTTGGATATTTGAGTTATAAGATACGTAGATAGCTGTTAGATGGGGCAAATTTGGGCATATGTTCATGTTTTGGTCATAATCACATAATTTACATCAATTCAATGTCGATCAACACAGTCACACATATCTCGCGGTACTGTGTGGTTGGCATGGTTGGAGACTGTAAAACATACAAATTAGTCATTGGAAATATTACATTTTATTCTTGGGTTTTTTTCGGTTGTAAAGTACATTTTTATCATTGATACATTGATTCATTTTGATGTGATTTACATTACAATTACATACAAATGACATGTACACGCAACGAACGTAAACATGACGAGTGCGACGAAAATGAGATTGCACCACCTTCACTCAATATCTTATTTATTGTTATTTATGTCACTCACTTTCATTTGCATTTTTAATCCCTGCCATGCCTGCCCATTTGTTTGTATTTAATAATGCATGTGATGATGTTTTCCGAATTGCAGTGAACCAAATTTGATTGGTCCATCAGTCAGAGCTCTTTCAAGTAAAACAAAACAACAGTTGATCGTCCGGACTTTTCAAAAAAAGGATGCGGGAGGGGCTTGTTTAGTTATTTACTATTTACTAATTTTTTTCCAACATGGCCGCTGGCTTTTTGAAGACTCGAAGTAAAGATTTTACAGTCTGAGCCTCTTTACATTGTATGCATTTATTTAATGTACAGATACAGTTTTAATAAAGTTTTACTGGAGCAACTTTTTCGAAACGTTTTACTATAAAAAAAGAAGAAAAGGAAATAGTAAAAAAATCAATGTGGCACGAAAAAAAGATGTGGGCGGGGACGATCAACTGTTGTTTTGTTTTACTTGGCCTTATTATGAAGCAATGGTTTGACTGATTTTAAACAGAAAAGTTTGAAAAAAATTGTTGATGAACATGATGAATAGATCTATGACTGATGAGTATGATCTAGTATATTAATTATATTATAATAATTAATACTCACTGACGCAGTTTTTGAGGTAGAGGTGGCCGAGCGGCCTAGCGCTCTGACTGTCGGTCGGGAGTTTTCCATCTAAAGCACAATCGTGGGTTCAAGTCTCCTAGTTGCAGTAACATGTGTCTCAGGACTTTAAGTACTGAGTCACAGGCCTAGCGCTCTGACTATCGGTCGGGATTTTTCCATCTAAAGCACAGAATCGTGGGTTCAAGTCTCCTAGTCGCAGTAACATGTGTCTCAGGACTTTAAGTACTGAGTCACAGAACGTTACTATGATGTAGCTACAAAAACAAGCATTGACTTCCTGCGTCGTATTTGTTTCAAAAAAAAAAAATTACTGGTAGTTAAATTTAAGTTATCGTTACTTATAGAACTATACTTACAGATTATTTTGATACCATCGATGTTATTCTACGCTCACGAATTCTGGAGATTTTAGAGGTTTTTTAACGACTATATAAATTGTATACGATTACCTTTCTTCAATACCGTCAAGTATGCTTGGTCCCTGCTCCACACAACTCATCCAAAAGGGATCCTGGGTACCGGGAATAAGCCAAAGAAATAGGGGTCAATTCAGGGTCGATTAGACTAACTCTCAGTCGCCCTCTTAACGTCGCTATCTTGCAGGCTATATTTGTACAGCTTTAGCTGCCGTACGGTAATATTGAAGACTTCGGGATGTACTCTAGGGTCGATGTGGAGAGTTCATCTCAAATAGATTCATACATAATGAGGTGTTGGAAACAATTGACAATGTGAGATGTTCGGACTGTGATTGTTTTTTCATGGAGAGAGAGAAAGAATAGATACACTTTAGATTTACTGTTTTGTTTAATGCTCTTTTTATGGGTATAGCCTAGGGGTGCAACAATAGAAACTGCATCATTTGTCATTCAGATGGCCACTGCTTCATCAATATTTGTGCTATTGTGACAAATGAGGTATCAAAATGTGCGGGAGAAAATTCATGTTCTTTCAGATGGCCACTGCTTCATCAATATTTGTGCTATTGTGACAAATGAGGTATGGAGAAAATTCATGTTCTTTATTTAGGGCCCTAGGAATTAAACACAGGTTGTCCCGAAAAAGGTGGTTACTTTCTTTTTGTGTAGTGTTTTTATGACCTTTGAAGCTGCTATTGTAGGTAAGTTATTCAGAACTTGCTAGCCATGACAAGTAAAAGGTGTTCTCATAAGTAAAGCGTATGAATACGTTTTTTAGCAATTACTTATGATGCTAGACCTTTTACTTATCTAGTAATTGCTTTTACTAATATATAGCTTTTACTAGTTAATAATTACTTATTTTTATGAATACGGGCTATTGTATGCACCGTAGACTAGTACAGACGAGATTGTGTCAATAAAGCTGAGATATATAACCTTGTAAGTAATATTTTTGGTACGATAAGAGTCCTCCTATTTTTTGATAGTAGAAGGATATACCATTGATCTTTACAATACAATGCTATTTATTTTCTTCTATATGTGGGTCAAGAACACAGGCTTTGGTAAGCCTCTTTTCCAGAATGTACAGAAAACATATACGGCTAAAATAGCATTTCCAAGCAGAAACATGCTTGCAAACATGACTTTAGCATATCAAATAATTGAGTTTTTTTAAAAATTATTCCCCCTTCGTGTAGATCCACTCAGTCACATGACGTTAAACTTGATTTAAATATATGTATTTTGTTGGCATTGTATAAGGCTGACATTTTGCCATCTGAATTGCATGGCGATTGACATCCTCTTTACAGGGGAAAACAAAATCGCGTCGTCAACAATAGACTCACTCAACGTTGGCAGCTGACTGATATAAACAATTTACATCAGTTAAAATAGACTAATAAAACCTAGTAAGGTAATGTTTCTGCTTAATCTGTATCTTGTACGGGGACTTCTTCAAGTCTCTTTGCAAAATACGGTGCACAGTAAATGTAATGAGTGAATGTATTTTGTGAAAGCCACATGAATGGAGTATGAGGAATGTGCAGCTCCAGTTTCCAGCACTTGTTTACAGCTTCGCACACAGCTGGCCTAGTGAAAATCTAACAATGTATGGTATTGCTTGTTATGTAAACAAACGTTTCTGCTCGTGTAAAATATTAAGGGCCTCAAAAACGTTACACATTTAGTATCAAAATCATTCTACAAGTGATCTTTAGCCAAATATATTTTCATATTTAATGTGCGATTATTTGACCGGAGGTTATATAGCTTTGAAATGGTTTCAAAAATGTTGGGACACCCTGTACAATGTATTGTAGGTCTAGTATGTAATATTTTAACTTTCTGATACCATTGAAGTTTTCAGTGTTATAGACCATTGTTTTCGATGTATTTTGATTGTTACTTTTTGTTATGTTTATTCCTCAATACAGAGAGACTGTATGGCTTCTGTTCCAATGTGTAGGAATCCAGACACACCAACATACAATGTGATGACCAACAGACAGTTTAAACATTTACCTAGTTACAATCATCAGCCTGCGCTATTGAACATACCTCACAATTACTTATCATTTCACTATTATCTACGAGATCATATACCTAGCTATAAACTGTTGAACAGGACTTTCCTGCTGGAGTTATAATAAAGGTGTAACCAATAGGTGTAAATATTACATAGTGAAGTGAACATTGAAAACATTGCATTTCAAGTATCAAATTTATAGAGAGTTAGTTTATCGTCAAGAACGACAATTTTGTTGTTGAAAAGTATACAACTCTTTTTTTGAAGTTAGAATGGCACAGCTTAGATACACGAAGGTTGTTGCATGTGGGACAGTAGCAGCTGCTGCTGGCATAGGACTTGTAGGGATCTACTTTTATAAGCGCCGTGCTGCTGCAAAGAAGACGGCTCAGAAGAAAGCAACTACTGCCAAAGCTTTGGTTGCAGAAGATAAACAAAATCGCAATAAAACCGGTGATGGGGAACAAGCAGATGCTTGTATTGATTGTAGGAAAGATGCGACGACATCAGAGGGGGAGGGTGCCAATGTAGGATCAAATAATTACAAAATAAGACAAAATGAAAATACACCTGTAGAGGAGCCGTGTATTCAACAGCAGGTTGCCATGACAACATCTGATATTCCTCCTCCCCACACACCAATTGTTATAGAGGAAGAGCTGTGCATGATGGCCACTAGTGTCTCTACCACAGAATCAGTCCCTCCACTTTTACGCAGTGAAGAAGAGATTTCTGGTATGAGTGTGGAAGAGCCCTGCATAACACCTGCAAATGAAACCCACAATGTAACAGGGGATTCAGGTATGATTGTGGAAGAGCCATGTGTACAGTCCATAGATGCATCTTCAACAAAGACAATGATGATGAATGGTTATGGTGATGCTGGTGTCACCAATGGCAATGAAACAAACAGCGGTGTGATGAATGGAGTATCAGATGGATTAGAAAGTCCATTTATGATAGATGGACAGGCACCTTCAAGCTTTGACTGGGCTTCGAGTGTAGATGCAGCGGAAAAGACGGTGGAATCGCCCACTTCTAGTACTCACAATGGGTAGGTTTATCTGGATTTTTGCATGATTTGGCAACATAAAATATAGTAGTGATGAATCACCACCATTTCAATAACACTTTTTAAGACGCCCTTGTATCTTGAATGGCCTTTGTAACAGCCACTCTAATTTTGCGCCTATCTTGGTACAAATGTTTGGGAAAATTGAAATATATTTGAATACCAAATTGAATTAATTCAACAATTTCCAAAAATAGTTTTGTCCCCTTATGTTTGGGAATCAATTGCTTTAGAAAAAAAAACACCTAAAAAATGCTGACATTATTTGATTTACATGTAGTTCTTGATGACATGTGTGAACAATTGAATGTAAAGTAGGTTGAAAAAGTTGCAACTAATGAAAGGCTGTTAAACCCTGAAAGTGAAATCCTACAAATTGCATGCATTTGGCACTTATGATCTATATAATCGGATTAAGCAATTTTGACTAATCAACAGTGTTTTCACTTGCCATATATACAAAGGGTGAAATATCCTTCACTTTTGATTTTCACCCTTGCAAACTTTACTATTAAAGATTCAGAGTGAAAAATATTGGAATTTAAATAGTTCTTAAGTCTTAAACATTGCGCTAGCACACATTTTGGCAATTTTGTGGGTTTTTCAACCTCAGTGAAATTGAAAAATCAAACTTTTGTCAAATTTCATTTAAATGTAACGATTCTGTCATTTCATGAGACTGTCATCACATATCAGGATGATTTGGCGAGAATCTATGGATTCCCCTCCATTCAAATACAAATGTAGTGTGTTACTGTTAGAGAGATTATCCACAAGAATCAACTTGGATTCTCGCAACTTTATTGGCAGGAATCTTTGCGATATTGGATTCTCGAATTTCTGACCCTGCATTTGAACAGTTATATGTACAATGTATGTCAACCTCTGACAGATTTTGATTCAATCCAAAATGAAGCGACGTTTGTCTACAAATCAGCATTATACTCTGTTAAATCAGTCTTCTATTTATATACACAGGTCTGTGGCAGAATCTGATCTTGGCTCTGAAGGTAACAGTGAGGGGTCATCATTTGATAGTGGTCGGTGCTCAGGAGGTTCTACTACATCTACTCAAGAAACAGTATCAGCTATCCTCCCTGATGTGACACTTAGATATCTTTTGGAATTTCCCTCAAAATTTTGTGGTAAACTCATCGGCAAGCAGGTAGGTGGGCAAAATCAGTAAAACAAGGGGATCAAACCGAGTGTGAACAATATGGTATTTCTATCGCACAGCCTTAATCTATGGGCAGGTTGTCCAATTGACAGCCTGTTACACAACCAAGTCTGATGACTCTGTTCTGTCACCGTTGCAAAACTTGAGACTTCCAATTTGAAAATGGACTATAGAAAAGTGCTACAATAATGCTGCTATTCGTCAATATCAGAAATCAAGATGTGTACTTTCTCCCAAATGTAGGTTATTGCTTCTTGCGATCTGTGAAATGTGCTGATTCATCGTATAACATTTTTTGTGGTGTTGAGTTGTGAGACTCCAAATAATAAGTTTCAATCCTATTTATCCATCTGAACTTTTTCCTACCCTGTTAACGCCTGTGTTTGTTCTGAAGGATATCAACCTTTTGTCTGCAATTAGTTTGAAACGCTCTCTAGGTATGCGCACGTTACACGGGTCAACCGGGACATGCACGCATAACCCGTGTCCTAGTAAGCAAAACATGGTATACGTGTACACTATCTAGTTTTTACAATTAGCTTTAAATAACAAACTTAATTAAAAAACGGCAGTACATGTATGTACAAGGAAATTATTGGATTATTAGCCATTTAATTTGACTATGTGCATGAAAATTCATGAAAAACAATGATTCCATGCCTTATTTCTGCTAAATCAGGTGGAGTTTACCCATTATTTCGCTCACGATGGATTTCATGATTTTCATCGATATGGGCCGACATTGTTATGCGATTCCATTTGCATTGTGCACCGAAAGGACCAAAACTCGCAAGCTGTTGCCAGAGGATATGGGTACACGTTTAACACGCCCGTATAGAATGACTCGTGTCACGTAAGAGAAATTACACAGGATAACTCATGCCTAATACTCACCAGGTGATAGTATGGTTTGGACTGTAATTTAGGTCAATTTTGAAATTTGGGCTTCCATTGCATTGATAACTCAAATAGCAAAATGACCGTCCCTGCATGAATCTACGCTTATAACCTAAATCATAATCAGGGTGGAATGCGACACAGTTTTGAACAATTGCTACTCAATTTCCCAATTATATCGCAAACAACTGCGATGCAAAAAGATTCCCTACTTGATCTTTGATCACGTACCATCAAAGCCAAAGCTACAAAGATTGAGTTTCATCTTCAAATAACTAACAAAAGTATGATAAATCCTCAAGTATCAGCAGAACTTTTTCTGTCGGTTTAAAATTAAAAAAATGGCGGTTTCTGCGCAAGTCGGAGCATGTTATAATCATGGCGTCACTTTTGATGCTAGTCTTGTTCCCATGCCGCCGAGTGTTACGAAAAGGCACCATCAAAAATGACTTTGAATAAACCAGTGGTGCACCACGGACACAAGGAATCATATAACAAAATGGCGCATCGTAAGAACAATTATGAAATCCATCGTGGCTCGTGAGCGAAATAATGCCTGTATTTCCTTGTGTTTTATTACTAAAATGTGTTAGTTCAAATTGTAAAATCTAGATCGTGTACACGTATACTGTATTTTGCTTACGGGTCATGGGTTATACGTGCGTAACACGGTTGAACCGTCTAATGTGCGTGCCTACTTACACGGTTGAACCGTGATTATAATGTAATCAGTCTTTTATATTAATTAGATTTGTTGCTTTCTTTTCTAGGGAAGGAATATTCGTCAATTGAAGGATACATCAAAGGCCAGTGTGCAGTTAAAAGAGCATCCATACTTAGAAGAAACACATCTGGTTGTTGTTGAAGGTAAACATTTACAAGTGTTCTTTGCAGATTCCTAAGTTTACTACATGTGGCATACTAGTTTCTGTTTGTTTATTTAATGCAGTGATGTCCGAGTGTATCAACTGTAACATAATTTACAGGGGCAAGTTAAAAAATCAAATGAGGATACGCCATGCCAGCATGTTAGTATCACTAGAATGCAACATCAATCTGATGTCCAGGCCTGCTGATGTCACTGGACAGAGGTAATGATGAATTGAGGGAGGGAGTGTCATGGTTTCCATCAACATTCTTGTTGGCATTGGCGCAAGAAATTTGAAATGTGATGTGAAATGCATATTTTATCACCCAACACTTTGTAAATTGTGTTATGACTGATAAAATTTGTAATCAAGATTTCTGTCACTTTTCGTGTCTCAAAGAAGAATTTTTAAAATCAACCATTACATAATAAATATTGATAATGATATGGTCAATATAAGTAAAGCCATGGGAATAGGATGCCATTAATTTCATTCAACCTTTTATTTAACTGTCAATTAACTACAAAAATGTTTGTAATATCATGAATTTGTTGCTAATCGTTGCTGTTCTGTCAAAACCATTTATCTCCATCCAGCTCTTCAGCATGTATATTAAAGTAATACTTCATATAACCTTTGGGCAGTCTGCTCTACATGTATGTGGGCCATTGGGGGTCTTACTTTGTAGAGGTTATCCATGTGCAGCTATCTTGTCGGGAATAATAACTGGGTTCAAGATGTTTAGAAAGATCAATTTGGTAACACGGTTCATACAATGAATTGGACGTCATGCACTGATTCAATTGAATTTAGGCCGGGTGCAATTATTACTCTTTGTGGTCTGTGCGCATGGCTACATGGGTAAACTCTATACATGCTGAAGGTCAAAAAGTTCATGGTTTTGACAGAACAGCAATATAATATGCCCTGAGACAACCTATAATGGGTCTACTTTTCCTACCATTCAGGTCTACAGAGTGAAATTGATGTCGCCTTAAAATACATCAAAGATCGTTTTACCAAAGTTGACGTCACCAAGCAGTACACACCCCCCGCTGTGGAACCCTCGCCTACACTAGAAATGTCGCAGGTAAGGGGACGATCTATACCATAACAGCTCTAGACAGTATATGTAAAATAAAAGTGATGTCACTAATGAATCATTCACTTAACCCTAAACGCACTGAATCTCACTAAATCTCACTGCCAGAAACTATCTCCGCGCACGTGGTGCTGGCATTGCCTCGATGACGTCACCTACCCCAGGCATATGTCGGCGGGAATTCTAAGCCGGCATATGCGCTGGGAGTTTAGCTCAGCGGGAATTCTTAGCCGGCATATGCGCTGGGAGTTTAGCTCAGTTGGTAGAGGGACAGACTGGGGTGCGGATGGTCCCGCGATCGAATCTCAGGGTGCTGGGTGATTTTTCGGGTAAAAAAAAGAAGTTCTTTTCCCCCCTCCCCCCGATACGCACGAAAAAACATAGCTTTACTGGTTAGGGTTATGGTGACTAAGAAATTCAAAATAAATGTCCTCAACTGTAAATAGAAGCCAGAACCTTTGCTCACACTAGCCAGACATTCTAAAAGACTAACTGTCAAAAGCGTATGCATCAGAAGGTCTACTGTAGGTGGCTTAAGAATTTTTCTTATCTGAGAATTTCTATCTTAGAAAATGTTTCTCTTCAAAGGAAAGATTAATTGTTGTGATGTTTGCACCTTGTGAACTAATAACTTTTCATGATAAATTCTTAATTATTTTGCCATCATGCTTGTCTCCAGAGGAGTGAAAGAAATATAGGAGAAATATTTGAATGAAACATAGTTTTAATAGTGTCAAGGGATATAGGTATGATAGAAAATGACATGCCTCTGTAGTGTGTCAATTGTTAGACAATATATTGGATGTAAGTGGGATGGATTGCCATGCATGACATTTAATACAAGTTTTGGTATTGTTTTATCATGACAGTTACCTCTCCCAGAAGATATAGTTAATGATGTGTACTTATCTAGTGTGGTATCCGGTGCCCATGTGTTTGTGCAGCAACCTACCCATCCAACATTTATGGCATTACAACGCTTAGACTCATGTATGGCACAGACATATAATCTACAAGCCGATACAGTACCACTGCTACCAAGACCCATTGAAAGTAAGTCATTGCCAACCAGGGTCTATCTCTCTACCACCCTTCTAAATCTGTTCTGAAAGTATTTTAATCAGCCAATCTTCCCCACACTACATTAATGCCCATTAACTGTAATTCCCAAACATTTGGCTATATTACCAATCTTTGCCAATTGCTAAGCTAATCATCCCATCATGTGTGTATGTCTAATTGAAAATATCATTTCCAACCCGCTACGTGCTACCCCTTTGAATGAGTTAAAGCCAAGCCCTAATGATCCCTAATCCATCCTCCAAAGTTATTTTTAAGTCCACTTAAATTAATGAATAAGTAAATCAATGTCAATTGTCAACCCTTACCTGTCCTTCCTACAAATTGTTGTATTGGCGTAACCCGCCCGACCCTAATTTACCCCCACCCCCGACCCGGACTTCTTCCTTTTTTTGCAGAAGAAAATTTAATAAAATCGAAAAAAAAGAGAAGAAAAAAAGAGAAGATCTTTGGGGCTCCTCATCAGAAAGGAATGCAGTACACAGCAAATCTAGCAATCGCAAACTGCATCATGATATTTTGTGACTTATTTGGCTCTATGAGATCAAAATTCAAAATGTAACAAACAAATCCTGCCCTACCCTAATTTTCTGTGGCAAGTCACGCCAATACAATACAACAATTTTTTGTCTTAGTTTAAAGGTAGATGTTCTGATTGTTGGCCCGATTTTCAACTTGATGTTTTCTATTTTACATGAAAGGTCATCCTTAACATTGTCACATTCCAAAGTTTGAGTTGCATAACTTCAATGGTTCTAATTTTAGAAGCACAAATTTTGCCCATTGAGTAGTACACAAACTGGCTGGTGGTTAACCACCTTTGGCAGTAATTCACCACATTTTAGCCTATAATTTCTAAATGGAACATTTCTGGCCCCTAAGCTATTACAGACATAATGAGAAAAATATGGGGATTCTTCTGATATCTAAATATCATGATGTGAAAAAAAAAATCATAGGCAAAAAAAGTGATCGGAACATACACCTCTAAATCATGCCCAAATAATAATAGTAATGCGTATCCACCATTGCTTTTCCATCCACCCTCCATCAATGTAAAACATTCTTCCAAAAATAATTTTATTTATGATTCAGAAACATGTTTCATTGGATAAACTAAATCAGCCATATCTCAAAATGTTGATTTTTTCTTCTTATTTAACCATTGTTCTGTGCCTTTACCTTTCAGGTGGTGTAATTTGTGCAGCCCCTATGATGCAGGGCTGGTATCGTGCGCAAGTAGTGGAGATCTACCCAGACACGGACGAGTGTGACATTAAATTCTTAGATTATGGTGGTTACGGTAGAATTGAGGCTGGTGCATTGAAGCAAATCCGCAGTGATTTCATGTCATTGCCATTCCAGGCAGTAGAGTGTTATCTCATCAATTTATTACCTCTACCTGGTAAGTGACAAGTTTACGCATTCATGTGTTAGGCCAACAACAAAAAAATTGTTATGTTGTCCTCCACAACTTTCAGAGAGGAGGGGCGGGCGGGCGGATTTTTTTTTTTTACCAGCGGAAGTTCAGCCAACAAGAAGTTGAAATCACTCTAAGAGTCGCACATATATGTTATAAACACTTTTAATATTCAATGCCATTTAAACTGTTTTAAAAAAAAATCTGAAAAAAATCTGGGAAAAAACCCAGAAAAAAAAATAATCTGAGCAGCCCTAAATCTTACGAGCAGTGCGGTCGAGGACAACATAACATTTTTTTGTTTTTTGGCCTTACTGTAATATGGGACTGAAATATTTACTGGGGTCTGTTGCTGAATGTACACATTGAAGTGACATTACAATTTCAAAGCAAGTACAAGACAGACTAACTAAATCATAACCACTACTAAGGGAAATTCATATCCAGGAAGGAAAAGACATCAATTTTCATAATATTTGAAGTGGCAGATATCCAGGGAACTGGTATACTGTTTGATCAGCCTGTTAATGTTATATCAAACATGTTGAGATATTGTAATCAACTGTAAGAGGGCCTGAATCCTATTCCATAGGCTTCTATAGTAGATTCATAAACATTGGCCGATCGGTTATTGATTTGGACCTATTCCATTTAACATTGGAGGAATCACAATGAACCAATCACGATGATATTGGCATATTGGCATCTAGATGATATTGGTTTTGTTGCGATGTAATGGACTTCAAAGCGTTCAAGCAACACATCCCCAATAGCAGTCATCCATGTTTTACTAATGTCTTTTATATTTATTATGTGATTATTGTATGTACCGTAATTATGCAAAGTTGATTTGGCTAAATAAATCTGAAATGAAATGAAATGAAACCAGTTCTGTTGAATAATATAGTACCATTTTCTAGGTATAACACAAGTCTGTATAGTCACTGTTACTGTGAAATCATCAGAATCGTGCGTAAATCTCATTGAACCTATATGCTGCATAGAATCTGAATCTCCTGTAATAACTTTATACAACTTACTTGAACACAAGGAAAGACACCTAGTATACATGTTAACCTTATATGTATTTTATATTTCTATTCTTCCAGGAGAGGCAGAGTATTCAGAAACATCTAGGTTATTTATTGAACACATAGCACAGAATTTTAACATGCTACATGCCAAAGTGAAAGGTTATGGACAAGATGGAATACCACTCGTTGAATTGTATTATACAGACAGTGAAAGAAATGTAAGTCATAATTGTGAAATAATTAATCTTGCATGACTAGGATACGGTATAGACTTCCATTAGGACCTTGTGTAATTCTTATATTCTGAAAGTGAATCGGGACAATGTAAATTGTCAACTGACTTTTCAATTTATTTGAGGTTTTTAGTGAAAGTAGTGATTAGTGGGGAATGCAGACCTGCCAACTAGTACGATTGTGCCGTATTTAGTATGGACATTTTGTGAAAATACGACCATACGATTTGTTCCCACATAAATATGATTTTTCGCTTTTCCCAGATCCCATTAAAAATGCAACTCAGAAAATTTCATAATTTTGGACATATTTTGTCCCAAAGATGTAGAAATAAATTCTATGAAATGTTTTGAAGTCCAATTTATCAAATGTAAGTCAAAAATATTGCATTTATACATTCCATTTATAAATAGCACTTTTTGTCCAAGCCCGGTATAGGGGAAAAAACCCATAACTACCTACCAACCGACTCACAATTTTTTTCTCTCTGGAGGGCAACCAAACATATCATTTTGTTTGGCCTTACGATAGTGTGTCCGTGTTCAGTTTGTGACTTGTAAACAAAAGTATTTATGACCAATCAGCACATTGCATACAAAACTGTTTGGCATTGACGATATTTCCATGCTGACGTCCACCATGTTGTTTATTATGTAGCAAAAGCAGAGTTTCATCCGCTGGAGTTTCAAATATTCATCATAAGGAGAAAATTATGGAGGATGTGTAATTATTTAGTTCGGATTTTAGCATCGGGTGTGAGTGAACATTACAAACCACATTTGGACAAGCAAGCACCAATCACAGCAAAGTGCAAACACGGGTGCAAATCACCTTATTATTTTAGTAATGATTACACAATTTGTTTCGTTAGTTATATTAGGTGTTATTTTGACCAAATACGGTTTTGTATGGTAAAATACAACTTTAAGGATTTAAAATACAGTTTCGTGAGTTTAGAAATTGGCAGGTCTGGGAGTGGATAATAAGTGTGTGAATTAAAATCATCTGGTAAGGTCAACATTCTATAATAAAGTATCCTAGGTAAGGGCAAGCTATACCTATATTCTGGCTTATCTAAACATTTTGAATATGATTATTTATAATTATAGTGAATTTCTTTAATTTGACCTCCTTCAAGTATCTTTCAATGTAATGGGTTAATTTAACTTTCAAATCAATTTATGAAAAATAGGGACATATCAATGATAAATCCCAACATTGAGTTGTTAAAAAAAAATGTGAGCTGGAATTATGAATATTACGTAAAACCAACAGTTTTCAAAATCTCACCTCATTTCTGGATCATTTCCAGCAGACAGAACATTGTTATTAGATATACTTCGTGCAGCAGGCTGTCGTGCAGGCTTGTTGTTGGGAGCACCATATTTAATCAGGGATTTTCTTTAGGAAATATGTAGATTCTTTAGGATTAAGTTGTCATATCCCGCCACACTTATTTTCACAATCTTTTGTGGAGTGAATATTACTTTACCTCTGTCTATGGTTTTGAAGCAGTTCATAAATATTTGTTTTGCCATCATTGAATTTGCCTTTGAACAAAATAAGGGCAAAGCAAACCTCAAGGTTCAGTGATTTGTACAGTGGTCAGGACTGATTGTAAAAGATGACAAACAATGATGTTAAATCACTAATATTGACCCTTTTTTCTTTCATCTACAGGTGCAGTCTTTAAACAAGGAATTAGTAAATCAAGGCCATGTTTCATGGTACGAAGGTTATTCTGATGAAGATCTCTCACAATTGGAAGCAGTTTCAGAATCGTGCCCCCCACAAGATAACGCAGTTGATAACGCAGTTGATAACGCAGTTGATAACGCAGTTGATAATGGTGCACCAGAGCCTACTGATGGGACACATAAACAAGTTTAGTCAAGCCACTGCAAAGAAATAGTTTTTTTCATACTTATATTTATTATGAAAAGGTTCAAAAATCAAAACAAAAAATGAGTTATAGTTTGATAGATTTCTTTGTAAATAAAAATTAAAACTACCTTTTATTTGCCAATGCTATAAGTAATATTTTCTAAAGAATTATGAATTCTTTTTTCTAAATTTTGTCTAGCGTTTTATGTTTTGATCATGTTTCTTGTGTAAATTTAGATTCACAGTGTGGATTTTGGTTCCACATAGAACGAGTGATTCATTTCTGGTGATCCACTCAAGCTGATTATGTAATAATTATGTGAGCGAAGGATGGACAATGAGAATTTTCAGAATTTTCAGGTTTCCAGGTTTCCTTTTCCATACATCATCAAATTTAAGGGATCCCTGCAATTTTGATTGGGAACCGTTAGTCAATTGCAATGTGTAACCTGACGTATTAAACAAGAAAGTGAACCTTTCCCCCCGACCCTGTTAGGGTTATAACCAGGATTTAGCTCAACAAATCATACCGGGACTCTTCATGCTCTTAGCAAAGGATATAGGTCCTCAAGACGGAGACAGAGTTTAGACTGAATTGTACATGTGAAGTAATTGTGTGATTCAGTTTTATTAGTAAATTTGTTTTAATTTGGGCTATTTTACAATGGTGATGTGCGAAGATCAGCCCAAGCTACCCCATGGCGACAAAAAAAACCCATGCACTGTTCTATGGGCAAACTGACCTCTCAGGTGGGGTCGGTCCTTGTGGCGTTTTTGTTTTTTTCATTGAAGAGAAATATATATTTTGTCGTTGAAAATTGAAACAACAATGGGTCTGAAATTGGTGATTTTGATAACCTTATTGCGGGCTCACTTTGTGGTCGCAGAAAAAACTTGATCCGCGTTTTCGTTCATGCGGATGATTACAACACAATTTTTTTGGGCGGGCATCCAAATAAGGTCAATCAAAGAAATAATTATTTTTGACAATTCTAATGTTAAACTCAAACCTAAACCTGTTAGAATGGTGAGGTGTTTTATTTTGATTGAGTTGCATCCTATTTCCAGTTGATGTTACACGAAAGTAAATTTTGGTAAAGACTGTTATAAAGATTTGTATAATATATTTGATATGAACACAGTATTTGTATTCAATAACAGCTATCGCATCCCATGTCACAATTTCGTACAACTAAAATAAAGTTTTAAGAAAGAATAATGAGCCTGAGTGGATCCTATCAGATAATAATGTTTTAGAAACTATTTTGTATACAATTCTGTTGTAGAATGAATTCGTTCTCCTTTGCTTGCAAGAGAAAAATAAAAACATTTTGAATACATCAGTTTGTGAAATTGTTGACAACAGTTCTTACCATATGATATCAAGCATGTTTACGCCACACAGGTGTTCCTAGGTTAACTGATATACCACAGTACTGCAATAATTATGTATTTAGTTGAATTGTATGCCATTATGGACCCGTTTACTGTTTCCAAGTAATCTGATTTACGTAATAATAATGGACATTATGTAGGCCTGGAAAGACTGGAATTTGGGAAGCTCCTTCCCGGGAAATTTGGGTATTTGGAGAGAAATGTGTGTATTTGGAGGCAAATTTGGGTATTTGGAGGGAAATAATTATGTTTGCTTCCCGGGAAATATACATTTTTTCCAGCCCTGGACATATGCATGGCATGCAAAAAACATCTTTTATCATGTCTAATAATACTATTTTATCCTATTTTCACAAATTTGTTTTGTTATTGAAATCATGGATGTAGTTAAGACTAGTATTTTGTTTTAATATTAGGAAAGGATTTAATGGTGAAGGGATGGTTTTTGTAACCAGAATGGTGTTGGATCATTGGATGATTGGTCAATTATGTAATATGTAATCCTTCATATCATCATCATTAAGGTTCAAGTCGTTTGCATTGAAATTCTACACAAGTATGGACCATTACTCTGAAATCCCTAGGTATTGTTTTGGAATACAACTATCAGGGGAGAAAAAAACCTGGTCAAATGAGAGGTCAAATGGATGGTATGATGCATTGCATATTACTTGGGTAAAAAGTTTAGCCAAAGTGATAGTCTATATAGTAATAACGAGATTAGATGTTGTTGTTCACTTGGGCATCTTCATAGTTAATTATCTATTAATTACATTGATGTTCATTAATGTGCACTTTTGAATATATTGGTGGCACTATTTTGTGTTGTGTTCGTCAAGGTAAAATACCAAAGTGAAGGGAGCGTATGTCAGAAGATCCATTTGCTCCAAATTGGAGAAACCTGTTTACAGCAGCGAATGAATACAGAAGAGCGTTGCGCGCAAAACGCTGGCATGGTGCAATATGCCCCAGCGTCAACGTGTGCATGACGCTTGAGTACGCCAAAATCGCACTTATACGCTTGGATTACTTTTGCGTGTGGATAGATAAAAAACGAATATTTCTCGCCAATTTGGAACTGATTGAACTTTAGCCTGTTAAAAGCATGAGATCAGAATAATAGCACATAGAACGGTTGTCAGATGATGACTACAGTGCAACAGACCATAAATGCAATAAATATCAATTTGTTATGCATAGACCTGTATTGGATGTAAACAAGCACATTATAGGGGACTGGTATAGAAATCCATACACTGGCCTCTTGTGTATAACCATGCTTCACTGCACAGGTTTAACATAATGTTCTGCTAACGCGGGAAATTCAAATGCATGTTCCCTGACTGGTGAACCATTTGTTTGCATACACTAAAGCTAAGAGTGTGTACAGAATGTATACACACTGCTTAAATACAAATAACTAAAAACTGAAAACAAAATCACTAAAAGCGCCTTGACCATTTTGTTGTTTATGTCTTAAGCTCTAATTTGATAGCTCACAAGCCAATATTAAAGTTTTGGTTATCTTCAAATAAATTCTCAATTATCGGTTCTTAATTATGCAAATTATTCTAATAAATAAATAAATACAAAGATTTTATTTTTATTTTGCTTTGACAAAAGTATCAGAACTAGGGATATGCACAACATAACTGATTTCCAGTTTACCAGGGTATACACATCTCTAGTTATAAATTAAAATGTGTTTTGGACTTGATGCGAATTAAATATGCAAATAATACGCAAATGATGTTATTTTACGAAAGTTATTTTTATAAATATTTACGGTACGGCTTCTATATCATGTGACACCAAACTTGACTTTATTTAAAAAGAAAAGTGGTGTTTTTCTGGTCATTATAGTGAGTTTGATATTTATTGCATTTATGGTCTGTTGCACTGTATTGGTTCATCTTTCATAAAAAATGGCTCTCATTTCTTCAAAGCCATTTTCTGTCCTGAAGAAGCCAGAACCCCTTCTGTCAAAGGTTTGACTAATAAAGTCACCCAACAGTGTACTTGTTTAAATGTTTGTACTTGTTATGGATGCCATTGTTAAAGTCATTCTAGTTACAAAAGAGTGCACTCCTATAAATGGTTCATTATTGCATTTAGTGGAATTATACTCCATCTGTGCAGTGACGTAAGAGCATTTTCAAATGATCAGGGTCGTAATTGTAATGTAAGGTGCCAAAAAAATAAAAATCCTGTCCTATGGGCCCGAATGACCCATTGTTGAGTATACAAATATTTAATGCCCAAGCGTGTGATAGTACAAACTTTATCACAAGGTCAAATTTTGGATTTTTTTCTCGCCTCATGCAATGGAATAATCCGAATTGGACCGAGTGATATAGTTTAACTATTACACAAACAAAAGGCATTTAATATTTGTTTTATATCATGATATCACATCATTCTTTTCCAGCCATAATGATAGTATACAAATACATGGTAAAGGGGAAATAGAGCAAACTATTTTCCTGAGGTACTGGCTTCAGGTTCAGGGTGATAGGCCCGTAGCCAGAGTACCAAGGGCAAATAGTGTGCCCTATTGCCCCGATCATACCATGTAGTATTTGTTTTATTACACCTCACTGTAACTCTGGGGATGAGGTTGTAGGGAAATAGTCAAAACTGTACATGTGATAGGAATTGGCCAATGAATTGCCATGATTAGTTCATGGTTGAAATCAAGCCTATCATGATATAACTTAGAATATGCACTGAGTAAAAAAACCAATATAATTATAGCTGGTAATTACAGATATTGTTTGGTTTTTACAAAGGTTTGTGAGTAGGATGGTAAGCTAATATTGATAGCTTACTAAGATGAAATTTAACAGTTATATAATGACAAATTATATGTTTGTGCAAATATTGTAAAATCAGTACACATATTTATATTTGTATGCAAAAACACCTTGTCTTTATATTAAAGTCAATTTACTCCCAACACAACAACCTGGCCTTATTGCATATAAGATAAAATTCATAAGTTTTCAACTCTTCTTAGGAAGATTGGGTAAAGAATTTGTGAGTTGATCTTCATGATATTGACCCACCTCGAACTTAAGAACTGGGCCCTTCAACTTAAGAACTGGGCCCTTCATCATGAAGCTTAATTTAGGAAGAATTCTTAAATATTTTTCTTAACCAGGCTTAAGAACTCTCTCTCTCTCTCTCTTTCTTAGTTCACTTAAGATTTATCTGAACTTTTATGAAATAGGGCCCTGGTGCTTTAATGTTAGCCAATTCAAAATTAGTAATCAGTATCAATAATCTTAAATATACTTATTTTGATGTTCATATTTGTTTAATTTTTTTGATACCGATTACCGATCTTAAAATAGCTAACATGAAAGCACCCGGTTAGGAACCGTTTGTGTTCGGAGTACATTGTATATGAAGGTTATAGATATATCAAATTATGTGTAAGATGTTCATATTAACTTTCTAAAGCAGTATGCTATTTTTCTTAAAACATCTTTGTATACACTTGTAGCTCTGGAATGTTGGCATGTAATTTATACTGTTAAATGGTTGGTCATTACCAGGGCTGGAACTTCAGATTTGTCTTAACCAGCCAGTTGGGCAGGTAACTCACAAAAATACCTGCCTGACAGAAATTCCACCAGCCAGTGTAACTCACTTACTCTATGAGTTTGACATTTTTTACTAGCCAGTAGGCGGGTACTTTTGTATCTTTACCTGCCCGGTGCAAAAGTGACCTGCTATGGGCGGGCGGGTGTTATTTCCAGGCCTGGTTATTACTGTTTGGTGTGTAATTTAGCATCCTTGTAAAGGTCAAGTTGTCGTGACTATTTTCCATTGTATTTCATGATACAGTGAAGATAGCATATGCATGAGTATTGACACGAAAGTACAGTACAGTCTATACACAGCAGGTTTTAATACAACCTAATGAACATAACAAACAATACATGATTAAAGGGAGATGTGATTTAGTCCACCTTGGTAGTGATAGTTTCAAATTGGCAAGGCCTCCTTACAACAGCGAAAGAGTACAGAAAGATGTTGACCCTCAGCCGTAATATTTTCGCGGTAGCTGGTTCGAGCGTGAAAAGCGCGAAAATAAATGTAGCGCCAACAATTCCACTTTTATAGTATATAAATGCAGTATGTGTATCATGCAGGAGCCGCATAAGTGTTCAGCAAGGAAATGTTTACCAAAGAAATGTTTACCAAAAAAATTATGGAAAATATTTCAAAATGCAAGCTCATCAAGCAGTTTATACAAAATAAAATCGTTAATGCAGACCCTGGTATCACATCCAATTATTAGGAAGCAAGCATGTCTGAGGTAGGTAATAATGATTGCCCTATTTGACAAACACTTGCAACAAGAGGTTAACATTTGTTATTGAGTGCATTATGGTGTCATAATGTGAAATCCTAGGCTATGCTGTGTCACCGCAAGTTTGGGGTAATGTCAGTGAGTGTTCTATAGTCGCGTCATAATGCTATGAACATAAGTCCAACAATGCTCGGTACAAGTGTATGTAAACCCAGAAGTGCATACTGAACGCTTTCAAAAATCATATGCATGCATGGCTGTTGGGTGTATTTCATGCGTCTAGACGCAGCTCTGTGAACAACACCAAAACACTATCACGTAAAATTAGCTTGAATTTTGTCCATAGCATTATTATTACAGTGACTATAGTTATATAGGCAAAGTATTTCTGTGCCAACAGTTCGTTTGTGCAAATGCCATCATCTTGTAGTTTAACATGCAATATTTATGATGGGGTCACTAGACTTTGATCAGCTCTAGATTGGTGTGCCTTCTTACAGCAGAGAATTGAGGACCCTAGATCTAAAAGGGGGTTAAGTCACAATCTTGTGAAATTGTAGTTAGTATCAGTTTCTGCTATAAGGAAGATCTCTGCACCCTCTGTTCAAATGTTACAGTTAAGTCATGTGTAACCCGAGTGGGTCAAGTCCACACATGGACACAATGAAACCCAGTTTTTGCCATTTTTCTCAATGTGACTTAACCCCCTTTTAGATCTAGGGTCCTCAATTAATACAAAGGAAAAGGGGTATGTGCCTGATTGCAGCTGGCGTGCATGGCACTGTGTATGCCAAAATCACATGGGATTTGTTTCTATTACATTTTGCATGTGGAGAGGTAAAAAATGTGTATTTCTCACTAAACTATTGAATACACCACTTATGTTTAAACAAACACAGGATGATGACGTTGGCATTAAAGTTCTTATTCAATAAGATATGCCAATCCAAATGTCAATTTAAATTCATTAACACAACTAATAATATCTCCTTTGATGGCACACAGAGAGAAAATTACAAAATATTATTTAAGCAATTTCATTTTCATATTATTATAATTTTGTATGTAATTTCTTAATTTTTTCTTACATTCCTAAGAATTGTGTTCATGTTATGAATTGTTAAATTTTTCTTTTGATAGCTGTTGCTGTGATGATTTGTCTATAATAAGAATGTGATAAAAGAACTCTTGTCAAACTAAAGTAACAAATAAAACAACACTTTTATGCTGCTTCCGAAATTGATGGGTTTAGATTTAAATTGTTGTGTAAATGTTGGATTTTTCACAATTTCTATGGTCACGATGAAATAATATGAAGTTATTTGATTAAACATGTGATTGTATATCATACTGACTGACCAGATATGATAATATAGACCTAACACACTAAGTCCCTAACCTGGCGCTTTGATGTTGGCTAATCCAAAATCAATTATTGATGTCAAACATCTGAGATATACCTTAAATAAGCACATTTCGTCTCTGTAGTTTGATACCTCATTCATACTTTTAATGTTATGCCCCAAAAACAAGTTTGTTTCCAGTAGCATGCCTGAAAAGTCAAATGCGACATGATTTAAAAAAAAAATTATATTATTCTTTTTCTTCAAATCTGTGCATTTTTGTTACTCTTATGCTTGCTATAGTGTGATTTTCGCTTCAGTGTTTGCCGTGTCGCCAACCACCATCTTGAAACATGTTGGACACAATTTCTTTTTCAACTAAAGATGGCACCATAATCATAATAAACCAAATTAAATGCGCAAGAATCAAGCATCTCAATGAAATGTGCGCGCACTACTGGAAACAAACTAGTTTTTTGGTTTAGCCTTATGATGATTTTGATAACCATGACTAACGACAACAAAGTTGCACTAGAATTGGTTTTGCTTTGGGATATCATTGTTTTGTATTGTTCACTGTGTGCTATCGGGATGAATGAGTAACAGGTATTGACACGAGTCTGTACACACACATTTTCACTGTGTAGTCACACACCAAGCAATGATATCCCATAGAAACCCAATTTTTAGTGCAATTTTGTTGGTAGTTGTGGTCAATCATAACATCAAAACTATCCACTCGATTTTTATGAATGAGGTATCAAACTATGGAGAAGAAATTTGCTCATTAAATGTACAGCTCAGATTTTGGTATCGATTATTGATTTTGGATTAGCCAACAATTGACTTTTTGTGTTAGGTGTACATGTAAAAGGTACAAAACATTCAGTGTGTCACACAATGCACTGTTTATTATTCACAATGTGATTATCATGTGATCCACTAAGTCCAAAGTGGCATGGTACTATTAATGTCCATGCTTACCTAAAACCTTAAATATGCCTCTTCCAAATGTTAGTACAGGAGGCCGAGATATACCGCAAATTTAATCCCACAATGCAAAGAGCATTGCGATGGTAAGAGGCCAGGTTTATTCATAACCTTAGTTGTATGCTACGCTCAATGCATTGTGGGACTAAATTTTGATACAACTTGGCTTCCGGTGTTGAGGGGGGTGGGGTATATGTCATGCAGAATCTCCCCCAGTCCAGTAGTTGTTGTTGTAGCCAAGCCAATTATTAGGAACGTTTCATCCCATCGAAATTGATGGTAAATATAGCATCTTCAGACATTGTAAAAATTGAATAAGTGCCATCTGTTTTATTTCACATATGCCTAGTTTTTTTTGTCTTATAATTTGGTGCAAAATTGACTGTTAAACATGGTAAATGTATTTTGTTTTCAGATGAATTAACTAAGATATCACCAAATTAGACACAACCGTCGTGGTCTAAACAAAGCAATTGCATCCAGAAACACAGCTTGACCTCTAACCATGTTATTGTTATTAAGAATTAAAACATTTATATAGGCAAAACATAGTTCATTTATTGTTTGAAAAAACAATTGATCATCCTTGTGCCAAAAGTTGGTGTGAGCATTCTGTTAACTGAATGACCACATTTAGTTTATTCCCTAATTTAGAAATGTCACTTAGTCCTACTCCCCCAGTTTTAAAAATATATGATATTGGTATTAAAAATATAGTACCCACAAAAGGTTTAATTGATTCTTTGATATGGCTCTCCCAGGAATGATTAATCAGTGGTTTGGTCATTCTTTAGCAAATTGACAAAAAAACCAGTAGAAGATTTGATTTATAAACACAGATAAACCCCATTTGATAACATTGAACTGAACATGCCATACTGCTCTTGAATTTGCTATGAAGCATTCAACATTTCCTCAATCAAGTCTGGGATCAAGCCGTAACATTAAAAAAAGATATTCTTAAGAACCAACACTCTGATTTACAATGAGTTCTTCCCCACACTTGCAGGCAAGTGTGGTGAACTAAATGGGGCGGGGTTTGAGCTGACTCCCACCTCCACTTTGAGGTTCTTCTTTGCCATGTTTGCATCTCATCGATCCATTTATTTCCTTGAGTTTCTTCTATTTTAAATACTTCATTGATATTGAATTTCCTATATGCCCCTTTCTTTGTATTGCTCGGAATCCTCATTTGCCCTTGTATATTTCCTCAGATATGCTCTGTTATTTCCACCTTCACGACTCGGGAGTCTTCTTTGTTTTCATTGAATGCCTGCCCTGATGATAAATTGTAAATTACCTCAAATATGAGTTGTATTACCTTAGTTTGTCCATGTTCAACTGGTACATTCATGCCAGTCTGTGGCTTCACTGCCTCACTTCATATCTAGCTCTTGGTATCCTCTTTTCCTCTCTTTTCTTACATTTTTTCTCTCTTTTTTTTCCCTCTTTTTTTCTCTACCCTTCCTCTTTTCCTAATTTATTTTTATTTCTCATGGCATTATTTCCTCAATTTTAACGGTGCTCCCCGCTCCCGTACTTTTTGCATCCCTGAATTGGTAGTACATTTATGACGTTGAATGTTAGATTTTACACACAAAAATGTTGAAACATTGAAAAGTTCATATCATATCATAGATTGCAATGGCATGTTCATTTCACTAATTATGGCAGATAGCGTTTATCTGTTTCCAAAGAAACTCTTCATTTGAACATTTACTTGGTGTTTTGTCATGCAAATCCTCCATTTGCTCATGGATGTCATCTTGCGCAAATCTTTGTTACTGGTTCCAATTTGCCACACATACAAAAATTGTAAAGCCTCACAAAATCGTGCAAATAATAGAATACACAATTGTCCTTAAAATTGGACAGTAATAGATGTGATTAACCCTAACCCTCTTGAGGACTACGAACTACTACGATGCATTGTGCTTATGTCACCGGGCGTGGCAGTTTTTTGATGAAATGATGGCCCCAGGCTATATACTAGGCGAAGTATACTGAGCCAAGTATGGTTGACCCCCATGGCCTAGCAGTAGATTGCTCACCTCTGAACCCAGATGTCCGGGGTTCGAGCCCCGGGTGCGTGGGGGCCCTTTTTCCCCTCACTTTTTGGCCACGAAAAAAAGAAATCTTTGGAAAAGGTGCCTGGGGGGGGGGGGGGGGGGGGGGGGGTGGGGGGGGGGGGGGTTAAGGAGCAATTTTTTTCTTACATTTTTCTTTTTTCAATTTTTTTTCTTATTTTGGTCTCATTAACCCTAACCCTCTTGAGTACAACGAATTACTACGATGCGGTGTGCTTATGTCACCGGGCGTGGCTGTTTTTCGATGAAATAATGGCCCCAGGCTATATACTTGGCAAAGTATACTGAGCCAAGTATGGTTGACCCCTGTGGCCTAGTGGTAGATCGCTCGCCTCTGAACCCAGAGGTCCGGGGTTCGAGCCGTGGGGCCCCTTTTCCCCTCAATTTTTGGCCGCGAAAAAATATCTTTGATAAAGGTCTCTCGGGGGTTAGGGTTAAGGTAAGCCGTATGTGTATATTGACATAGGGATGCATACCCGGGGTAATATTGTTTAATTTGTCAGTTTTTTTCCCCACAGGCACTGAGCTTCTTCCACACTACAAAACAGCAATTTCTCACTTCCCCTTATACCCAATTTCTTTTTGCCTAATAGTAGGAGTAGGAGCCCCAGAGCTTCAAATTCAGCTTTTAAAATGGTTTGAATTGTGACCTCCGACATATTCTTGCATTTGAACTCTTATGGTAGATACATATCTTAAAGAGTGAATGGCTCTTTAGATTCTCTTGCAGATTTATGATATGGTGGTAATAGTATTTCTAATAATTATATAATTTAATAGCAGAAATGAAATAAAGCAACCTATAAGGAAGATAACTATTATGACTTGTGGTGCATTTCCTTCTCTCAAAAGCTATATATCGAGGGCTCAGACAGAAACACTAGGCCTTATCTCCCATTTTGACCATTTTGAGAAAAGACGATTGTAGATTTTTAAACACATTGGAGAGATGGAGATGAGGCCTTGTGATACTGGCTATAACTTTGAAAGTTTGAAAGGGGTTGTGTTTTGGAGATAAGGCTGTGTTATTGTAAAGAGAATTTCTTTCTGAAAATGTTGATACCAAAATCTCATTTAAAAAAAAATAGAGATGAGGCCTCGTGTTTATGAGCACCCAAGTTAATTTCTGCTATGTGAATATTATAGGGGGAAATTATCATGCACATACTAGTAACTTCAATTTGAAAGAGAATTTAACGGCTGGCCCCTAAATTAGTATAGATACAGGCGCGGATACAGGGGGGGGGGGGGGCCGACGGGCCCGGCCCCCCCCCCCCCCCCCCTACCAAAAAAAAAAGGAAAAAAAGAAGAAAAAAAAAGAAAGAGAGGAAGAAGAGGGGGGGGGGCACATCACCCCTCAGACTCCCCCTGTTCGAGCTTTTAAACAATCTATACTTAAATTAAGAAAAAATCAGTATATACGTCGTATGCTCTACTTCTTTCTTGCATTGATAACAAATATATTGATTGGAAATGAAGAGGTGGCTTTCTATCAAATGTTGGTCAAAAGTATACACCAGATCGCACCAAATGAGTTCGAAAATTGAAAAAAATTCTACTTCTGAGGGGGGCACTTCCCCCCTCAGACTCCCCCCTGTTCGACCTTTCAAATCATCTATACTTAAATCAAAAATATATCAGTATAATATATATGCTCAACTTCTTTCGTGCATTGATAAAAAAACAAAATATTTATTGGAAATGAAGAGCTGGCTTTTTGATAAAATGTTGGTCAAAAGTATACACCAGATCGCACCAAATGAGTTCGAAAATTGAAAAAAAATCTACTTCTGAGGGGGGCACTTCCCCTCTCAGACTCCCCCCTGTTCGGCCTTTCAAATAATCTATACTTAAATCAAAAATATATCAGTATAATATGCTCAACTTCTTTCGTGCATTGATAAAAAAACAAATTATTTATTAGAAATGAAGAGGTGGCTTTTTGATAAAATGTTGGTCAAAAGTATACACCAGATCGCACCAAATGAGTTTGGAAATTGAAAATTTTTCTACTTCTGAGGGGGGCACTTCCCCTCTCAGACTCCCCCCTGTTCGACCTTTCAAATAATCTATACTTAAATCAAAAATATATCAGTATAATATGCTCAACTTCTTTCGTGCATTGATAAAAAAACAAATTATTTATTAGAAATGAAGAGGTGGCTTTTTGATAAAATTTTCCTGGATCCGCCACTGTATAGATATGATATGTATCTACTACTCTTGCCCTTAACAAGTTTTGTATTTAATTTCTACTTTGTGAATATACAGGGTGTATAAAAAAAACCCGCAACACTTTTTGTCGCGAGCTCTCCGATTACGGCAAATCACAAATCACTCTGAAATTTATATATTCTGTTAGGTGTACTTATTGGCTATCACATAGTCAAATTACAGCGATATCGATTATTTGTTCGCTGAGATATCAACGATACACGTAGACAAGTGCAAAACACGTTTTGCATCGTTTATCCTGTATGCCTGATTTTCTTGTCAGGTGAATATTAGCAAGACACTTTAATAACTCATTGTACTTAAATAATTGGAATCAAACTCATCATTCTGAGAAGAAAATGTCATGTTAAAGGTATCAAATGTCTGGCTATTACAGTATCGTATCAATATTAATTAAATCTGGCAATATATTAGGTGATAGTTAATGACATGACACAACTTGAAAATCCAGATTACAAAGTCTGTTTGCAAATCCTCTCTCTTTTTCTCTCGTTAATGTCATAAACAAAACAGTATATGGCACATTATTCAAAAGATAATCAAATGGAATAGTCCAGTGAAGGTAGTAATTGTCTTGTATGAATCAGTCATTGTTAGTCTGTTGTGAATGGGACATTATGGTGCTGCTCGACCCTCAAAATGCTGTCCTTGTTTAAGGGAAGTGTCAACCCTAAATATATGAAATTTATCAAGCACTGTAACTTTTAAACTAATAATGTAATGTACATAAAAGTATACAATTTTTCAAATGAAATGAGTCGGAGAATCTATATTTGGTATTAAATTTCCCCCAAAAAAGTGATTTCTACATTTTTGCCCAAAAATCATTTTTTTGGCGCCAAAATGTTTCAGACAACCTAACAAAATCAGTTTTTGATTAAACATTTCAATATTTCACCAAAATCATCTAAAGTCAATTATCTAGGAAGCCCTTTTTTTTTTTTGCTTAAAAAATTTTAGTTTTGAAAATATTGACCAAAAAGTGCCAACAATGAGATTTTTATCTCAAAAATCACATTTTTGGCACTTTTTGGATGCATATCTCGAGTTTAAAATCCATAATCGAAAAAATAAAAAATTGCCTCCTAGCGCTGAAAGTCCTCTACACAATGGTAGTAAAATCTTACCTGATAGTTTGATATCTTTTTAGTTATGCTGTCTGAAAAATCGTAAAATTCCTTCAAATTTGAACTTCTAGAAAACAGCGATTTAGTAAAGATATTGACATTTTCCACCATTTAAAGCTAAATGTTCACGGAATACAGGGGCGTGTGACCTAAAAAGCGAGTATACTATTATGAACAATCATAATAAACTATCAGATTCAATTTATATTGTCACAATGTGAAGAAATTGGGAAGAAAACTGAAATTTAAATGATCGTAAGATTGGCCTTTGTTTACATTTTTAGACATTGTTTTGCGCTCTTTTGTTTTTCGCGTCTACGTCGCGGATATTAAGCGGCGCGTCTAGTATTACGCGCGGGAAGTTTCAGCGCGCGACGCAATGATCGAACTGCTTTCGCAGCATTTGAAAAGCGCGGAACTCCGCTTAAATTCCCGCCAAATAACCATGCGCCTTTTCCTGGCTCAAACTTACCAAAACAACAATTTTAAATCGCCCAAAAGAACGGGAAATAATCGCTTCCTATTAGTAACTTATGACGGTAATGATAGAATACATATAAAAGTATAAAATAATAGAGAAATATGAAATTCAATTTTTGAAACAAGTGCCGGGTTGACACTGCCCTTACAGGATGAATATGTGGCATATAGCTAGTTAGTTACACCTATTCCTCTGTCTTTCTGTGCACCCCTTTGTCCACTTGCATTTTAAATATTCTTGTATTACTTGCTGTTGTCAATGTCATATCAAAATAATATTATATTCTTGTCAATTCTATATTTTACTGGGCAAAAATAAAACACTGATAAAATGAAAAAAGGTGTTTGTTTGTTATGTATGATCATGCGTCATTCTTTAACTCTAACCTTACCAAAGGCCACAGCAAATAGCTGCTGTACTGCACGCTTCACGATTCTATCTCGCGATTCGGCGAGCTGTCAAATGGTCTCAAGTTCCCTGGTTAGCGCAATCGGTAGCCTTCCACGCCGGCTGCCCGGGTTCGATCCCAGGTGCGGGTGAACAGTGATCTTTCCCCCTGAAATTTGACCTGTTTTTCTCCCCCTGATGGTCTAATTGTCAAAAACACGCATAGAGAATTAGGGTTAATAAAAGAGTATTGTGAACAATCACATCAAAAGGGGACATTTTTTGTTCAAAATTAAAATTGAAATGTTATTTTCATGCAAAAAGCGTAATTTGTAAATTGTGTAAGCTTACAAACAAATTACATCTCGTAATACAATTGATCAATACAATCAGATCTAAAGTGAAATATTGGGTGGAAATTCCTTTTTATTTCTTTAGTTTTCTCATGCTGTACTTCCATTAATATCTTCAAATGTGTACTGCTGACAAAAGCCCCCTTATGATGCGTCGATTATGAACTTTAATTTATGAAATAACGTACCATAGACATTATGTGGCGATCATATTCATAGCAATCGGTGGTTCAGAACTTAAAAAAGGGTGATTGACATATTCAAATGGTCAAATGATTATCAGATTACACGATTCAATGATTTTATATACCACCTTACTCAAACAAAGGAAATTTAGATAACCCATTCCAGACAGGAAAATCAACGAACGATGTAAAACGTGTTTTGCACTTCTCTACTTATACCTTTAATATCTCAGCGAATAAATAATCGATATCGTTGTAATTTGACTATGTGATAGCCAATAAGAAGACTTAACAGAATATAGATATTTTTAGAGTGATTTGTCTTTTACTGTGACCGTTCAGCTCTCGACAAAAAGTGTTGCGTTATTTTTGATATTTAGGGGGGGGGGGGGGGGGGGGGGGGGCGTGGTATCAACAAGATTTTGAAATCACCCAGAAGTGAAGGAGCTATATAGATGAAATCTTGTCAGTGTAATCACTGGTCCTTAAAAACATGATGGTGCAAAAATGGTTTCATAAGTATGTTTACTTTTTATACAGGTGGCGCTAGATGCCAAGGCCATGTAAATAAATGACGTCTCCCAGGGGGTGTTCAAGGGTTGTTAAAGAAGTGTTCAAGGGAGTGTTCAAGGGTTGTTAAAGAAGTGTTGAAGGGGGTGTTCAAGGGTTATTAAAGAAGTGTTCAAGGGGTGTTCACTACCTTTTACATTTCTACACTCCCCTGAACACCCCCTTGAACACTTCTTTAACAACCCTTGAACACTCCCTTCAACACTTCTTTAAGGGAGCACAACACTATGTCGTCTCCCATTGACTTTACACGCTTCGTACTGTGATTTCAAATCGCTCTAAATCCAGAGTGCTCGCGATAAAAACAACCAAATTTGGATATGTTTTATATTATTATGTATACTTTAACATTATCTGGGTTTAAACATAGAAAGGCCGTGCAGATTTTTTGATATCAGCAAATATAGCGGGACCTAGTGATTTCGTGGCATGTTATTCGGCTCTCATCCCGGCATGCACCGTATGGGTAAATCGGCCGGTAAAATAATAATACAGCTTAAATTGACGTGTTTTCTTTCTTAATTATTAAAAACATATGTAAGCTTGACTGTCAAGTCTGATTTTCATTTTCACATTTTTATTTTCAACACGGAGACGGCAAATTATTGATTACTGGTAGTGGTAGTGCCAATTCACCCGTCGATGGCCTGGTTGTTGGATAGTCGGCCGGTGGCATTGTTACGGTTGATCAATACGGCACACACGTTTTACCTGTCTTACTCTCCCCGTGTTGAAAAGAAAATGGTAAAATGAAAATCAGACTTGCCCTAACGTTTGGGATCGTAACTTCCTCATTAATCAACCATTCTTAGCGTGTAATATCTCAAATTCAAGAAGAGAAATTTCTCAACAGCTTTATAATTAAATATGTTTATGTAGGAGTTATACTTTTAGAGTTATCAGCATGTTTATTACCTGGTCAGTTACTTATCGTGATGACTGTATACTTCATATTTCCTACACTGCCTTTCGCAATTATACACTACCTTTTGCATTTCTAGACCACCTTTTACATTTCAACACTACCTTTTGAATTTCTACATCACCTTTTACATTTCTACACCACCTTTCACATTTTATAACACTACCTTTTGCATTTCTACACTACCTTTCACATTTTATACCACTACCTTTTGCATTTTACACTACCTAACACATTTTGTACCCTTTTGGCGTATTTGGCCGCCCATAAGATGGCGATCATTTACACAAGCATTGAATATTCTAGATTATAACACAGAAATTGTAGAACCCGCCTCCCGGGGGAGTCAGTGAACATACCAAGCGGGTACACATACGCGTCCAAGCACCTCTGAAATGGACCCTAAATGGCGTAAACCAAAACACTATTTTGATACCCCTAAATGGCGTAACACATACAAACCCTACCCTAAACGGCGTATACCAACACTGCAATAATGCACCCCTAAATGGCGTAATAATTATAGTAATGCTCAAAATAATCTTAATTCATAATCATGTGACATTTATACAGATATGCATGTGATATGCATGATGTAGAATGCATACAAAAAGTAGGGAATATTGAAGATTTTTTTCAACATTTTGCATGTTTATTGAAAAGTCACACATACAACAATTAGCCCGGCAATTAGTACCCCTAAACGTCGATACCTCGATGCTGTAATGGATACCCTAAAGTGCGATGCCCCCTAAAAAGTAGCCTACCCCTTTTTCAGAAAGACGTCGACGACGTCGTGTGGTGAAATCTGGACCCTTTTCGACGTTTTTTTGGGACGCGGATGCGTACCCGCTTGGTATGTTCACTGACCCCCCCCCCCCCTGGGACCCGCCTGTGCCACAATGATACATTGGCACCTTTGGCGTAACACGTACAGTGAATTCCATCGGAGCTCTAGCGAGCACGTATTGATAATCCTATTAACAGAAACACCAATAGAAAATGGGTTAAATATCCAGTAAACATAGTGCAGTATGTAAATTGAACACATGAATTTCAACATACAGATCCAAATGGAATAACATTTTCTATACCTTGCAGCTGAAATTTGACTCTTGTTTTTTATTGAAATAGGTCTACATTTTTGCTCGGCTGAAAAGTAAAGACTAAGAGGATTTGAATTTGAACGGTGAACACAAGGGATGGAAACACTACCCAAACAACAACCTGTTTGCGAGCGTCCTACCCTGGCTGGCTGTCTGGCTGGCTGGCGGCTGGCTGGCTTGCAATGATGATTCAGACATAGTGTTAAAGGGGCACTATACCCTATTTACACCGTTTCTGGGTGTTCCACAAACTCCGGAAACTGTTTTTACAAACTGACATCACAATTTTGTCAGCAGATATACTGGAAAACAACCCTTTTTGGTAATTAAAAGTATACTTATGTTAATGTGGAGTGAACCGACTTGGCTTGCATTGCCATTACACAAAACAAATGGGAGCGATCTTGTCCTATAATAGTATGGTACGCCTCAACTGATAATAGCACATACACAGCCAATCCAGAGTTCCACAAATTTCACTTATAGTACAGCTTCAGAGTGCTGTTAATTTGACATCGTAAATAACCTGATTAATTACAGCACTGTAATTATTACCCAACTTGGTGTGTATGTGTCATAGTAGATGATTATTTATCTTTATCAGTGTCCTACTGTGAAAGTGGTAATTTCCGCTACTCACACTAGCAAAAATTGTATTTTGTCAATTGGAGATACAGACAGGCAATTTTCATTGTAAACTAAATTTATTCCACACTTTTTTAACGCCTATCACATTTTGATGACTATAGTGAGTGTAAAAACGGAGAAAAAAACCCCAAAATGGGTTGAGGTTTTAACACTTTCCACGCGGCAATTAGTTATGCCATTATACAAAACAGATTTTTCAGAAACCTTCCCAATTTTCAAAGTATACCTCAAGGATAATAGAACCAAGACTAGGCATGTTTGTACTTCTTTCAACTAAAACTCTTTCAATGCATTTCTCATAGTGATTCTAAATAGGGTATTGAAGGTCAATACAATATGTTTTTTTAAACATTTTGTGAACTTTCGGAATGTCGTCTGCAGACGCCTGCCGCGTGGTGAGTTAAGTGTAGGGGAAGGTGGGGTAATGGCGGACACATTTTGTCAGAGAGGTATAACACACATATAATACGTAATATAACAATACAAATCATGTAAACACAAAGCACTGTGATGGTTCTACCTTTTATCAAGTTTTTATCAACTCATCATTTTGAAATTCGAAGCTACGACGCAATAAAAAAAAATGGCGTCGTCCGGCATTACCCCACACTCTGGGGGTAATCCCGGACCGTATTTTTCAATGGCAGCCCTCTTTTTATTGGAATACAGTATTTCAATGGGAGTTAAAAAATACCCTTTTTAAAAGTGTAGCAGAAATCAAAGAACAATGTCACATATTTATATGGTCAACAACTATTACCGATTTATGATGTTAAATTGACCACGCCCATATTGGGTACCATGGAAACGGTACATGTCCGGGATTACCCCAATCCATGTACAATGTATGGGCACATCCTCTCTTATCATTATGCTCATCATTGTGACTCCGAATTCATTTCTTTTTTATCAGAAGGTATCATACATTAAATAAAAAAATAATAAGACTTTGTTTTCCTTGATGTAGAAATACCAGTTTCAAAGAGAAAGTAATGCACCAAAATATCAACTTGCCCAAAAAGTGATTTTTGTAATTCTCGCGAGAATTTGCGAGACAACCATCCCATTTAGGTTTTGTGTGATTTCAATGGAGAGGCACCAACATCATAAGGTGGCAAAATACCACCTTCTTTCACCTGCCTTTAGATACAGCCCTGTCCGCGATTACCCCGCGTCCGCCATTACCCCACCTTCCCCTATGGGGGTGGGGTAGGCGGGGTGATGACGTGTGTTCCGGCGGCAATGGTGGTTTTTAGGATCGAGATGGGTGTGATGTGACATGAAATATAAATAAATTCCAGTCAATTTGACATTCAGCAAAGTAGGACTAATTGAAGGATTATAATTATATATCATTTGCCTTTTTTTTCCTTCTTTTTTTTTTTAAGAAAAGATTTGCATATAGGCTGCCCAAAAAGTTACTTTGAGTAAAGAAAATGTGTAATTAATGATTTTTTTTCTCTCGAGATATGGATGATTATGTAAATTTTTCTCCATAGAGCTGTGTATAAGCTCATTTTCTCCACCCCACTGTCTTTTAATGCAAGACCCTGCGACATTAAGACTTCTTTGACACGTGCCATACATGACGTAAATGATTGCTTTAGACGATTTAAAGTTTATCATGTTTATTTATCGAAATGGCAGAAATACGAGGATTTAACTCTTGCTAGTAGGAACAAAATTCGGAGTAAAACGTGTTTTTTTAAATATCAAAAATATAATTTTAAACGAATTACGTTTTAATGAGGAAAAAAGATTTGAATACAAGTTTTGCCTACTTCCGCCCCCCCCCCCCCCCCCCCCCCCCTCCGAACGGCGTGGAATCTAACATGACTTTAAAAGTATTTAAAAAGACGTTTTTGATTCTAAGACACATGGAGTTGACACTAATAATCTTTACCAACTATTTAAGGTTGAATTAAGTTCTGCATACTTCCGCCCCCTCCCCCCCCCCTCTTCTCCGTACGGCACGGGGTCTAAAATGCTCTAAAATGTCACTAAAGATACATCTCCGGTTCTAAGACACGCGTGGAACATGGCACAAACCACGCACCATGACTGAGGTCATCGATTCTCACTAAAACGGCCGTTTAAGTTCTCAAAAAAACTACTCCTCCTACTTTCTTTGTAAATTGTTGTCTATAAGGATTTATGTCAATAAAACCAACGGGCGAAAAGTCAATACACCGAATGACCCAGCTCATGGCGCAGTGAACCTGGCATGCACTGTTTTTCATGTTTAGCTGGATGCTGCTGGATTTGTGTACAGTGTATGTATATGAAATTGGGTGTTTTCCAGTAACCCAGGCAACACTCCTTTTCACCCATGCTTTCAAGCATGGGGTATTAGTTTGGTTTTCGCTCAGGGGTGGTCTGATAAGGAAGATAAGGGCAAAGAAGATTTCTTGAGCACCACCAGCATGCATCATTTTCACCACATGACCCACTGATTTCTGCCACTAGTGTCTACTGGTTCCCATTGACATTACAGTACAATGAAAGGCATAATATGGTCAAACAAGGATCTTTAAGAAAATCCGGAGGTAGGGAGTTCCTTTATTATACCCTACCACTGCATGTCTTCAATGGGGACTTTAAAGAATGACCCATACACTTATACAGTGAGGAATACAAATGGTACCCCTGCATGTCTTCAATGGGGACTTTTAAAGAACGACCCATACACAGTGAGGAATACAAATGGTAGGGTTTTCTAAAGCTGGGAGTTCCTTTATTATACCCTACCACTGCATGTCTTCAATGGGGACTTTTAGGATAGTAGATAACCATTATCAGACTAGTCAAGCAAGAGTCGGGTATAGGAAACAATTTGTAAGAGACACTTAGAATCCTTTTAGTAAGCACTGTACTGTATAAAGCAATACATGTGGCATTGCTCCCTAAAAAGGGATTGTTAACCCTGATACTTGCTAAATAGATGGCCTACCTTCTTCACCAAATAAGTAATTTTATTGAAAATATCCGAAGGTTAAGATTTAAATGGTTATCTGGTCAAATTTGAACGATAGGTATACTGTCTTGGCTCATAACAAACCAAAATGAGCATCAATTGCGAAAAAGATTTCTGTTTTTCCACACTGAACATGGCTTTTCCAGAAAACAAAAGAAAAGTCCAATCTAATATAAATATGTAACTGAATTTAAAGATTCAATTATGGAGAGGCTGGTTTATTTCACTATTATCAGCAAAGTTATTGAGAAAGTATACACTTTCACAGTATAGATTGTTATTATTTTGGTTTAATAATTACAATGCAAAATATGTTTCGCGCAAAATCAAAAGTTAAAAATTGACATCATGAAATAAGTTTTGAAAGAAGAATAAGATGGCATTCAATGTAAGGACAAGGACTGTGAGGATGTGTACATAGGCGAAACAAAACAAACCCTGGCTAAACGCATGTACCAGCACAGACGACCAAGCTCTGGCTGTGGAGACTCGGCCGTGTACATGTACACTCATCTCAACAGCACCCATCACACATTTGACAATAAGGAGGTTCTGATCTTGGACCGAGAATCGCGGTGGTTCGAAAGAGGGGTTAAGGAAGCAGTGTATGTGAAGCGAGAGGAGCCAACTCTCAACAGAGGAGGGGGCCTACGTCACAACCTAGCGGGGGCCTACACTCCAGCGGTCAACAAGATCCCTCGACGTTTGGACTCCTTGACCTCGTCACGGGTCAAGCAAAGCCACTAGAACATCAGTCGGCCTGACGATACATCCGGGATAGGATGTGAAACTGTCGCCAAACAATAAAAGTATTGTCCAGTTGACTAGATTATAAACATTTTTGATTGAAGAATAAGAACATCAATTATCAGTAATGACAATTTTGTGTGCTTGACGACATAAAAAGAGGTTTTTGTTTCATTTCAATTTTGGAATAGCTGGCAGGTTGTAGTTTTGATTAATCTGGAAATCAAGCTAAATATAATGTAGGCCAATGCATCCTTTAGGCCTAAAACTTTTTTTCGCACCGAGTAATGACACCATGAAAATAAGCTATAGGTATTTATCCTTCAACTTTGACCAACCTATAAAGAGCAATTTCATCTTTTTTTAAATCAAATGATTAAAATCTGTGCCTTCCATTTATTTTATTTTTTATCTTAATAAATGGAATCATCTTGGGCATGGGTTATCCCTTTTAAAGGGAATTTTTATCATATTACTCTTTGAAAACAACCAAAAGAATGTAACCGAGTTATAAGAATATGTTTTGAATGAATAGCATTGAAAAAACACATGCTTTTTTCCATATAACAAATATGGATGAAAAGGCATATTTAGTCAAAATGCTCAGATTTTAAAAAAGGCTGTTGTTCCTGGCAACACTGTACTTAGGATTCATTTGCCCAAGCTACTGTTTACAGATTTGAAAGGGCAATACATCTAACTACTACTGGAAGAGGGATTTTTAAGGCAATACTCGCTTCTCTTTGTTTCAAAACTGAAAATAGGCAACCATTAAATACTTAGCATTTACCTTTAAGAGTAAGATGTTTTTTGGTTGTTACCGTGGCAACAGGTCGAATTTTCATCACAGATAACCCTTTGCAAACAATCACAATAATGTAAAAGAGTTATTAGAGTATGTTTTGATTGAATATCATTGAAAACACACATGCTTTTATAACAGTTAGGGTTCAAAAGCCTTATATAGAAAAATGCTTAGATATAAAAATGGCTGTTGTTCCTGGCAACACTGTACTTAAGAATATCATTTCCCCCAGCTACTTTTACAGATCTGAATGGGCAATACATCTAACTACTTACACCAGCAAGGACATATTTCTGGCACCCCTGAAAAGGAATTTTTAAGGCAATACTTTTGGTCAAAAATCCTTGATTTTCAAAACTGAAAATAGGCAACCTTTAAATACTAAGCATTTACCTTTAAGAATAATATATTCACCCTTAAATGATGCAGTCAGAATGGGAAGGGTGTCCTTTGAGGTGATTGCATTATAAGGTTCCAGTATTATTTTCTGTTTTTGTATGGTCAGTTCTTAATATAAGATAATTTTGAGTAAATTTCAGGGCAAATTTGGTCCAAAATGGCCACAATTGGTTTTTGGTTGTTACCATGGCAACAGGTCGAATTGTTATTACAGATTACCCTTTGCAATCGACCACAAGCATGTAACTTAGTTATTAGAATATGTTTTGATTGAATATTATTGAAAAAACACATGCTTTTATAACAAATAGGGTTGAAAAGGCTTATTTAGTCAAAATGCTCAGATTTCAAAAAGGCTGTTGTTCCTGGCAACACTGTACTTAGGATTCATCAAATATCATTTGCCCAAGCTAATTTTTACAGATTTGAAAGGGCAATACATTTAACTACTCACACCAGCAAAGACAAATTTCTGGCACCCCTGGCAGAATTATTTTTCAGGCAATACATTTGGTCAAAAATCGCCTTTTTTCAAAACTGAAAATAGGGAACCTTTAAATACTTAGCATTTACCTTTAGGAGTAAGATATTTACCTTTAAATGATGCAGTCAGTAGGGGAAGAGTTGTCCTTTGAGGTGATTGTATTGTAAGATTCCAGTATTATTCCGTTTTGGTATAGTGAGTTCTTAACTTAAGACAATTTTTAGTAAATTTCAGGGCAAATATGGTCCGAAATGGCCCAAATTGGTTTTTGGTTGTTACCATGGCAATAGGTCGATTTTTTATTTTTTGAAAGGAACCCTGGTTGTTATTGCCCAAGGGCCTACCAATACACAAGCTATGAGAAAAATCTATTTTTTGAAGAAGAGAATCAATACTAAAAAAATTACATAAACTGACTCTTAAACAGGTAAAGACGTAGTCATGGGTAAATAGCAGTGGCTTATACTTTTTCATATTGGGGATGCAATTTCCTACAAACTTGGTAAAAATGATATAGTCCCTTAGTGTTTAACCTCACGAAATCCGTTCTCCAATGTGAAAATGAAATCTAAGCCACTGCTGATTCACCAAATACCACTTCATTTAGAAGTCTCTAAAAAAACGATGCATGGGGTCACTCAAGTGTGACAAACTTCTTTTACCCGTTAAATTGAATTAAGGAGAAGAATTATTAATGATTTGAACACCCATAACTAATGACAGTTACAACAGAACGACACACAAAATTATATTGAGTAGACAAGAGATTATGAAAACTAGCGGGCACCAGCGCTTCGCGCTGGACCCGCTAGAAGATTTCACGGGGAATAAGTAAACAAAGCGTAAGAAAATTTGATACAATAATATCAAGAACATGTCCTACATGTATACATAATCCAGACGGGGCCCTAAATAATCCGAATATCGCAGGTGCTTTTGATAATCCAGGTATACATTGCCTTAATCTAGGTAGGCCTACGTTTGTGTTTCCAGATACCTATGTAGGCCTCCCATGAGACCTGAAATGCAGGTACCCGTTGTCCCATTATATCTAGGGACCCCATAGGCCTAAGCCCTACCCCCTAATCCAGTTACCCTAGGTGCCCTTAATAATGCACCGGATACCACATAATCAAGGTAGGCCCACTGCAGTGTGCCGTTATCTCGAGATACCAAGGTGCCCATACTTTATCATAGTCAAGTAAATTAAACGCGGGTGCCGAAGATAGCGGACAGTAAAAGTCATATCACAAATAGGCAGAGGTGAGTAATATCAAAGCGTTATAAATGTTTATATAAATATCAAGAGTATGTCCTTAAATAATTCAGGTACTAAAGTGCCCTTGATATAATGTAAGTGACATGGTGCCCTTAATACACCATGAGCCTAGGCTCAATGTGCTCTTAAATAATACAGATACCCAAGTTCCTAATCCAAGTAGGCCTACTCCATCAACGTGTTCTTAATACCCCCAAGTTATACTCCTGTCAGCGCATCCATGTCTCTACCTATTTTGTACCCCAAATAATAAAAAGTTGAATTTTAATGTCAAAATTGAAAGTTGCTTAAAATTAGCTTTTAAATGTCTCCCCCGATTCTTTTATTGCCCCGCCACCCCGTTTTCCTCCTTTAACATTTTGGTGCTGGTGCAAGTGTCGCCACTGCCCATATGCACATACTGTATCCAGGTAATTCAGTAGGCCTACGTTCTGCGCGTTATAGTTTTATAGTCGGTCGTTTAGTTTTATGGTCGGCGGAGTCTATCATCAAGATCACTTGTACCATTCCACGCTTGTACTTGAGCACAATGTGTGCCATCCGGGTTTTGTTTGGCCTATTTACATTAAATACATTATTCCTCCAATAGGCATGTGGGGCCTTAACGTATAGTATGTATAGTCCCTTTATCATGTTTTTGCTGTGTTCTATAAAGCCTCCCGAGATACTACCTGAGTGTTTTTACACCCGTTAAAATCCAGTTATCACTGGTGGCCCACCTGCGCATAGTATATCCAGGTAATTTGAGACTCGTTTTATAGTGAACCCCGTAATCCAAATACCACGGATGCCCTTAATAATCCAGACACTCTATAATGATCATGATAATGTACCACACGTTCCGTTTATCCAGATGCCCCATGTGCCCTTATATCCAGATTATCAAGTAAGGGAAGGGAAGTGCGGAGAGGAGGAGGTGGCTTTAGCATTTGTTTAGGGTATACACTATTAGAAAAAAGGGTGCTTCAGAGGGGTTCTTGGCTGTCCCGTATATGGTTTAAAGGTTCTTTGATTTTAAAGGCCCCAAAAGGTTCTGTAGAGAACCTTTAGAGGTTCTAAAGACCAATGTTTGCCCATTTTGAACCTTAAAATGGTTCTTTTTGGAACCTTTTAAGGTGATATAAAGGGTTCCATACGTGACAGCCAAGAACCCCTGAAGCCTGAAGCATCCTTTTTCTAAGAGTGTACGGACTGCCTGCTTTCACCCTGCCACGTTACAATGTGCAGTTTGTGCCACAAACGCGTACACACTTTGTCTGCGTCATTACGTGTGCGCCGAAACGCGTGCGCCATGTTAAACGCGGTCGCGCAGCACAACATACGGTTGGTATGGTACCGCCAGTTTCTTTATCGACATTTGGCACAAACCTAACACAATCACTTCTGGTAATTTTCGTAACCTAATTATAGGTAATCTTGAATCCATATATACAGTGATCACTGGTCTAATGTTATTAACAACTTCCAGTCTAAACTTCGATGTTACTGCACGTTCAAAGATTCTTTTGATTTGGAAAATTACATTGTTCTTTTTAACCAGTCTCGTAGATCCCTATTTTGTAAATTAAGAGTTAGCGCTCACTCACTCATGATTGAAAAGGGGCGATATGTATACCCGATAATCCCCCCAAATGAAAGGATATGCATGTCATGCAATCTAAATGTCATCGAAGATGAATTTCACTTCATTATGAAATGCCCGCTCTATAATGATATGCGTACTAAAATGATATCTGAAATTGGTGAAATATATGATCTTGATAACTTAGATGACAATGACATTTTCTTGACTATAATGAGGGTTAACGAATTTGATTGCATTCGTCCAGTTATTAATTTTGTAAACTCTGCATTTGAGTTGCGTACATCTTCAGGAGTTTAAATTGTATATGATATATATGTATCTATATTTTATACTTATGTACATTTGTTTGTTATAATTTGTTTGTTTGTTTGTTTGTTTGTTTCCTTATCTTTGTGTACTTTGACCATACCTATATGTTTGGTGAATGTCAAATAATAAATACATTATCGTTAGCAAACTCCGCGTTCATCTATGTTATTAATGTGAAAGTGTCACTTTAAGATCTGCGTAAGAGTTTTTGTTTACATTTAGAAAATGTCGTAAAATATTTTAATTTGTTGACCGTATAGTCCCGTATAAATGCTTGTTACTATGCGTTCTTTAAGGATAACAAACAGCCGCATATACAGAAATGTAGCTATATCCCTGAAGAAAATATTTTGGGTGAAGACCATATGTCATCACTCACTCCGAAAACCATAATATTTGTCCGTACAGTAGCTACCCGAGTAATAGAATTTCAACATTTCGGATTATCATCTGTGATCCTTTCTGCGCATGTCTGAAAACGGGGGGAAACGGGCATTGAACTATCTAATTAGCTCGTGTATTAGAGGCGCAATTCCCACGCTTTTTCAGTTGAAGAGGGACGCGAGTGTAAAATTATTATTGAACTATCTAATCAGGCGAGGGACCGAAAATTAGTATATAGATACACAAGTTTCTTTCAAACAAGTTGTAATCATTGGTAATAGCACACACATTTTTTAGCACTTTGCCAAAAAGGTGAAAATCACCATGTTTTACATAATGGAATGTATCTTGAGTTTGATAAATCCGATATTCATGATCTAAAATTCTAATGAAATGACAAAGTATAACAAAGATGATGTAAAAACAACGGACCTAATCCCATCGATTTGATGATGACAAAAATTATTGAACTTTGGGCATCGATGGGTACTAATCATTTTGGGACAGCCTGTATGACCAAAGTAGCCTGTAGTGTAGACCAGTTATAATGAGAACAATGAAGACAAATGTTTCATGGTAAAAGATTATTTATTAGCAAACCATATCATAATCCAATTCATTTTCACAATAATATGAAGAGTATGAACATAAAATAAAAGTGCACAATTCTAAAGCTATATGTTTAAACATTTAAACATGCAAGGATTCCAGAAATGATAGTTTTTACCACCTAGAGTGTCTGTTGTACCTCATAAAGAGGTCAAAAGGTCAGATTTTATATAGGTCAGTGTACCTTGACCTTTTGACCTACACAAAATATTCCTGGTAGTAAAAAAACCAACTATTTCTAGAATCCTTGTGATCATACGAACATTATGAGATATTGTTTTTCAAAATCGGAGCAAGTTTAAATTTTGACCCCATAATGGTGTTGGTCTTGAATAATGAGTTTAGCATGTAATTTCTATCATTTAAATTTAAGAACACAGACTCACAACGCAGACTCGCAACCAGATTTGGTTTTGATTTTTTGGAGGGTCGTGGGGCGATGTTATTTACCGTAACAAACATTTGATACCTTGACGGAGTAAAGCGTATAGTATAGGGCCTACACATGCACATGTACATTGTACAGCAATACATAAACATTGTACAGCAATTATACATGTACACAGTGTTTGGCGAAATGTTTATTACGAATGATAAGACCAAATAAAATTATTCATCTTATATGAAAAAGAACATTTTTTTTGCGCGCACGCACTTTGAATTACTCGAGATACAGTGTATCCTGTATATGAGTTTGTTAGCTATTAAATGCCTATAATGGTAAATTAGGCTTTCACGAAATAAAGAGGAATCAACGCAAAACTTGGTAGAATTGGAATGAAATTGTGAATGTAATTCATAAAATTGAAATAAAGCCAAAGCTACTTCCACATTAAAATGGCGATATCAAAGGAATGTAAGCTACCTTAAACCAATAACATTTGAAAACAATAGTGGCTTATTAACCATTCATGAGTTTCGTGAGAATATTGATTAACTTCAGGTCATTTCATCAAATTGCCCACTTGAGTTGTTAAAATATGACTCCTAAGGTCGGCTCTATCAATTGACAGGGTGGGACGGTCGGTACACCTTTGATCAGGGATACTATTAACTTTGGGATAGGAAAGTAGTATACCAACGTACGTAACGAAAACGGGCCTTTTGCATATTTGAATAAATTATAGTAATCGTCCGGAATGCGTCCGTGACCGGCGTTTAACGCGTTTAACAATGTTTAACCAGGTTTAACGGCAGGTTAAACGGCATGTTAGTCAGCATAGGTTTGGGGGCGCTGTAGATTTAAACAGACGACGGTGGCCACGCGAAACCTAAATTTTGAATTCGTAGTGAATAACACGTAATCGCGAATTTTAAACTATCATTTTGACAAATACATCATAATTAAAAGGATTTTTATCGTTAACCGGGCGATGACTGTTAAAAATAATTCAAAATGGTGCACTCCCTGCCAAATTGGGTCGTCTGAGAGACGCGTGGCCAGCGTTGCGTCGTCTGCTACAATCATCACGCCTGATCGGTATAGCGACCCCAATTCTATGCTGACTAAGTTCAATTTAAAAGTGGACCCGATCGGCAAGCTCAGTGACATACCCCTGCTTTGATGCTGTCGTTCTCGACCGTCGTTAGTAGGAGAGGCAAGAAGAAGTGGTGCATTTGGAACAAATTTATTTAATTCGGGGGAGGGATGGGCATGTGAAGGGCCATTACCTGGGCAGCGACCGGTGAATTAGCACTACCACTACCAACATAATCAATCATTTGTCCATAACCGATTCCTCGTGTAGAAAAGCAAAATAATAGTAGGCATAGCACACATAACATTCAAATGATTGAGACATGTACAAAATTGGATTCAAATGAAAGATTGCAATGAAAGATTTATTCTCCAAAAAGAATTATGACAATCGGTCAATGCATTCTTGTGGTACGGTGTTTTGAGACACTCGGAAATGGCCGAAAACCTGCCAAAAACAGTAACAATGCCCACAAATATAATTTATCAGGATTTAGAGAGCTCAATTGGTTAATAATGTAACATTCAAAACACCATTTACACATATTTCTTTAATAATTGAATATCTATACCATGTTAAATTTAAAAATATGGTAACATTATAATGCATTAAGCTAAAATAACCTAGTGAAATTGGTCATTTTGACCAGTTTCTGACTGCAATCAAAAAAGTGACTGAGTCCAGCTAATTAATATGCGTAAATGTTATAAATCCAGATGTGAATGGTGTATTGCAATCAAACTTGGTATTATGGCTAACTGTACGATACCCAATCTAACTATAATTTAGCTCATTAAATATGCAAATTAGCTAATTATCTATTCAAGTCATTGATATGCAAATGAGCAATGTCTGACAATTTTTTTCCCATCATAAGAGTGATCGGTAATACTAATAGATATATAACATGTATACCCAATTTGATTGACAAATATTGATGGATTTAGAAATTAAACAAGCTTTTCCATTTCTTAAATACCCATATTTAAATTCTCAGTCTTTTCCTCACACGAGGCACTCAAAGGATGCAAAAACTGAGCATATCACTAAATTGATTGAAGTGTTTAGTACAATATCTCAGGTTAGGTTTATTTAAATCGGCCCAATATATTCAAGTTCAGAGCCAATTTCAAAAATTGGTAAAAACAGTCATAACTAAAAAACCTGATGATTAGTATTTATACCTGGATCAAGGTTATATAGTCCAAGGTCATGACTACCATATATGGCAAGCTCACTGCCCTACAGGGAGTGCCCTATGTAAGGATAATTAATTTTATATAGGGATGTTTTTCAAAGTGGAGCTGCATACATTATATGAAAATATTGTTTTGCATCAGGGCTTACAGACCACTCCTACATGTTACTCATTTTGCATGATTAATTAATCCAAATATTGTATGGCTGTCTTCATGACTTGGATTAGTGCATCCATGCACGCCAACTGAGGCAACAATACAAACTACATTCCACATCGTGAATAGCCATCCATTCAATAATGCAAAATGAGTAACAGGTAGAAGTGGATGTAGGCCTTTATGCAACACATCTCTTCATATGTTGTTGTTCACTGGTGTAATGCTCCCAGTGGCAGACGGGGTGTGTGTGCATTGTGCTATGCCTAATAATAGTAGAAGATGGGAGCACAGAAAGACGTCAATGACTTATGACTACTCTGTCCAAACACCATGTTGAGCACACACAATATACAGTGATAACAGAAAATGGGAGCAAGAAAAGAAGCCGTCTACAGTGGAGTACCACCGACAAACACCTTGAGGAGCCCTCACAATAAACAATGGAGTACCGAGGCAAACACCGTGTGGAGCACATACAATATCAATAATAGCATGACTTGGGGGCAACAATGATATGTCTTCAACAGTGGACTACCATGGCCAAAACATAATACAGAGCATATCAAATATACAGTGATAGCAGAAGATGTGAGAAACGGAGAGACGTCTTCAACAGTAGAAGACCACGGCAAACACAACATGCCGCACATAAAATATACAATGATAACAGGAGATTGGAGCAATAGAAAGATATCTACAGTTGATTACCACGAGCAAAAACAATGTGGAGACATACACTGATAACAGAAGTTGGAAGCAACAGCTAGAGCACATGAAATATACAGTGATAGCAAAACATGAACCACACAGAGACGTCTTCAACAGTGGAGTACCACAAGCAAACACCATACCACAGGCAAACACAATGTGGAGCATATAAAGGGTTCAACAAAAGAAAGTATACCACTTTGTTTATGTCATTTTGAGTAACTTTCCATTTGTTTTTGTCCAAACAGGCCAGACAGGCATTTAGATGAATCTTTTAGGCATAATTTGATACCAATTTTGCCCCCTGACAACAAAGATAAACCATGATTAGCACCATTTAAAGGAAAATATCCCATTTTCAAAAGTCGCATTTCCAATACACAGCACGAGAAGAATAGGCCAATTGTTAACACACACATATGCCGTATTTATCCCGTACTGATCACCGCGCATATCCCTCAATTCGCGGGCTAATTCAAATGTAAACTGATGCATGGGTGAAGGATTTGAATGTAAAGGAATGTTATGGATGGGGAGAACATGGACAGATTAACCAAATCTTCTCGTGCTGTGTATTGGAAATGCGACTTTTGGAAATGGGATATTTTCCTTTAAATGGTGCTAATCATGGGTTATCTTTGTTGTTAGGGGTCAAATTTAAACACCACGTGGAGCACATAAATTATACAGTGATAGCAAAGGATGGGAATAAACAGATGTCTTCGACAGTGGACTACCGTGGGCAAACACCATGCGGAACATATAAATACAATGATAGCAGATGATAAGAGCAACATATAGACGTTTTCAACAGTGGACTGCCGTGGGCAAACACCATGTGAAGCACATACAATACACAGTGATAGCAGAAGATGGCAACACAAGAGCATGAAGTTTCATGAATCAGTAGATGAAGGGGTGACCTGCAAAACCAATGACGCCAACAACTGTCATCAGTAAATAGGAGTAGAAGAGTAGACTATATAACGATGATGGTCCACTGGAGTACCACTTCGTCCGTGCTGTATACTCGGGGTTCACCACAGACGTAGTGTTATTCCAATGCCCATAATCAATACCAGCGCACAATTTTGTACGCCGCCAGCTTAGGAGATGAAGAAGTCGTCCATATAACAGGTAAATATACAGTCATGTTTAAAATGTGTCATCAGTATCTTCAGTTGCCCATCCATTCTAAGGCGCTAATATAATACTATTGCTATGTAATATTCAGGTACTTCCATTCTTCAAATACAAATACTTAAAGACATTAATCCTATACATATAAATCTGTTTCACATTTATGAAGCCTAATTGTAGTGCCGTATATAATCGTATATATCTCTTCCAAAAAATATGTCAACACGAAGTTGACTTCAACATAAACAACTATATAATACACCAACCCACAAGACCCAGCTAGGTTTTGTCCAAAATCATTTGACCATTCAAATCCACCAACCGCCAAACCCGAGAACCGCGAAAGCCGAGAACCGCTCTAGTTTCCTATAGGCCTACCTAGTGCAACTTTGCTGTTGTTATGCGCGGTCATTGAAATCGCCATAACTTTAAAAGTATCCATTCGATTTTGTTGAATGAGGTATCAAACTGCGGAGTAGGAATTTGCTCATTTAATGTATATCTCAGATGTTGGTACCGATTATCTATTTTGATTTAGCCAACCTCAAAGCACCTGGTCAGGGACTTTATGTGCTAGGTGTATGATAAACTGTTGGGAAGACTGATATACATGTATATCAATTTCTATTGCTTATTGTCACAATTCCATTAAGGTGTCTACATTTGAAACGGCAATTCATGTGAAATCGTTTTTAAGTTAGAAAACATCGTTCTATTTTAAAGTACTACAATATAGGTATGTGCCTTTTTCTGATGAATTACGGAACAATTTACTCCCAGCCTTAGCATGCTTACACGGAGAGGAATAACACATTTCATGACCAAGTTTATTATGATATTATTAGAACTGTGATTGTTGCAACTGTCTTTAATTTTACTTTCGACACTTTTACATGAGACCGGAATTACTATTCCTTTTCACTATGCATGAAAGCTACACTGTTTAATTTTTCCTATAAGACATTAATTTAAGTGTCAATTGTTACTGAGTGACTTTATCTTTGGAAGATTTCTTCATTCCTTCATGATTAGTGATTCATTTGTTCATTCATTTCATCCCAGTATGAGGGTTTCAAAACCTTCGCTCGTATCATACTAATAGGTTATAAATGATAATAAAAAAACTTGCCATAGATTTTGTATCAACAAATTATAAAAATGTGACCCATCCATATCTAAATATATACTAAGACGTTATTTTAATCAAGATACAAAGACTTCAATGCTTAATTTGTATAATCAAATCCGTATTCGTTTTCTTTTTTCTTTTTCCAACACTGATTTATCCGATTCATTAATTTACAATGAATTCTAAATATAGCCTTGTGTCCGTATCTGCAGAATCCCTTTCATTTCATGGTCGTATCTGAAAGATATAAAATGTAAAAAGCACATTATAGTCGATTCATCGTTTATGCCATCCCCTATAGCATTCAATGGGAGAGAATATTTGAGATGTGTGAGGGACCGAACAAAGATAGAATAACAGAAAATCAGTTGAGGATCAATAAGATGATATGGTCACTGGTTCCAATCCAACTACAGACAAGTGAGATCTTGAAAGTGAGAAATTTGTAAAGTATACAGTCATAAAAAGTAGTTTTCCATGTAATAAATGTGCTGAAAACTCTAAAAATAACTCCTACATAAACATTAGAAAAAATCAAAGACATTTCTCTTTTTTAATTTAAGATATTGCACGCTAAGATTCACTAAGAATGTAGCTGGGGAGCGGAGGCCCATTTTTAGGGTTTTTTGGTCCCGGTATGCTGGCACAGGTAGACAAATAACAAAATATTCCTTGAAGTCTGTAGCATACAACCTAGGTGGACATTCTTACCAACTCGGATGTTAAGATGACCGTTGACCTCGATTTAGGGTCAAAGTTCACATGTGTTTCAATGGGACGTCAAAACTTTAATTTATCAAGGGAAAAAAACTTAAAAAACAATATATTGAACATACTAAGTATATCATATTGTTATATCATATTGTTCGGCTGACTGTTTAGAACAAAAAAATTAATTACAACTTTAATTGTCGATCAATACTTTTTGACCTATGACCTTTTGAAAATGACATGTCAGCTAAAAACGGCCATTTTTTACACGAAATTGACCAAAAATGACATGTAATCATTATTCTCAAAATATTATTGGCCCTTGGATGATCGGAATACATCTAATATTGCTGGTTAACAGTAAGGTGCCGCCCAGCTCACACGGCCGGATACATGTGAAGGGCCATAACCTGGGCAGCGACCGGTGAATTAGCACTACCACTACCAACATGACCAATAATCAATCATTTGTCCATAACCGAGTCATCGTGTAGAAAGCAAAACGCGAAAATGAAAACCGTGATTTATCTTACTTTTGACATTGTAACTTCCTTGATATCAAACCGTTCTCAATTTTTTAAAGTGGGGCTGCTAATTAAGGGGGCTGTCAAGTGTCAGAAATAGCTTCCGTAAAACTGCCGTAACTACGTCATTATTCATATATTCCATATACAAGTATACATTTTTTTGAAGGAAAGGGTTCAATAAATCTAACCATGAACATGAAATTGCTCTAAAAAGAACCATTTTGGAGAAAATCATAAAAAACAAGAATTTTGACCAGTCTTCAATTCGGACAAGGTAACCAAAAAAATATTTTCTGAAAATCTGTCCTTATACGATTTTTGTAATCTTAAGAAAATTACCCGGGTTCCATTTTTTTTTTTTTTTGATATCTGAGATATTTTTTTATTTATTGACCAAATAAGGCAACAAAATGGGATTTTTAAATACAACAAACGTGAATTTCCATAAAATGATCCGAAAAATCGGGAAATAGGCCTAAAACAAAAAACAAAAAAAATGGAACCTGGCGAAGTTCATGGTTGTTGCGTTAAACTTACTTGTTGTCCATCAGATGCAGTTTGTATTGAGTTATCGTGTCTGTAAATCGTATTTTTACTCAAAAATGAACATAAAGAAATCAACCGATGAATGTGAAAAGTGACAATACCGCCGTTTGATCATGGTTTACCGGGAAATACACGTATTTCAAATCCTGGTCTTTAGATATTGTGGGAAGCATATAAATCCCCAACTTCGTGCAAAGTTTCATTACAAACCGTTCTTTTCTTGGTATCAAAATAACCTCAAATGTGTGTTAAAAAACACCTTTTTCATGATGTTGAGTGTGAAAAAGAAGCCATACCATTTCATGCGCATTCGAAGTGCGTTCACAATTTCCGGGAAGCGTAACGCATGAAAGCGCGTGCGTTAATCGATAATGATCGCAGACGCGCGTGGAATGTTTTGAGTTGGCAAAATAAATTGTGACGCGTGCGCGTTGAACCGGTTGACAAAGATTAGACGCTCGTGTATTAATTTTTGTGCGCAACACTCTGCGGCTAATCATCAGAGTTTATCATTATAGGCCCAGTGCAGTGTAGTGGAGTCTTTATCAATGTGATCATTTAAAAATGCACCGTGGCGGGATTAGTGAGTAGTCTGGGTGTAAAAATCAACACCTATCCTAGATAAAGGACTTTAAGTAAAGGAGAGAGAAAAATTGGAAACATTAGAGATAGAGAAAGCGAGAAAATGGGGATGAAGATTTAATTTAAGACCTGTCGTTTGGTAGGCCTAGGCCTACATGTTTTCTCTTCTTCTACTTCAGATATTAAAAGAGACGGAATCGGGTAAGCTTCTGATTAACATGATTAATATGAGTCACGTCACGAATTGTAATTTCATCATAGTAAAAGGCCACAACATGCCACCTGAACTTGATCCTCGTTATGCCAGCGCCACTGAAAAAGAAACTGAAATATATGTCCGATAGGTCTAATGTTTAATGAAGCAGGAAAATAAAATTAACGGTTTGTAAAATGACTATAGGGATTGTCTATGGGTAAACCATGTCAACCGAACGAGTAACAGTAGCGTATCAGCAGAGTGTCTCCCTCCCTCGACGGATTTGACCGGGTAGAACAGCTCAAACTACCGGGCTAAAAGGTTTTATTTTCTGTAAATACAGTGGGTTGGGGAGCAAGGCCCCCAATTTGAGTCGGATGGGGCGGATTTTAAGAACACCCCCACCCTCCCCGTTTTCAAATGTCGGACTCGGCAGCGGCAATCCGCAGCCTGTAAAGTTAAAGCCTACCGGGAAGATACCATTTCCCCCTCTGACAAGCGAAAGCGATCTCATCAGATACACCACTGGCGGGTAATGGATCACATTTCACAGTAGTTAAATGATGAGTATTTTCCATTAGAATGGACTTGGATTCTTGGTTTGCTATCTACCAAAGATAATTATTAAATAGTGATTGTTCAGTGTTATAACAATAGCTCTATTAAGCATTTCGGTTGGATCTCTTATAAAAGTAGTTTGCTATCTACTGAAGATAACAATGATAACGGTGAAAACACGGTCATTATTAACAATTAGCTCTAGTAGGCCTATGCATACAGTCATGTGGGTATTTCCATTACTGCATATGGTTTTATTATTTATTGGCTATCACTATGAATTGCCTTGTCACCTATACCTAGATTGAAACTTTTTTCATTGAGAGGACACAAAAGTACAAGGATATCAAAGGTGCAACCACACATTTAATTAATCAGGCCTATTGTTTACATCTCATAACTTCGTGATAAACCAAACCGATGTTACCCTATTTTTTTTGTTGGGGTGGGTCCGAGGGGCAGAAATATAGAGCATCCTCTCCCACCATAATCCCATCCCTTTCACCTTTGCTTTCAGTCTAGAACATTCGGACGTTTCATTGATTCAAAAATATGAATGATGGGCCATTTAGCGATCGAAATGGGAAGATCTCTGTTCTTTGTTCAGTCCGAATTTCATTTGGAATGTTCCAGAATTTTATATTATTCAATTTAACTATGACATTTTAGGAGGATTTTTTAGAAACATGACTTGTTTGGCCGTATAGGCCTACTTCTGGTTATCTTGGAACTTATTTTGTCTCATATTATGGCATGTCACCAAACCGTAGGCCTAACAGCGGGGCCTTAGACCCGAACGCAACTGAAATAAATGAGCTTATAATGAATATTATATTAAAATACATGCCAGGAGAGGCTGTCCATCCAGGGGCGGACTGGGACCTGAAAGCGGCCGTGGCAAAATTATTAAAGCGGCCCTTTTTGACCATATGAAGTATGTCGTCCCGGTAGTAAATTTTCGTAAAAGGTTGCCCCAATTTTTTTCCCAGTCAGTCACCTCGTGAATTTCACGTAAGTGGGGGGTGGGGGTGGGGGGGGGGGGGGGGGGGGGATAGGGTCCAAAAAATTCGCACGGGCACAACATTTCGCACAGTCACAAATTTTCGCACGGTCACAACATTTCGCACGGTCACAAATTTTCGCACAGTAATACATTTTCACACGGCCACAAAATTTGAGTAACCGGCCCTGAGAGGCCCAAAACCAAGCGGCCCATGTGGCGATCGCCACAACGCCACAGTGGCCAGTCCGCCCCTGTGTCCATCCCTGCTCTCCATGGCCCTATACCGCCCCCCCCCCCCCCACCCCCATCCACATGTCGTGGTTTTGATTGCCGCGTGTGCACATAACTATACAAAGTTAGACTATTACTATGAGATAACCATGTGAACCATTTGATAGCATCGGCTCATCGGCCCGAGGATGCTTCTCCGATCATGCCCATGTAGGCCTAGGTAAAATGGCACTTATAATTAATATTATGTTTGATATAACTGAATGACAAATTAGTAGGCCCCTACACCGAGTTGAACTAATTGAGAACTAGCTAACTTAACAAAGATACGAAGTAATAGGCCTATATTCAGTAATGACAATAAATAGATAAACAGGTAGGCCTATTGGATGGACGGTGCGGGTGGAACGGACTTGTACAACATCGAAAAGCCAAACAAAAACAAAACATTAACGTCTTCGGATAAAACCCGGTGTAAGTCTTTTTGATATTCCTTACAATGTTTCACTCCGATCATGGATTCAAAATCTTTCTCTGTCCTTTATTTTTTATCTTTTTTCCTTCTCTCTTTCCAAACTCCTTGACACTAACGCTTGTGCTAAAGCCTTGTTTTTACTAATAGGCCTACTTGCTTCAGGCTCAGCCACACCCCTGCAAACGGTTTGATTAGTCGGGCCTCCGATGCGTAAACAATGCGTATGAACAAGCCCTCAAACGCGGCAAAAACATAGCGGGTAACGCAGCACGCACTGACGGCTTTCGAAACAACAGCGCCGCGTATTTTAAGCGAACTGGCGCGTGCTAATTTGCGTGAAAAACAAAACACGGGATACGCGGCGCATGGGAGTTTCGCTGATCCCCTGCGGGCAGACTTTTCCATTCTACTTTGTCAATGATCACAATAAGGGATTTAAATCTTTCTAAATAGGCTTTTGGAATTTCAAAATTGAAAATTTCTTTGCATGTACTGATAGATAACACTCTGAAGTTTTGAAAAATGAAGAAAAGTGAAATTCCTGGAAAATACGAAATGACACTTGACAGCCCCCTTAAGGGCAGTGTCAACCCGGCACTTGTTTCAAAAATTGAATTTCATATTTCTCTATTATTTAATACTTTTATATGTATTCTATCATTACCATCCTAAGTTATTAATCGGAAGCATTTATTTCCCGGTCTTTTGGGTGATTTTAAATTGTTTGTTTTGGTAAGTTTGAGTCAGGAAAAGGCGCATGGTTATTTGGCGGGAATTTAAGCGGAGTTCCGCGCTTTTCAAAAGCTGCGCCAGCTGTTCGACCATTGCGTCGCGCGCTGAAACTTCCCGCGCGTAATACTAGACGCGCCGCTTAATATCCGCGGCGTACACGCGAAAAACAAAAGAGCGCAAAACAATGTCTAAAAATGTAAACAAAGGCCAATCTTACGATCATTTAAATTTCAGTTTTCTTCCAATTTCTTCACATTGTGACAATATTAATTGAATCTGATAGTTTAATATGATTGTTCATAATAGTATACTCGCTTTTTAGGTCACACGCCCCTGTATTCCGTGAACATTTAGCTTTAAATGGTGGAAAATGTCAATATTTTTACTAAATCGATGTTTTCTAGAAGTTCAAATTTGAAGGAATTTTACGAATTTTCAGACAACATAACTAAAAATATATCAAACTATCAGGTAAGCTTTTACTACCATTGTGTAGAGGACTTTCAGCGCTAGGAGGCAATTTTTTATTTTTTCGATTATGGATTTTAAACTCGAGATATGCATCCATTTCTAGCGAAATGTATGCCAAAAAACACGACATTTACACTTTTCCGATGTTTTTAGCAATATTTCCAAAACCAAGCTTTATTTTGGAAAAAGAAAAAATTGCCTCCTAGACAAAATTGTCTTGTTTACAAAAATGTATATTAGAACAAATTACCATTTTTTATTTTATAGTTATGCTGTCTGAAAAATTTGGGGTAAAAAAATTGCTTTTTGGTTCATTTCTCAAAATTTAATTTATTTGGTATCACATTGATATCACCATCGAATTCCTTATCAAATTTCCTTTCTAAAGATGTATACTTTTATGTACTTTTATTCAATATTCTCAAACTTAGAAGCAAAAGTTGATCATCAAAATAATAGGGTTGACACTTCCCTTAAGGCTTAACCAGACTAGAAATGTATTCTTGGCTATTACATGGGAAATGCACGGGTAAGTGCGCAACAGTTGAGCAACTTGAATGTTGCAGTAAATAATATTCGCCCAGAATGTTAGTGATCACAATATTTTTCCTAAATTGAATATTGGGCATTTTACCCCCATTAAATCCATGGCGATATTATAATATCTTACTTTTTATGCACAGAAAACCACAGCATCTTCGTAATGCTTACAGTCATGGCTTCCCCATTGGTGGTTTCGACGGCCACATTGGTCCAATCGCCCTTCAGATCCTGTACAACTGACGTCATCTAACCATATTCTTCCATATCCTGGCCCATAATAAGCATTTGTCTCAACTCTGGCATTACTGTATGGAAGGCCTAATTGTCGACATACAACCTGAGCATCAGCAGCGTCCCAGGAGTCATCACAGATGGTTCCCCATTCATTATTATACAACACCTCCACGCGTCCCGCCGCCGTACCACCAACCAAACGCAAATCGCCGTTACCTTTAGATATTTAAAAAACCCGACTTATTCATATTTGTAACTACATACAATATAACATTAAAAAACAAACAAAGTACATGAATGTGTCGAAACGGAACGCGCCTGGTCTGACATTATTTGTGGATTAAAACACTTGTTAGTGTATTGCCTTTGATGTTGAACAGATTCATCTGGATCGGTATAACTTATGAAAGGTTCTTATGTTCTCAAGGTTTTTATATGAACTGATCCAAAAAATCTCACTGTGTACGTTTCGGCAACGCTGTTGCCTTTCTGAACACTTGTCTGATTGGACAATCAGAAGACAACAGCGTAGTCCTTGCCGACGACTATCAGATTTTCTCTCTTTTTGAGAAGCCCAATCATATTCATGAGTAATCAGGAAAGGTACTTATTGCCCCAAATGATTAAAATTGGAATTTATTGTCTATTACCACAGTCCATTTTGTGGTTTTTGTGTTATTTTGATCGTACATGTCCTGTATTCATTGCCTGCTCCAGCTATGGGTTAATAGTCCACAATTGTCTAGCAAGTTTGTGGTAGTCTTCACAGCGGATGAGCTTCTTTGACATGTTTGAGGAGCCAACGGTAGTGAAACCATTTCTGCCAGGCAGATGATCCTTATTATTTGGATAACGGCTGTTGGTATCTGTCAAGTCGGCTGGCGTTGCTTGTGAGGAAGGACCTGGGTACCCACCTCACTATAAATTCCCTAGAAAACTTACATGATGACAAGTCACTTTGAAGGGGCAGCCACCAGCCCAGCAAACCAAGGTGGTACCTCTGGTCCCGGAGGGGAAAGTAATGGGCAACCACAATAGTCCAGAACCTCACCCTCAGATCAGATGACGCTCCACATAGAGCTGACGGGAAGGTAAAGGTGACGGGCTAACGTAAAGGTATAGTCAGAATAGGAACATGGAATGTAAGGACACTAATGCAACCTGGCACACTCAATCTTCTAACAAGAGAATTTGTACGCTGCAATTTACAACTCCTTGGAATATCAGAACTTCGCTGGGCAGGAAAAGGCCATTTTATCACTGATGACGACCATACAATCTATTACTCTGGTAATGAAAAGGGAGGCACGAATGGTGTAGGCTTCATGGCTAACTCTTACATCAGCAAAAGAGTGCTGGGTTATAATCCAGTTAATGACAGATTAATCACCATCCGCTTGCAGGCTTAACCACTCAATATCAGTGTTGTTCAAGTATATTCACCAACCTCAGCTGCTTCTGATGAAGTCATTGACAGTTTCTATGATCAACTACAGAATGTTTTATCTGGTCTACCAAAGAAAGATGTGATTTTGGTTGTTGGTGACTTTAACGCCAAGGTTGGAAAAGGAACTCAACATGCTGGAGAGGCTCAATTCATTGGGCAACATGGTTTAGGTGAGAGAAATGGGAGAGGGAACATGTTAGCAGATTTCTGCATTACAAACAACTTGGCTGTCGCCAACACCATGTTCTTCCAACACCCAAGGAGACTCTTCACATGGCAAAGCCCTGGAAACGCTACCGTTCGCAACCAGATAGATTTCATACCGATAAACAAGCGTTGGAGATCCTCAATCAAAATTGCCAAGACACTACCTGGTGCTGACATCGGCAGCGATCATCAGCTTCTTATCATAGACACGAGAGTCAAACTCAAAAGAATTAACAACAACCAGAAGACAAAGAGGTTTGACTTGCAGAATATTAGTAAAGAATTCTGGTCTGAAACACAACAGATTTGAGGAGCTGATGCTGCATGAAGAAGAAAGGACACCTAATGAGCTATGGGTAGATCTCAAGGATGCCATTCATCAAACAGCTGAAAAGCATATTCCACTCAAGCGTAAGGTGAAAACAACTCCTTTGCTTACTCAGGAGGTCCTTGATTTAGCAGATGAAAGACGTCAAATTAAGGAAGCCGGCCTACGTCATAGCAATCTGTACAGAAAGCTACCCAGTGAAATTCAGCAAAAGGCTAGAATCACCTTAACACATTGTGCAGCAACCTGGAGGACCATAGTACTCAAAATAACAGCAGAGGTCTGTTTAGAGGTGTCAAGAATCTGTCATGCAAATCCACTCCCAAACTTGCTGTAATTAAAGACGAGTATGGAAAGATTCTTACTGAAGCCTCAGAAATCTGAAGTCAAGAATGCCATCCACAAGCTGAAAAGAACAAAGCACCTGGTCTTGACGACATCCCTGGTGAGCTTCTCAAAAATATTGATGATGTTGGAATCACGCTCCTGGTTCAACTGTGCAATAAGATATGGCATTCCAAAACCTGGCCAGATGATTGGAAAATGTCAGTGTTTCTTACCTTACCAAAGAAAGGAGACACCAGTGAGTGCAAAAACAACAGAACTATAGCACTTATTCCCATGCAAGTAAGAATAGATCCTTCTGCATATTCTTAATGAGAGGCTGTGACCTCATTTGGAGAGGAAACATCCATCAGAACAGGCAGGCTTCCGAAGGGGGCGAGGTACGCGAGATAACATCGCTAACATTCGACACTTCACAGAAAAATGTAAAGAATACAACAGAAAGGCCTATCTCTGCTTTATAGACTATGCCAAAGCATTTGACTGTATGAGATACGAACCACTTTGGAACTAGCTCTTGGAGTTCCGGGTCATTTAGTTCAGCTCTTGAAAAGCCTCTACGATGGACAACTGGGGTGTGTTCGAACCGCACATGATGACAGTGATTGTTTCAATCTAGGCCAGGGTGTACGACAAGGTTGCATTCTTTAACCCACTCTCTTCAACATGTATGCTGAAGTTATTATGAGACAAGCCCTGGATGGTTGGAATAGTCAGTGGAATCGCAGTTGGAGGCTGGCTGATTAACAATTTAAGATATGCCGATGACACTACGCTACTGGCCAATAGTCTAAAAGAACTGGGTGTGCTTCTCAATAGGGTCAAACTGGAAAGTGAATCCATGGGCCTACGTCTTAATGTGTTAAAAACCAAGTACATGGTCATTGGTGGTAATGATGACATGGCACCTCTGTCAGTGGATGGACAAATAGTAGAAAGGGTCCACCAATTTAATTTCCTTAGTTCCCTCATCACCGATGAAGGAGGTTGTTCATCAGAAATAAGACGCAGAATAGCCATGGCAAAAACTTCTATGACTCAGCTCTCGAACATCTGGGCTGACAGAGGCATAACAAAAGCTACCAAAGTACGACTGGTTAGAGCAATAATCTTCCCTGTTACAACTTACGGCCGGCTGTGAGTCGTCTTGGACCATGACAATCGCAAGCACAAACAAGATCAATGCTTTTGAGATGTGGTGTTGGCGCAGAATTCTTAAAATCAATTGGACAATGAAAAGAACCAACTTCAGGGGCCTGCAGGAGATCGGTGCTAAAAAACGTCTGATTGCCATATGCTTAGAAAAAAAAATATGCAGGGTATGATTGAGGGTTCAAGGAGACGAGGCAGGCCAAGAACAAGATGGTTTGACAGAATAAGGAATTTGGTTGGTCAACCGATTCCAAATATCTACTAACTGGCTGCTGACCGCCGAAAGTGGCACGTCATCTGTAAAGTCACGAGCTGTCAGTCATGACGGAGACGTACCAACCTAGATCTAGGTAAAGATCCCAACCGGGCCGAAGGCCCGCGCCCCGGCGACGAGTAGAACGGGGCATGGGCGGATCCACTACTACGTATGTTCACATGGTTTATATTCGAGGTATTGGGTAGGCACGATACCAGTGCTAGTACCAACCATGTCCTGTCATCACTGCTCAATTTTGTTGACGATAACTGAGAGCGATACACCAGCTGTCCAAAACCGGGGCTCATTTCTCGGAACTTGTAGGGTCCCCTATATAAATGATGTACTTCAATGATCACAAATTTCATGAACTTGACGAAAAATCTAAAGTTTGAAAAATCTAGTCGCTTTATAAAAGTAAGGGGCCTATTTAGTGGTGTGAAACCCAGTGAGTATATCTTTTGGATCAGTTCATAGTAACCTTATTTCAACGTTTTAAGAGGGCTGTTAACCCTCACAACATGACATTAATATGATGTTTATAAAAGTATACATTTTTAGAAAGGAATGAGTCAAATTTCACCCAAAATGCTGATTTTTCTAATTTTTGACCCCCCCAAAAAAAAATCCTCAAAATTTGCTGCATTCGTAGCAAATTTAGTTTTTGGTAAAAAATGCAGAAAATAGCACAAAATTCATCTAAATACAATTCTCTAGGAGGTTTTTTGTTGTTGAATATCTGATTTATTTTTGAATTATTGATCAAAAAGTGCCAAAAAAGTGACTTTTGGGGTAAACATTTTTTGGGGGCACATTGTTGGCACTTTTGGTCAATAATTCCAAAAATAAATCAGACATTCAAAACAACAACAAAAACCTTCTAGAGAATTTTTTATTAAGATTACTAGTATAATAAATCTAGAACGACAGAATCTTACAAAATATATTTTTAGTGTCAAAACCTAAAATGGGTCAAAAACCGTGTTTTTAATAATTTTCTCCAAAATGATAAATTTCATGTTCATGGTTAGATTCATTGAACCCTTTTCTTCAAGTTCAAGAAAATGTTTACTTTTAAATATAGATTAAATAAATAATGAAGGGGTTTACAGCAGTTACGAAGGCTATTCCTGAGAGTTCCCCCCCCCCCCCCTGAAATGATCGTGACGTGTACATACCTTCACAACGAACACCAGCATCCTCAGAATGAAAACAGTTATGGATTCCCCATCCCCTGCTCGAACAGGATGCTATATTTGTTTCAGCCCCTGTACAGACGACGTCATCGTAGAATATCGGACCATATCCTTGTCCAAACGCGGCATAGCTATAAGCAGAGGCAGCACTGTATGAAAATCCGAGCTCTCTGCAGACGACAGCCGCTTCCTCTTGGCCCCAACCGTCGTCACAAACGGTTCCACACGAGCCTGCTCTGCATACTTCGACACGTCCCTCATATCGATCGTTTCCACCCACTAGTCGAAGTTCATCTGCAATGACAATGTGCGGCATACAAGAAATATTGCTGTATTCATGGTTCAGCAGTAATTATGCTCTAAGGGAGTGTTCAGAAATACTTTGGTGGGGGGGGGGGGGGGGGGGGGGTTGGCCAAAAATAATTTGTCGGTGTTTAAACTTTTTTGACCCCTCCTTTACAAATTGACAAACCTTTCTGACCGCCCCCCCCCCCCCCCCCCCCCCCCCCCCCCCCCCCTTTAACAGGGTAAAAAGGGTTAACTTTGTTATTTGATACAAAAGTGTATAAGAAATGACTAAATGTTAATATAGACCATGACGTTTTGTATAGTCCGTTGGCAGAACCAGTTGACCTAAAAATGAGGTATGCAGGTATGATCATGATGATTGTTTTTGAGGTGGACTTTGACCTACTGATTTCAAATCCAGATGATGCCAAATCATAGTTCAGCGTTTTGAGAAATAAGGGGGTAGGCCTAATATTCTAGGAGAAGGCATTTTTGAAAGTACATTAAATATATCTAATATTAGTAATAATTATGTCAAATTGTAGCTTTTTAATTACTGATCACAAAAGTATATAGTTTGCCACCAAGGTTTGCCACTTATATTATTATAATGAAGTTATAGGGGAAAAGTCATGTTGTGGTCAAAATCTGAACACTGTTCAAATAACATAAATGATGTGTCAACTTATTCGTCTTGCTTCATGGAATAAATATATCTATATACATGTATGTCGGCATATCAAGACGAAAATAACAGACCACATGAATAAAATAAGATCAGAGGTCGATTGGAGTAAATCCACCATCAATAAATAAACACATTTGTATTGAATTGCAATCTGCTATACGTACCCGGTACTGCGAGCTCACAGACCACTCGGAAAGTGCTTGAGCACGGGTAGTCGTGCCATTCTCCAATTCGTTGATATTGAACTTGGCATTGCTCTCCGTTAATCATAGGCTGACTCGGAGCCCAATCTTCAAATAAAATATTTTAAGTTCATATAAAACAATCAATGAATATGTTTCTTTCTTAATTTTATATCTGTCGCACAAACCTCTCTAATGTATCTCCAAATGACTCAAATTTGTGACGTTCCTGTCACTCTAATGTACTTCGAACTACCACTTTGGTTTTGGTGTCTCTAATTTATTATACGAAATAATGAGAAACCAGTCACATTAAAAATATACGAGTAGCTATGAGCAATTTAAAATTTAACCACTTTTAACTAGGCTCTATCACGTCCATCACCAGCTATCAACACGATCACGGCAGGTTTACTTGTCCGTTTGTTTGTTTCCGGTTTGTTTACACTGTCGGTCCGTGTGGACATAAACTTGGGTCCTGATGGTACCACACTCAAGAATATACTCTATGAAAATAACATTCCGATTTATAAACTAACTTACTCCAATATGAATCCGCGGGACTTGCCGTTCTTGTATACGTGTTATACGTCTTTTCGGACCCGTCCGGACATGTCCACAAGTGGTTACCTCCAAAGGCAGTGCAACCTAGCCAAATTTCACCACCAAACACTATACCATCAACGAATGCATTCTCTGCGGCGTCATTTGCCACAGCTACGTAACTCAATGCATCCTCCTGTTCACATGCATACTGGGCTGCTTGGTATGTGTACGCAATGTTGATTGGCTTGTAACAACTTGAACCATGATAAACCCATCCTTCAGGGCACACTAGATTAACACAAAACAGTAATGCGTTACTGGTGAACCTGGGTCAGTTAAACCGTCAGCGTACCTACATTTCGATCAATAACTATCGATCACGTTTAGCATGCCTAAGCTGGTGTAAATCATACATACAACATACATACAATAAGCTTTTATATACCGCCATTTCATTTAGATCACAGCGGTTTGTGATGATACAAAGAATATATACAACCTAGCAAAGTAAACAACATGATAAAAACAAAACATATATACAAAGAGCAAAATCAATAAGGAAATAGGTAAGTTTTCACTTGTTTTTTGAAAACATCAACAGACACCGCAGAACGAAGAGTACGTGGGACATTGTTCCAGAGTGTTGGTGCAGTAAAACAGAATGAACTGTCAGCAGCCGATTTAAGGTTTCTGGCAAAAATTATTCTGTGCTGCTGTAGCCGAGTAGACTCTGTTGAAGAGCGAAGGCCAGCACGTGCAGAAGCATACAGAGACAGCGTTGAAGCAAGATATGCTGGAGCAATGTTGTTAATACACTTAAAAACGATGAGAAGTATTTTGAAATGATTCCGTTCCTTGATTGGTAGCCAGTGAAGTTCTTTTAAGAATGGTGTTGCATGATCATGTTTTTAGCACAAAATATAAGTTTGGCAGCCCAGTTCTGTAAGCGTTGAAGACTTAGATTATTCTGAGTGATACCGAGGAATAGAGCATTGCCATAGTCGAGACGAGAAAGCACTAAAGATCTTATGATATGATTACATGTGTCCGTGTAAAGAAAACGCCGAATGCGAGAAATATTGCGAAGTTGAAATGAGCGTGCTTTGCACAGTCCAGTTACGTGTGGAGACATAGTCATTTGGCTGTCGAATGTTATGCCCAAGTTGCGGACATTATCAGATGGTGCAATGAAATCAGTTCCAATTTGCAAGTGCACAGGAGTCAGCTTTTGTTTGTTATGAGATGAAGTGGCAATGAAGAACTCTGTTTTTGAGTCGTTCATCAAAACAAAAAAATATCCTCTACCCAACCGCCCCCCACCTCCCCTGGCTTAAATAGTGATCTCTCCTTTAGAGAAATGTACAGCTTTTCAAGACGCATGGCGCGGCGACGGCGGATCCCTTTGTTATCAATTTCCAGCTCAATTTTCATACTTGCTTTTGCGCACACAAACTATCATTTAAAAATGCATTTTGACAACAATAAATTTGAAAAAGAACATTTGTTATTATACCTGTACAACACGTCAGCACTACATACAAACGTGTGCAAATGTGATTAGTGTAAGGTATCTGCCCTGCACCAAGTCTATGGTGTAATACAATGAATTGTCCTTTATTCTATTGTACAGTTACATTAAGCCCTTTATCGCTTGCCTACGGTTATCGTGGTGTTTAGAATTACCCCACGTCCCCTATTTGTTCATAAACGTGGGCCTAGGCTTAAGTATGCACTGCCATATGGCAGGGCTGTCAACTCTCCCGCATTAGGCGGGAGTCTCCCGCATAGACACTCTTTCTCCCGCACTCCCGCATAGCATATAAAATCTCCCGCATCAACAAAATTACCTCAATTAAAGTGTGTATCAACACCTTTATACTAGCTTCCGTCGGTACATTTGCGATTTTGGGTACATTTGCGATTTTGACCATGCAATTTTCGTGCGGATTTGAGGAAAACATCATCCCTACCCCCCCCCCCCCCCCCCCCCCCCCCCCCCCCCCCCCCCCCCACCCCACCCACTTATCAGGATTTCAGCTGCTGACGGGGAAAAAATTGTGCATGTTTTACGATTGTTTTTTTGAGTATGTATCACTCCCTCCCAGCAAATCCCAAAAGTTGACAGCCCTGATATGGCCAACCTGAGAAAAAACAAATCGCCTGTTGCCATTGATGTACATAATTATAGCCTACAAATTGACATGATGTGACAAATTATACCCCATATTATATTAAGTTATAGAATAAAAGATGTAAATCAGTGGCATAACATTCAGGAGTGGGAAAGTCTTCCCCGTGCCCGCTTGACCGTCGTACTGAGTTTAAGTCAACGATCATATAAAATTTCATGATTTTCTTAGTTTCGATATGATCATATCGAAACTAAGGTGCTGAATTCGGAAGTTATGCTAAGTTTTACTCACGGACTTTCGCGGCAAATCTCAACCCGGAAGTGCCGTTATTTGCTTAGTTTGGCATGAAGGCGATGTCGGAATTGTATGATATTTTGGATTTGGGCTATGTTGATGATTATCTTTACGATATTTGCTCATTTAGTATATCGATACATCTCTCAATGCCCCTTTAAAATATATAGTTAAAAATAACCCCTTTTCAGGATCAACTATATACACCAACTGAAAAGGGTTAACTTTGTCATTTGATACAAAAAAAAGGGTAAGAAATGACTAGAAATACGACATGATTTAGTTGACGAATACGAGCCCGACAGTGTTACAAATGAAATGAAATAGTGTGCTCACTCACATGTCTGTTGCCTTTCCTCAAGAATGGTCTCCATTCCATTCTCTGCCTTCTCGACAAGCTGTGCAGAAGACAGCAATAGTATATCTGTGTTAAAACGACGAAACACCCGTTACTGCGTGAAAGACTATAGTGTCATATAATTATCTCAACTAAAATTGTTTTAACAATTATCAAACAGTGACAATAAGATTTTACAAATCTTAAAATCACTATTTAATAATTTGAATATGTGATATAGTTTTATAAAATTTGGTGGAATAAATAAATCATAAGTCACTAATTAGACTCAATATGAATTTGATCGGATTTTAACAAACTTATTTTTGCACCATTACGCATAAACTCATGAAACTGATATTAATCGGGTTTAACTTTTTGTAACAAAATACCGGGTTTATGTCTTTCATTATTTTATTAAAGGAAGGGTCCCGCAAGCACAACATTGAGCATTATTTGTTAGACAAATAATTATTGAGCCCAAATTACGTAATTATATAGAACAAATCACCATACTAGTCACAAAAATGAATACAAACTGCCATCACTCAACATGCAATTTTTAAAATTCGCGGCGATCGAAAGTCCCGGTGTTGATGACGTCATGGGTATCGGTGCTCAAATTTGCGCATGTGCATTGTATAATTCTGACATCATCGACACTGGGACTTTCGATTGCCGCGAATTTTAAAAAGTGCATGTTGAGAGATTGCGGTTTTTATTTGTTTTTATCATAAGTGTGGTGTTTCGTTCAATATTATTACAAAAGTTGGGCTCGACAGTTATTTTTCTAACATATAATGCACACTTTTATGCTTGCGGGACACCTCCTTTAATGTAAATCAAGAGAAACCTACCTGGCCCGGTAGGACGTCTTTTTTCATCTGTTCTTCTTTAGCAGCACCCTGAAAAATACACCGTTAAAATGTGAAATTGTTAAATGATCCCCAAACAATCTTAAAATCGATGTTTAATAATTAGAATATGTAATAACATTTGATGGATTAACCTAATCTTAAAGGTAGATGACACGATTTTTAACTTGATGTTTTCTATTTTACATGATTGGTCATCCTTAAAATTGTTGCATTCCAAAGTTTGAATTGCATAACTCCAATGGTTCTATTTTTAGAAGCGCAAGGTCAACAGACATGTGCCCATTGAGTAGTACACAGACTGGTTGGTGGTTAACCACCTTTGGCAGTAATTCACCACATTTTAGCCTATAATTTCTGGCCCCTAATATTTTAGAGACATAATGAGAAAAATATGGGGATTCTTCTGATACCAACATATCTTGATGTGAAAAAAAAATTATATGCGAGGTCTTTGACGATGCGCAAACAGGACAACATAGCTTTTTGGAAGTGACCTCAAAATGAATTTTGATCGGATTTTAATTCAGACTTTAGAGGTTTGAGATTACAACTACATGCAGACCCAACGACTTATCATAGGAGATTATGGTTGGACTTGGACATGAAATAAAAATATATAAATGACTTTTGCACCATTACGCATAAACTAATGAAACTGATAAGCGAATTTAACTTTAGTATTGTAAATCAAGAGAAACCCACCTGCCCCGGTAGGCCGTCTTTCTTCTCCTGTTCTTCTTTAGCAGCACCCTGAAAAATACACCGTTAAAGTGTGAAATTGTTAAATGATCCCAATTTTAACTAGTTATACACATCAGGGCTCGTACAGTTAAATCGTAAATACTGGAATGTCTGAATCGAATTAACCTGCCAAACCTGCTCTTCCTATGAATAGTTAGCGTACGGTAAATCACATTATAATCGGTTGAACGATCGTGGTGAATTATAATGTATTTGCTTTCTTCACGTTACATAATCATGAATGAATATGTAAGGTGGCTCGAGGCGTAGTGGGTTAAAAGCCAGTTTGCTCGCCATATCCACATCACTGTACACAATTTGTGTGCACTTTTCCATAATATTTTTGTTGGTGGTTACCCTTGGGTAGAAGTTCCAAATTTTAGGGGCTGGTAAAGTTTTTTCAGTCATCGAGTTGGCACGAAATATCTAGCACCTGGATCCAATGTTTCTCTTTCTATAAATATAGAGTTTATGAGTTTTTCGCAGCCGGTTTCTATCAGATTGAATTCTTATATGTTGTCTCACATATTAATGTAGGTCTCTCATGTTATAGATTATAGGACATACATACGTGTGTAACTTTCACAACTATGAGATATATATATATATATATTTAATAGTGATTCTGTTTATAATATGTTGATTCACGATTTGATATTGACAACATAATTGTGCACTCGCATTACGGTGCGACAATACACTGACAGCACGCAACATTTATGTTATGTGGTGGTTTTATGTGTATTTAAGGAAGAAATGCGTTGGATTGTGCGTTGAAACATGGGCTATAGAATCTTTATCAACCTTGAACGATTTGTGTAGGAACGGGAAATCAAAGTGTAGCTAACCAAATTCTTCAACGGACCATCAATTACATCCACCCGGGGGAATGCATTCATCCTTCCCGTTGCGCTGTTGACGAATCAATGATCTATCATACACTTCGAGCATGTTTCTGGACATATTCTAAGATCATATCGTAATATACAACACTGACTTTATATGTGATACAAGGTTGTGTATTAACAGGAGAAACTAGTCCTATTACAAACCCATTTTATATTGGTTCAACTGTTTAAAGATGATAAATCACACAAAAAGAGACTCACACAACATAAAATTAAAGTTCGTTTCGAAAGAAAATTCTTTAAGAATTGCGAACTCACCTGATCCTTCCAATCCTTTTTCAACTCCCACTCATCATGCTCATTGCCCTCCTTGTCAGGCTTATCTTGGTCATCTAACACTCTAGCCTGTAATGTCACAAAATAATACCAGGTGGGTGAGTGTATAAAAAATAGGACTCTATCTTTAGACCTCGAATCTGTGTAAATCACTCAACCGTAACAAACTTTATGTCATTTGAAATCCTAATCGATCCAGATTAGGCCAACCCTGGAAATGTGATAACAAGTCAATAAAGAATAAGAACAATATACGATGATTTGCGTAGAGCTTATTTTCTTCTGTTAAATTGCATTTATCTTCAGCATAATTTCTGCAAATTTGTGATCTCAACAGTGCATTATGACTATGAAATTGGTCACTGGTATTATTAGCTTCAATTAACTATTACTTCGCAGTTAATATAAGGGCTATTAATCAAAAACGTTGACGAGGACAAAATGTGGCATTAAAAGTCTTAATTTGTCCAATGATTTATTTTTAATAAATATGTAAACATTGAAAAACAAGGATTTTAGCATAGTACAAAATCAAATAGCACAGAATGGCAAAAAATGTTCACATTGTACAAACAATAACCGCCAACCAATCACTCAAAATCTAGGTTTCCTGGCGACGGGAGAGGCCTTGACATGTCGAACCGATTTCAAAAATCAATGGTCATTTCGGTACCACATCAAGTCAGGAGAAGAACCGCCAAACACAAAAAAAAACCAATTTGTACAAATCAAAAAGACCAGTTCAACAAACACGATATGTATTTAATGTTTAATAAACATGGTGTTTTTTAAACACGAAATAGAGTGAACAGAAAATGTTAAACTATCCGTCACCAGGTGCACCTTATCGGCCAGGCTTATACTATAATAGAGCAAACCAGTTTGTAAAATATAACGAAAAAATAAACATTTACCTTCTTTTCCTCGTTCATGTAGTTCCAAAATTAGGCTAGTATTACTTCAAAAATCGTATCATTGAGAAGCTTGTTTAATATTCTGCCAGAAATTGTCAAAATCTCAGATTTGCAAAAAGTAGAAAAGATCCCTTTTATATAATGCATCACAAAAAGCTATTCTTACCAGCAGATTCAGTAGTTTCTCTTCCGTATCTCTTTCAACGGCTGGGGAAGCTTCAACGTAACAAACACTGACGACCAGAACAGCTAGCAGAGGCAACAACATCAATCCCTTCATGATGACTTCGTGGTTTAGACTCGTAGAGGCAGAATTGTTGTATTGAATATAACTTTAGGCTACTCGACTTCTTCTGAGGAAATGGACGCCAAACATGGCAATTTATATTATACTAGCGGAACGCTAGGACGGGCTCTCCCGCTAGGGAGTAGGGCCTACCAGATAGAACACCTACAAAATGAAACAACTTAAAGTGTTGGAAAATCTATAACGAAACACATAGGAATAGAACAATATTTAAAAACATTTGTGTTTTAAATCAAAAGGTTTTGTATTGAGTAGGCCTAATTCAAAAGTTTTCATATTTCAATTAAAAAAATTGAAAAAGACCCCCGCCCGCCCACGCCCCGTGGCATATTTTTTAACTCCAAGTAGACCTTAACCATCTCCCGTACCACATCCATCCCTCCCCCGCCCTGTCCCCGCCCGCCCGCCCCACCCCGTGGCATATCCGTTACGCAATTTAGCATCACATTTCTTCATTAACCCCCTGTCTCCACACCACATTACATCATTACACACAACCCCCATTCGTCACCGCCCCCGCCCGCCCCGCCCGTGGCATATCTCAACCCCAAGGCCAAAAGTTCCCCGCCCCGCTATTTATCTCAACGCCAAGGCCTAACCCTAACCATCTCCCGTAGCGCGGCGTATTTCTCCAATATTTGTCCGCCCGCGTGTCACATACAGTATCAAATCCCACATCTGACACCATCGTTACGCAATTTAATAATACATTTCTTTATTAACCCCATCCCAAAGCACATAACCCTAACATAACCTAGGCCCTAAGCATGCTAAGGGGATCATTACACACAACCTCTAACCGTCACCGCCCCGCCCCCGCCTCGTGGCTTATGCAACCCCAAGGCCTAAACCGTAACCAACTCCCGTGTCGCAGCGTATTTCTCCAATATTGCCCGCCCGCGTGTGTAGGGGTGCGTGGGTGTAGTGCGTGTGCGCGTTTATTTTGCATGGCGCACTGCGACGCGCTATGTGTAACGCGAGTCGATTGCATGGTTACAGTGTACGCATAGAGAAAAACCAAACATGGCCCGTAGCAATAGTCTCAAAAGCTGGGCTGAAAAGGCCCTAAATTGCCATCATTTTGCTCATATCTCGGTCAATTCTGTACGGTTTTCGGCCATTTATAGCTTATAACCTGTCTCAAGACATCATCTAGTATCAGTGAAATATTCACGGCTTTAAAATGCGAAATGAGAAAGCCTTTTCAGGATACATACATACATACTCACATACTCACATACATACAACATACGGCAAATTATAGTAAGACTAGCGGGACGCCCGTTCTTCGAACGGGCTCCCGCTAGTATGTAGCGCCTACCAGAAAGAACACCTACAAAATGAAATAACACATAAGTAGCTGTACGAACATTTATCGCGAAATTGGTAGGAATACATTTATGAGTTAAAATATAATGTATAGGCCTATTTCCTTATACCTGAAATTGAATGCTTCCCGTCATTACCCCAGCTATATCCTATGGTTTATACTTTTAAGGAACCATACTATTTCATTCCACCTCATGACACTCCCTGTTACGCAATTTAGTATCAAATTTCTTCATTAACCCCCTGCCACCCAAACCACATTACTTCATTAACCCCCCTCGCCCGGCCCGCCCCCAACCCGCCCCGTGCTTATTTCAACCCTTAAACCATAACCATCTCCCCATCCCATATGGCTTATACCTTGAGTATTTCTTTCCACCTCGTGATCCTCCCTGTTAGTGTTACGTAATTTAGTATCGCATTTCTTCATTTACCTCCTGCCTCCCAAACCACATTTCTTCATTAGACCCCCTCGCCCCAGCCCGCTGACCCCAGCCGTCCCCCGCCCCCGACCCGCCACCACCCGCCCTGCCGTCCCCGTCTCCGTCCTCTCGCCCCTTGGCTTATCTCAACCCCAAAATCAAAACCGCAACTCCCGTGACGCAGCGTATTTCTCTAATATTTGCCCGCCCGCCTGCGTGGGTGTAGTGCGTGCGCGTTTATTTTGCATGGCGCAATGCGACGCGTTTTGTGTTACGCGCGCCGTCTGCATGGTTACAGCGTACGCAGTGAAAAACAAACATGGCCCCGTAGAAATAGTCTCAAAAGCCGGGCTGAAAAGGCCCTGGATTTCCTGGTTTTGCTCATATCTCGGTCAATTCTGTACGGTTCTCAGTCATTTATAGCTTACTAGCGGCTCGCCCGTCCTTCGGACGGGCTCTCCCGCTAGAGAGTAGGGCCTACCAGATAGAACATCTACACAATTTATGACGACACACATAGGAATAAAACAATATTTAAAACATTTTTGTTTTAATTCAAAAGTTTAAAAGTTTTCAAATTTCAATTAAAAGACCCCCGCCCGCCCACCCCGTGGCATATTTCAACTCCAAGACCTAGACCTTAACCATCTCCCGTACCCCATCCATCCCTCCCCACCCTGTCCCCGCCCGCCCCACCCCGTAGCATATCCGTTACGCAATTTAGCATCACATTTCCTCATTAACCCCCTGTCTCCACACCACATTACATCATTACACACAACCCCCATTCGTTTCGTCACCGCCCCCGCCCGCCCCGCCCGTGGCATATCTCAACCCCAAGGCCAAAAGTTCCCCGCCCGCTACTTATCTCAACGCCAAGGCCTAACTTTAACCATCTCCCGTAGCGCGGCGTATTTCTCCAATATGTGTCCGCCCGCGTGTTACATACAGTATCAAATCCCACATCTGACACCATCGTTACGCAATTTAATAATACATTTCTTTATTTCTTTATTAACCCCATCCCAAACCACATAACCCTAATAAACGCTAGGCCCTAAGGGTATCATTACACACAACCCCTAACCGTCACCGCTCCCGCCCCGTGGCTTATGCAACCCCAAGGCCTAAACCGTAACCAACTCCCGTGGCGCAGCGTATTTCTCCAATATTTGTCCGCCCGCGTGTGTAGGGTGCGTGGGTGTAGTGCGTGTGCGCGTTTATTTTGCATGGCGCAATGCGACGCGTTATGTGATACGCGCCGACTGCATGGTTACAGTGTACGCAGAGAAAAACAAACATGAAATAGTCTCAAAAGCCGGGCTGAAAAGGCCCTAAATTGCCATAATTTTGCTCATATCTCGGTCAATTCTGTACGGTTTTCGGCCATTTATAGCTTATAACCCGTGTCCGGTCATTATTTAGTATCAGTGAAATATTCACGGCTTTAAAATGCAAAATGAGAAAGCCTTTTCAGGATACACACATACATACACCCCTACATACAACATACGGTGAATTATAGTAAGACTAGCGGCACGCCCGTCCTGCGGACGGGCTCTCCCGCTAGGGAGTAGGGCCTACCAGATAGACACCTACAAAAATAAAGTGTTGAAAATTTATAACGAAACACATAGGAATAGAACAATATTTAAAACATTTTTGTTTTAAATCAAAAGGTTTTGTAGCCTAATTCAAAAGTTTTAAATTTCAATTTAATTTTTTTTTGAAAATTACCCCCCGCCAGCACACGCCCCGTGGCATATTTCAACACCAAGGCCTAAACCTTAACCATCTCCCGTACCCCACCCGTCCCTCCCCCTCCCTGTCCCCTCCCGACCCGCCCCCGTCCAGTGGCATATCCGTTACGCAATTTAGCATCACATTTTTTCATTAACCCCCTGTCTCCCAAACCACATTACATCATTACACACAACCCCCATTCGTCACCGTCCCGCCCGCCGCCCCTCCCCGTGGCATACCTCAAGCCCAAAGCCCAAAGTTCCCCGCCCGCAATTTATCTCAACGCCAAGGCCTAACCTTAACTATCTCCCGTACGCGGCGTACTTCTCCAATATTTGTCCGCCCGCGTGTCACATACAGTATCAAATCCCACATCTGACACCATCGTTACGCAATTTAATAATACATTTCTTTATTAACCCCATCCCAAACTACATAACCATAACATAACCTAGGCCCTAAAGGGATCATTACACACAACCCCTAACCGCCCCGCCCCCGCCCCGTGGCTTATGCAACCCCAAGGCCAAAACCGAAACCAACTCCCGTGGCGCAGCGTATTTCTCCAATATTTGCCTGCCCGCCCGCGTGTGTAGGGGTGCGTGGGTGTAGTGCGTGTGCGCGTTTATTTTGCATGGCGCACTGCTGCGCGCTATGTGTAACGCGCGCCGACTGCATGGTTACAGTGTACGCAGAGAAAAACAAACATGGCCCGTAGAAATTAGTCTCAAAAGCCGGGCTGAAAAGGCCTACATTGGACATCATTTTGCTCATATCTCGGTCAATTCTGTACGGTTTTCGGCCATTTATAGCTTATAACCTGTCTCAAGACATCATCTATTATCAGTGCAACGTTCACGGCTTTTAGACGCAAAATGAGAAAGCCTTTTCAGGATACATACATACATACATACATACATACACACATACATACATACAACATACGGTGAATTATAGTAAGACTAGCGGGACGCCCGTCCTACGGACGGGCTCTCCCGCTCGGGAGTAGGGCCTACCAGATAGAACACCTACAAATGAAACAACACAAAATGTTGGAAAATCTATAACGAAACACATAGGAATAGAACAATATTTAAAATATTTTTGTTTTAATTCAAAGACCCCCCGCCCGCCCACGTCCCGTGGCATATTTTAACTCCAAGGCCTAAACCTTAACCATCTCCCGTACCCGAACCGTCACCATCCCGCCCCCGCCCGCCCCGCCCCGTGGCATATCCGTTACGCAATTTAGCATCACATTTCTTCATTAACCCCCTGCCTCCCAAACCACATTACATCATTACACACAACCACCATTCGTCACCGCCCCCGCCCGCCCCGTGGCATATCTCAACCCCAAAGGCCTAAAGTTCCCCGCCCCGTGGCTTATCTCAACCTTAACCTCTAAACCTTAACCATCTCCCGTAGCGCGGCGTATTTCTCCAATATTTGTCCACCCGCGTGTCACATACAGTATCAAATCCCACATCTGACACCATATTATGTAATTTAGATTCACCATATCATGTTTTGTTTTATCAGAAACCACATTATTTCGTTACCTTATGACCCGCTGCCGCCCGCTCCCGTCTCCGCCCCGCCCCGTGGCGTATCTCAACCCCATGGCCTAAACCATAACCAACCCCGTGTGGCGCAGCGTATTTCTCCAATATTTGCCCGCCCGCGTGTGTAGGGGTGCGTGCGTGTGCGCGTTTATTTTGCATGGCGCAATGCGACGCGTTATGTGCTACGCGCCGACTGCATGGTTACAGTGTACGCAGAGAAAAACAAACATGAAATAGTCTCAAAAGCCGGGCTGAAAAGGCCCTAAATTGCCATAATTTTGCTCATATCTCGGTCAATTCTGTACGGTTTTCGGCCATTTATAGCTTATAACCCGTGTCAGCTCATCATCTAATATCAGTGAAATATTCACGGCTTTAAAATGCAAAATGAGAAAGCCTTTTCAGGATACATACATACATACATACACACATACATACATACAACATACGGTGAATTATAGTAAGATAACACTTACATTATAATCATCTTTTTTCAGTGCAACGTTCACGGCGTTTAGACCTAAAATGAGGGAGCCTTTTATGGATACATACATACATACATACACCATACGACAAATTATAGTAAGACTAGCGGAACGCCCGTCCTTCGGACGGGCTCTCCCGCTAGGGAGTAGGGCCTACCATATAGAACACCTACAAATGAAACAACACATAGGCCTAAGTGTTGGAAAATGTATAACGAAACACACAGGAATACAACCCCCGCCCGCCCACGCCCCGTGGCATATTTCAACTCCAAGGCCTAAACCTTAACCATCTCCCGTAGCCCACCAGTCACTCCCCGGCGCCCTGCCCCCGCCCCGCACGCTCCCGCCCGCTGCATATCCGTTACGCAATTTAGTATCACATTTCTTCATTAACCCCCTGCCTCCCGTGGCATATCTCAACCCAAGGCCTAAAGTTCCCGTCCCGCGGCTTATATATCTCAACGCCAAGGCCTAACCATAACCATCTCCCGTAGCGCGGCGTATTTCTCCAATATTTGTCCGCCAGCGTGTCGCATACAGTATCAAATCCCACATCTGACACCATGTTACGTAATTTAGATTCACCATATCATGTTTTGTTTTATCAGATACCACATTATTGTGGTTGCTGCCGCAGGATACATACATACTCACATACATACATACAACATAAGACAAATTATAGTAAGACTAGCGGAACGCCCGTCCTTCGGACGGGCTCTCCCGCTAGGGGGTAGGGCCTACCCACAGAATTATAAAGGAGAATCCAGACGATTTTTTTTGCCCTATCTCTTTACGTGTAACGGGCGCCATTTTGGATTTCCACCATGGGGGGAAAATTGGAGGTATGTCGGTATTTTTCGGAACTGCACGGAAAAGAACGGAAAAGAACGAATGCAGCATCGTGCGTATACAGGAGCCGTGTCTCTCTCCGCGTAAAACGCAATCGTCGCGTGTGCTTGCGTGCCCTACTTCGCGTACCACTTCGCGTATTTTTCGTGACTTGAACGTTTCACCAAAATCGCCATATTTAAACCAGGGTAAATATCGCGATACAGAGGCACGGGCGGTGAGCAGTGGTCCAATGCTGTTTTACCAGGGAGTTCAAAGGTAACAATTACTATAAATAAATGGTACCGTATTTTGTTGAATCTTCACACAAACTACTAACAGACAATGATCATTTTGAAAGTTTATTATACCGCCGCAGATATAAATGATGACGGTCCAAAGCAGCACGATAAACACTCAAGCCCATTGATTTGTTTCTGCTTCGTAGATCAAATCACTCTAAATCATATCCTCATAGTCGCGTTTTGATTAATTGAATGTGGATACTATATGTTTTACAGTTTTAGCATAAATAAAATAAATTTTTCCCATTCATATCGTTCAAATAGGATTCATGATTATCGTAATTAAACGCAAGTTGTATTTATCTCAAGCATCAAGCTTACCGAATAAGTGCTGCGCTCCCTTGAAGGCCATTTTTGTCAAACATTGGTACTATGTTGAATTTTATTTAACGCTTAATCAAAGACGAACTGTCTTTGGGTTAATCGTGTTAATATTCATGTATATCTTCAGTAAATTAATCCACTAAAAACATGATTTTTAGCTGAATTTTTAATTATTTTTGAGTCTGAGGCCTTTTATTCTTATTTTCTTTAAATGTCATGTTAATCACTAACACTAGGCTGCTAGGAGAGATAATTTTGACACTTTCATGTACTTTTGATTTGCAATGTTATGTACAAGTTACAATTACAAAGAAAGAAAAAATATTGTTTTTTTAATAATATTTGATTGGCAAGTGTAACCTTAAGGTGCTAGAGCGGACGGGACGGCGAGTATGAGGGGAATGTGCCCCCTCACAATTGGAAAATTACTTTTGGATAATGCCAACTTTACAGTGTACGACTTTCTGATAAATAAATATCGTTATTATGTATTCGGCTTCTCATCATCACAGTAATATCATAATAATCTTATAAACGGTAGGCCTACCGCGAATATAAGACTACAGGAGAGGACCGGGGATGCAATTGATAAGTGCATAATTACGAGGGTCATTCAATAAGTTCTACCTCCTCCCTCATAACATAGCTAATATTAATGTCAACCTCATGACATTTGTCATTATTATAGCTCCGAATCATAGCTACAAATGTGTAGTAAATGATAATTAATATCTGTTTTACTTTTGTTATGACGCGGTCATAGCCAGAGAGAGATTTAGGACAACGGACACAGAATATTACCTTAAAAATATACACATGTTTTTCGGGTGTTTTTTTCGTATTGAATGGTTAGATATAAGAGCATGATTTAAATACTAAAAATGGAAATGAATGAATGATGATATTACAGTATTATCATGTACAGATAAGATTGTAAACAATATTAACTCTTGTAGGCTTGCAAATAGCGTACTATCGACTCAAATGTATTGCTATGCCTTTGGCATACCGGAATTCGACTTATCAGTCAAATTTTTGTAGTTACAACGTAAGCCACAATGATGCCTCGAATGTTAAATCTTTATCATAATAGTCACTTTATGAGTTTTACTTATGTGCAAATAGTCAATCAGGTCGTCAATGATAGAAAATTATCTCGTTGACAGACTTGAAATCCCACTATTTAGTTCGGTATATTGAAGATCGCGTAGTTCTCATGAAAGTCAAATATGACTTTTACAGGGTTCTCTAAGGGAGGGGTAAACTGAATGGTTGTCCTAACCTGGATCTGGCTAATCAGAGGGCATATTTTTCCAAACCAAAGAGTCAACTTTATTGTTTACGGTCTGTTAAAGATATATCTGACATTTAGAACGGTTATCATTTACCGATAGGTACGTTTTGCCTCTTACAATAGCCCAATTGAAAAGCACTTCGGCGATACTTTGCTGTTTTTCATCCGTTTCCATCACACTAAATCGAGGTTTGGTTCTCACTGCATGTCCGCAAAAGTACAACCAGTACTCAGATCAATTTACATTGTATTTGTAGCTGAAGTTCCAAGCTACAATCATGTGATATTTGATAAGACTGGCTCATATAATAATAAAGTTATGAGATAGGAGGTAGAACTGATTGAATGACCCTCGTAGTTAGTTGTTACACATAGTTGACAAGTCTGCATATACCATCCTATGATCCCTGGTCCCCAAACTTCAAACAGCTGTATCTCCCCTTCTGTATAGCCATACCAATGCCATTTTGCAGATAGCTTGTTATTACTATTGGGCTATTCCAGATAACCCCCCCCCCCCCCTATAGAGGAATTAGGATTTTCCAACTTTTTTTTCGATTGTCGGGCCTTGGAATTCCAGACTTTTTTCAAAGGATGGTCTGGAATTTCGTCTTGAAATTAGTCTACCCATGGTCAGCACCCTATAGAGGAACTCGGAAATCCAGACTTTTTTCAAAGGTTGGTCTGGAATTTCGTCTTAGAATTTAGCGCTTTAAAGGTAGATGACCCGATCACATTTTCATAACACAGATTTTTCTCAAATATATGGAGATTTTCATATCATATGAAAGATCATTTTTCTGATTAACATACTGAAATTTGAAGGTCCAAAATCAGTATGATTACGAAGAAATCGGTGAAATAACATCGAATTACCGCGAAAAGTGGTTAACCACCAATATAGTTTGTGTACAACTCAATGGGCACATTTCACGACATCTTGTGCGTCTAAAATAAGAACCATTAGAATTATGCAACTCAAACTTTGGAATACGACTTTTGTGAGGATGACCTTTCATGTCGAATATAAAACTTCAAGTTGAAAATCGGAACATGGCACCAACTTTGTTGAGATATAGCTTTTGTGGTTTTAAAAATATAGGAATATGACGGCATTTCACTAAATACTAATACCCATTTTTAGGTCGTCCTAAGTTATGGCTGCATATAGGAATTTTACATTTATTCAAACTACCCAACCTTGACAAAACAAGGTTGGGTAGAATACAGAATGGAATGTTATAATGTTGTCCAATATACGAAATCACTTTCAAAACCTTACATTTTCATATAATTACAGAATCATCCACTTATCATAAGCCATAGGCTAGACGATATTATACAAAATCAAATCATCGGCTAGACGAGTATTATGTATTATGACGTAACCCAATCAAATCATAGGCTAGACGAGTATTATAAAACATCTAATCTACTTATTGCTTTAAAAATAAAGAATGAAAATAAAGCAATTTTATTTACTCGGCGATATGCAGGATTCTATACATTCATTTTTTGTTATCAATTTATCGTTTATACTAACCTTGATGGAATGAAAGGAAGCGAGGACCGTTCATTACTTATAGTGGAGGGCGGGTTGGACAAATTCGATACATGTATTACAAATTAGTGTTGTCCATCATCGGCCCGCACAGTGGTTCCTTAATCATTTGATAACTTATATGTATGAGATTCAGTAGTGACATTTAAAGTTAACTAATTTAGTAAAAGACCTGTGTAAACTTAGGTCTACTGGCATTTGCAAATGAATTTCCCGGTTTGCGTGGCTGTCGAAGTGAAGCTTCGCCGGACCGTTGATGCGCGCAACTTATAAATCTACGCGCGGCAGTGACTGCGTACGCGTTGGACCATGGTTTGAAATACGCGGAAAGAATGACACTTTCCGAATGCTCACGAGCATTTACGGAAAATACCGACATACCTCCAATTTTGTCCCCATGATGGTTTCAAAATGGCGGCGGCATACTGGATCTCTATTTTAAATCTATGGGCCTACCAGATAGAACACCTACATAATGAAACAACTTATGTTGGATAATTTATAACAAAACACATAGGAATAGAACAATATCTAAAACATTTTTGTTTTAAATCAAAAGGTTTTGTAGTAGGATTAATTCAAAAGTTTTCAAATTTCAATTAAAAAAATTAAAAATGACCCCCCCCCCCCGCCCGCACACGCCCGTGGCATATTTCAACTCCAAGGCCGAAACCTTAACCATCTCCCGTACCCCACCCGTCACTCCCCCGCCCCCGCAATATATTGTTTTAATTATATGAACTACATAATATGATTATTATTAATATGTTACTATGTATAAATGACAAGAGTTAATTAAAATAAAAGCACGAGTGCTATATGCACTGTGGAAAAGTTTTAAAAAAAAAATTTAAAAAAAAAGTTAAATCAATTATAAATAATGATATTTTCCTCTTGCCAACTTCCACAAAATTCAACAGATCCATTCCAAGTCTTCTCATCCTTTTGCCACCTTAAACACTCGTCCCCCCAGTTTTTTAGAAGACCTTGTTAATTTAAAGTCTGAATTAAAATCCGATCAAAATTCATGGGGGATCACTCCCAAACAGCTATGTTGTCCTGTTTGCATGAGTCTAATTAATGTCTTAAAGATTAGATTACTCCACCAAATGTTTTACAACTATGGCCATGTGTTTTGAACTGACCACCCAAAAAGGGTGGCGGCGTTGCATTTTTGGTGACGAATCATCCATCTCTCTCTATTAACTCAACAACTATATGTGGTAGAGCTATGGTTTAGGTGTCATTTGAAAGCTTATTTATCTAGCTACACCGTGTGAATAAATCAGGTATTTCTATAACTGTTTGGCTGAGATATGATTGATTATACTTCGAAAGTCAGGGGTGGCGGCGGTGGCGGTGGCGGCGGTGGCGGTGGCGTCGTGTACAATCTCTATGGGGAATATAGAAAATGTTCCCAATTCTACGTTCAAATTACAATAACTCCTCATTTCTGTATGGTACAACCATGATTTTGCTCTCATTTTATCGATTGTTTTATATTCTATAAGTTTCTGTTTCAACAAACGTGTCAACTCTTACGTAACAGTTGTAATCACGAATCGATTGCATTGTCTTTGGCTTTTTCCCTATTCACTACACGTAAACTAGCCCTAATTCATCGGTTTTACATACATGACTATAACAACAAAATTATTCAACCGATTATAGCAAAATTATACATTTTTGGAAAGCTCTCGAATAGGGGAATTCAGAAATCTTGCTTAAAATAGGATAGGGTGAATAGCCAAAAAAATATATGTGTAAACTCTAATAAATTTGAAATGTAAACGTTTGTGCTCATTTACTTCCCGATATAGTATATTTCAACACGTTACACTTGACAACCATTATGTTCTGATGGGTTAATTGCATGATGAACTAATATGCACAGTAAAATGATGATTGGGATAGGAATAAAAAATATATTGAGCTTTAATCAAAATATGAAAAAAAATCGATATATTTTGAACGTTTTTAATCACAACATGTTACCATTAGGTCTTATGCAAATTCCAATCGCATATTTAGATTCCTTGTGAGATTACCGTTCAGAAAATATATACTTTTTATGGGGTAAAACAAGTAGTTATTGCGATATGCTAATTCGAATCTCAGATGGTGTAAAATGTAAAAATCTGGACATGCAACGGGAAGGGTGGCGAGTTCAAAACACATGGCCATATTCTAATTATTAAGATGTTGATTAAACAGCGATTTTAAGATTTAAACAAATATCTTATTATTACTGTTTTGGGGATCATTTAACAATTTCACATTTTAACGGTGTATTTTTCAGGGTGCTGCTAAAGAAGAATGGATGAAGAAAGACGGCCTACCGGACCATGTGAAGAAAGACGACCTACCGGGTCAGTTGAAGAAAGACGGCCAGCCGGGCCAGGTGGGTTTTTCTTGATTTACTTATTACTATGAATAAAAGAAATAAACCCGGTATTTTATTACTAAACGTTCCGCTTATCAGTTTCATTAGTTTATGCGTAATGATGCAAAAATCATTTTATATTTAATTTCAATCATAATCTCCAATGATAAGTCGTTGGGTCTACATGTAGTTGTAATTTCATACCTCTAATACGTCTGAATTAAAGTCCGATCAAAATTCATCTGGGGTATTTTTTCAGGGTGCTGTTAAAGAAGATCAAGAACAGATGAAGAAAGACGGCCAACCGGGCCAGGTGAAAAAAGACGACCCACCGGGCCAGGTGCGTTTCTCTTGATTTACTTAATAATTACTAAAAGAAAGAATGAGACATAAACCCGGTATTTTGTTATCTGACAAAAAGTTAAACCCGCTTAATATCGGTTTCATTATGCGTAATGGTACAAAAATAAGTTTGTCAATCGTCCACATTTATGTTTACAGTGACTCAAATTCCAGATTAATGTGGAACAAAACTATGTTTTCATTTAAAAATCATTTAGGCCTATATAAAGAGGAAAGACCATTTCTTATTTCAATCATAATCTCCTATAATAAATCGTTGGGTCTGCATGTAATTCCAAACCTCTGAATTAAAATCCGATCAAAAGTCGTACTCCCATACAGCTATGTTGTCCTGTTTGCGCATCGTCAAAGACCTCGCATGAAAATAGAGAAAAATACACTTCTTTGATCATATTTATTGTATATCTCTGGTGTTGATTTTATGATTCTGCCTTTCTTTTCTTTGGTAAAAATTATCATTTTCTTTTCTGAACACCCCCTTAACAGGTTTGTTTGGTTTTATTCCTTTAGCATTCGCCTTTATTACAGGGGTCGTCCAAAATTATCGCCATTTTCACTTACGTACCGCTCAGAGCGTACGTAACTTTTTACCCCCCTCCCCCCCCCCTCGAGTTACGTACGCAATAAATGGCGAAATTTTCATGGCTTGATATACCCTCATGTTTGATTAAAAACCATTGTATTAAAGACGAATTGCCGTATACAACATAAGAAACTGTAATGGCACTTGTATTAGATACTTTTAAATACAGAAATGATAAACAACAACACTAGGAACTTGAGCCATGGATTGTTTTAAAAACACAGAAGCAATATTGCTTCGTGTACATGAAACATTGTTTTCAGTGGCGTAGCTAGGTATTTCATATGGGGGGTGGGGGCAGAAATGAAAGTGAACCGACAAGATTATTGTGACAAAAGAAATTTTCGCGTATCGCGAACATTTTTGACATTCCCCTAATTTTTGATAAGATTGAGCAGGAAAGGTGAGATTGAGGTACATTTTGGCTCTAAACAAGCTTATACCCAAAAATATTGCATTTTGGAGACATAGCCTATGTGCGCGTAGCGAGCGAATTTTTTTCCATCTGTGTACTTTTGACCATCATATCAATTCCATGATTCCTCCTGTCAAATTAGTGCCAATCTCAACCGACACGACCGTCAGGGAGATTTCCCCCTCGCCCCCTCCCAGCTGGTTGCGGTCAACGTTGTCGAGTCAGGATTTACTATAGAACAATGATAAGATAGCTGTCGCTATCCCAGCTTTTCCAGAATGTTTTCTACTGTATAATTATTTTCTACTCCTACTATTTTTATTTTTTAAATTTTTTATTATTGATATATTCTTTTATTTTGTACTTTAAAAAAATTCCCGCCTCTCAAAATCGCCATTTAAGTTACGTACGGTTGGGGTATATTTCGACCGCCTCCCCTGTTACGTACGCTTTGTACGTAACTGAAAATGGCGAAAATTATGGACGACCCCTAACGTACAAACATTTACAACAGTATAACAACAGAAAATACAAAAAGCCTACACAAGTTATAAATTAATACATGTTATTAATACTATAACTTCAGGATAAAAGAATCTGGATTATGTTTAAGGCTTGGGGACCTGGTTTTGAGTGAATCTTAAGCTCTATTTTTTGTCAATTATTTTTTATATTTGGTGGTATAATTTCATGTAGGGCCCTTTCGAGGTATTATAGGCCTAATACATATATATCAAGATTACAATCAAGAAGGGCTGAAACTGGAGCTGGACATCTATCAGAACAAATAGCCTAAATGGTTAACAGGAAATAAAATACATCAATCTAAAGTAAATCACCAGTAATTATTAAATGAATAAATGACAATAATTCAATAGTAGGCCTAAATGTTGGTGTAATTATATTTTGATAATTAAATAATAAATGTTATTATATAGACACATTTTAAACCATATCCATTGTTTAACACATTTAGGTTAGAATTTTCATTCATTTAAAAAAACATATAATTTATAAATAGCAAATTGTTCACCACAGTTCAGAAAATTAAAGCCCTCCAAATATCGGTCCAAAGATAATCATAATATTATTAAATCACAGATCTGAGATTAAAATGTTCTACATTTCATCACTTGCATAGGCCTATGAAATCTGGCTATTTCATATAATATGATTTTTTTCAAACAAGTTTTAATTAACCACTCTCGCGCCACTTAGGATGCCTTGATGCGCCACAAGTGGCGCGCGCGCCACCATTTGAGAATGCCTGTAGACCTAGTCAATACAATTATTGTGCTCAGTGGCTATTGGCACTGCTATTGGCCAGTGTGTGCATGATGTCATCGGGGTATCATGTTGCATTGTGGTCTAGTGCCGGATTCTCGGTACCCATTTGTCCAAAACTGGAGGGCCACTCTTTTGACTCGGCTAGGATTGCTGACTCAGTGTTTCTATATTCTATCTTAGTATAGTATTTCCCTGGATAGTGATAGTGGCCCTACGAGGAGGGCTACGTATTCGTAGCGTATGTCTGCCGTGCTCGACGTATCCTCAGCGTATCCTCGGCGTACAACGAACACGTGACTTATGCCGTTGCAGAAATTGAGTTTCGTACACGGCGGGACAAGTGTTGCCAGTTCAAGTAAACGCAGCCTAGATGATAACTATTAAAATATCTAGAAGGGTAAATCTATATGTCCAACCTATAACTTAAGACGATTAACGTACCTCTAACGTATGTCAGCGTATGTCTAACGTATGTCAGCGTTTGTAAACGTATGTCTAACGTACCACGAACCTATCGGGAACTTATGCAGAACGTAAGTTAAGCACACGTTGAGTACGTCGAGAAATTTTGAACATGCTCAATAATTTTTCGCGGGCTCGACGTGTTCCAAATTTTCACAACGTATCACAGCGTGCTCTTAACGTATACGACGTATCCCAAACTTACCCCTAACTTGTATCAGCGTACACCAACGTACGCCAACGTATTTTTCGATATTTCGCATACGTTGTTATACGTTCAGGCGATACGCCATGGTGTGACAGGGCTACCGTACAGCTAGCACGCATTCGGCGTTTTGGGAACTTATGGAGGGTTTGAGTATATAAATGGGTCCCTTGAGTATCTCATCCTCACTTCTTCATGGTCTGTCTTGGCCTTCTTGCTTTTCCCTCCTCCTCGGCCTCGGCCCCTGGTTGCTTGCTTCTTCTTGGGAGGCATGTTAACTGCTTGATGATGACATCGGCGGGAATGATGTAATGTGAGATCGGCGCGGTATTATACGTGCTACAGCGGCATAATAAGTCATGTGTTCGTTGTACGTCGAGGATACGCTGACGATACGTCGAACACGGCAGATAACACGACGAATACGTTAAGTATACGTTAAGCATACGTTAGTCATACGCTCGCATACGCTGTCATAAGTATGTTATAAGTTAGTGATACGCTATCAATACGTTAGTCATACGCTATGTATACATTCAATACGCTATGGATACGCTATGGATACGTGACAGGGCCTTACACGATCGCCCGGCATAAGGTGAATACGTGAGAATACGTCGAAACTCGTTGGAAATACATCAGGCATACGGCACATATACGTTATCAACTCGTTATCACTACGTTGGCTGTACGTTTCCCCCAGCCTACGTTCATCAACGTATACCAACTTACGAGTAACGTACGAGTAACGTACCACTAACGTATGTCAGCGTATATTTAACGTACCACAAACTTACCGGGAACTTATGCAGAACGTATTAAGCACACGTTGAGTACGAGTACGTCGAGAAATTTTGAGCATGCTCAATATTTGTTCGTGGTTCAAATTGTCACAGCGTATCACAGCGTGCTCTTAACGTAAACGACGTATCCCCAACGTACCCCTAACTTATATCAGCGTACGCCAACGTACACCAACGTATTTTTCGATATTTCGCATACGTTGGCATACGTTGAGGCGATACGTTATGGTGTGACAGGGTCACAGGGCCTTAAGACATAGACACACTGGATGTCATCACAGATAGTCAAAACTTGTATACGTTAACAAATGTTCAGTATGAATGACTTGAATGTGTGCTCCTCCTATACTTTGTGTTCCCTTCATTTTAACGATGACGTCAGTGTTATGTGTATTCTTGTCATCGCATCAGAATTTTGCGTGTGTAACTCCACGATGTGTTCCTCTTTCCAACGATACCTGATTTGTAGCTACCACTTACTCCCGTCCGTAGCCGCTTGTTTGTGAAAATGGGGAGGTCTCAATCTGAATGTGCCAAACTCACCACTATCTTCGCTCAAAAGTCAACAGAGCATATCTTTCTACACTGTAATTACTGTTGTAATGTAATTGAATGAGACCTCCCCACATTTTCAACGCTTCAGTGGTTAACACTGAAACATGTGATTGATCATTGGAAAGAAGAATACATCAGCTTTCCAATGATATGAATACAATATGAATATATCACGAGAAATTCGAAAAAATTGCGATTGGAAACAATTTCCGAACTTTTTTGAGTCCAGTGAATTACATTCATCACGAATCCTGTTTTCTCGCATAAAAAAAAACAACTTTCCCAGAAAGTATAATTTTTTTGCAGATAATATTTTTGCCTGCCCATCATGCCAGCTAACATCACTACACAGAGGTAGATGAACAAAGTAGCCTGTAGTAGACCAGTTATAATGAGAACAATAAAGACAAATGTTTAATGGCAAAAGATTATTTATTAGCAAACAATATCATAGGCCAATTCATTTTACGCATAAAGTAAAGTGCACAATTCTAAACCTATAGGTCTATGCCAGATAGTGAATTACTCCAGCATTAGTACAATAGGCCTATATATATGATAAACTGTTGGGAAGATTGATTATCATCAATTTCTATTGCTTATTGTCACAATTTCATTAAAGGGGCATTAAGAGATGTGGTGGAGGCAGCGCCCTCAATTACAAAAATATATGATAAAAACTGGGATTTGTAAATTTTTACAATTGTATTACATGTATGAACTTACACCTATAAGGATTACGAAAAATCAGCCCTCTTTGTACAACAAAACGTCGATTCAAAAATGCTGGTAAAGCCGCAACCAGCATTTTACATGGTTAAGGGTGGTATTCCAACATATTTAAAACATTGTTTTAATCAAGTTTTGCTGGTGTTTTTTTAATAGAAACAACAATAATGGCAATTTTTAATGTTCATCTTGAATACTGAAGTAAATTAATTAAAATTAAAAAAAATCAACATGACATTGTGTCTACATTTGAACGGCAATTCACGTGAAATCGTTTTCAAGTTAGAAAACATTATTCTATTTTAAACTACTACGATTTAGGTATGTGCCCTTTTTCTGATGAATTACGGAACAATTTACTCACAGCCTTAGCATGCTTACACGGAGAGGAATAACACATTTCATGACCAAGTTTATTATGATATTAGAACTGTGTATATTTTGTGTATGTTTGTTGCAACTGTCTTTAATTTTACTTTCGACACTTTTACATGAGACTGGAATTACTATTCTGTTTCACTATGCATGAAAGCTATACTGTTTAATTTTTCCTATAAGACATTAATTTAAGTGTCAATTGTTACTGAGTGACTTAATTTTTGGAAGATTTCTTCATTCCTTCATGATTAGTGATTCATTTGTTCATTCATTTCATATCCCAGTATGAGGGTTTCAAATCCTTACTCTTATCATACTTATTATAGGTTATAAATTATAATTAAAAAAAACTTGCCATAGATTTTGTATCAACAAATTATAAAAATGTGACCGATCCATATCTAAATATATACTAAGACGTTATTTTAATCAAGTAACAAAGACTTAATTATTTCAATACTTTGTGATTTTGAAAAAAGCAAAGCTTAATTTGTATAATCAAATCCGTATTCGTTTTCTTTTTCTTTTTCCAACACTGATTTATCCGATTCATTAATTTACAATGAATTCTAATTATAGCCTTGTGTCCGCATCTGCAGAATCCCTTTCATTTCATGGTCGTATCTGAAAGGTATAAAATGTATAAAGCACATTATAGTCGATTCATCGTTTATGACATCCCCTATAGCATTCAATGGGAGGGAATATCTGAGATGTGTGAGGGACCGAGTAAAAATAAAATAACAGAAAATCAGTTGAGGATCAATTATATGATATGGTCACTGGTTCCAATCCAACTACGGACAAGTGAGATCTTGAAAGTGAGAAATTTGTAAAGTATACAGTCATAAAAAAAGTAGCTTTCCATGTATTAAATGTGCTGCAAACTCTAAAAATAACTCCTACATAAACATTAGAAAAAATCAAAGAAATTTCTCTTTTTTTAATTTAAGATATTGCACGCTAAGAATCACTAAGAATGTAGCTGGGGATATACCAAAATATTCCTTGAAGTCTGTAGCATACAATCTAGGTGGACATCCTTGCCAACTCGAATGTTAAGTTGACCTTTGACCTCGATTTAGGGTCAAAGTTCACATGTGTTTCAATGGGACGTCAAAACATTAATTTATCAAGGGAAATAAACTTAAAAAACAATATATTGAACATACTAAGTATATCATATTGTTATAACATATTGTTCGGCTGACTGTTTAGAACAAAAAAATAATCACAACTATCAATACTTTTTGACCTATGACCTTTTGAAAATGACATGTCAGCTAAAAACGGCCATCTTTTACCGTTTTACACGAAATTGGCCAAAAATGACATGTAATCATTATTCTCAAAATATCATTGGCCCTTGGATGATCGGAATACATCTAATATTGCTAGTTAACAGCAAGGTGCCGCCCAGCGCACACGGATACATGTGAAGGGCCCATAACCTGGGCAGCGACCGGTGAATTAGCACTACCACTACCAACATGACCAATAATCATTCATTTGTCCATAACCGATTCCTCGTGTAGAAAAGCAAAACGCGAAAATGGAAACCGTGATTTATCTTACTTTTGACATTGTAACTTCCTTGATATCAAACCGTTCTCAATTTTTTAAAGTAGGGCTGCTAATTAAGGCTTAACCAGACTAGAAATGTATTCTTGGCTAACATGGGAAATGCACGGGTAAGTGTGCAACAGTTGAGCAACTTGAATGTTGCAGTAAATAATATTCGCCCGGAATGTTAGTGATCACAATATTTTTCCTAAATTGAATATTGGGCATTTTACCCCATTAAATCCATGGCGATATTATAATATCTTACTTTTTATGCACAGAAAACCACAGCATCCTCGTAATGCTTACAGTCATGGCTTCCCCATTGGTTGTTTCGACGGCCACATTGGTCCAATCGCCCTTCAGATCCTGTACAACTGACGTCATCTAACCATATTCTTCCAGATCCTGGCCCATAATAAGCATTTGTCTCAACTCTGGCATTACTGTATGGAAGGCCCAATTGTCGACACACAACCTGAGCATCAGCAGCGTCCCAGGAGTCATCACAGATGGTTCCCCATTCATTATTATACAACACCTCCACGCGTCCCCCCGCCGTACCACCAACCAAACGCAAATCGCCGTTACCTTTTAGATATTTAAAAAACCAGACTTATTCATATTTGTAACTACATACAATATAACATTAAAAAACAAACAAAGTACATGAATGTGTCGAAACGGAACGCGCCTGGTCTGACATTATTTGTGGATTAAAACACTTGTTAGTGTATTGCCGTTGATGTTGAACAGATTCATCAGGATCGGTATAACTTATGAAATAAGGTTCTTATGTTCTCAAGGTTCTTATATGAACTGATCCAACAAATCTCACTGTGTACGTTTCGGCAACGCTGTTGCCTTTCTGAACACTTGTCTGATTGGACAATCAGACAAGTGTTAAGAAAGACAACAGCGTAGTCCTTGCCGACGACTATCAGATTTTCTCTCTTTTTGAGAAGCCTGTGGCCCAATCATATTCATGAGTAATCAGGAAAGGTACTTATTGCCCCAAATGATTAAAATTGGAATTTAATGTCTATTACCACAGTCCATTTTGTGGTTTTTGTGTTATTTTGATCGTACATATCCTGTATTCATTGCCTGCTCCAGCTATGGGTTAATAGTCCACAATTGTCTAGCAAGTTTGTGGTAGTCTTCACAGCGGATGAGCTTCTTTGACATGTTTGAGGAGCCAACGGTAGTGAAACCATTTCTGCCAGGCAGATGATTCTTATTATTTGGATAACGGCTGTTGGTATCTGTCAAGTCGGCTGGCGTTGCTTGTGAGGAAGGACCTGGGTACCCACCTCACTTAATTCCCTAGAAAACTTACATGATGACAAGTCACTTTGAAGGGGCAGCCACCAGCCCAGCAAACCAAGGTGGTACCTCTGGTCCCGGAGGGGAAAGTAATGGGCAACCACAACAGTCCAGAACCTCACCTTCAGATGACGCTCCACATAGAGCTGACGGGAAGGTAAAGGTGACGGGCTACATACGTAAAGGTATAGTCAGAATAGGAACATGGAATGTAAGGACACTAATGCAACCTGGCACACTCAATCTTCTAACAAGAGAATTTGTACGCTGCAATTTACAACTCCTTGGAATATCAGAACTTCGCTGGGCAGGAAAAGGCCATTTTATCACTGATGACGACCATACAATCTATTACTCTGGTAATGAAAAGGGAGGCACGAATGGTGTAGGCTTCATGGCTAACTCTTACATCAGCATAAGAGTGCTGGGTTATAATCCAGTTAATGACAGATTAATCACCATCCGCTTGCAGGCTTAACCACTCAATATCAGTGTTGTTCAAGTATATTCACCAACCTCAGCTGCTTCTGATGAAGTCATTGGCAGTTTCTATGATCAACTACAGAATGTTTTATCTGGTCTACCAAAGAAAGATGTGATCTTGGTTGTTGGTGACTTTAACGCCAAGGTTGGAAAAGGAACTCAACATGCTGGAGAGGCTCAATTCATTGGGCAACATGGTTTAGGTGAGATAAATGGGAGAGGGAACATGTTAGCAGATTTCTGCATTACAAACAACTTGGCTGTCGCCAACACCATGACCCAAGGAGACTCTTCACATGGCAAAGCCCTGGAAACGCTACCGTTCGCAACCAGATAGATTTCATACTGATAAACAAGCGTTGGAGATCCTCAATCAAAATTGCCAAGACACTACCTGTCAAACTCAAAAGAATTAACAACAACCAGAAGACAAAGAGGTTTGACTTGCAGAATCTTAGTAAAGAATTCTGGTCTGAAACACACAACAGATTTGAGGAGCTGATGCTGCATGAAGAAGAAAGGACACCTAATGAGCTATGGGTAGATCTCAAGGATGCCATTCATCAAACAGCTGAAAAGCATATTCCAAAAACAACTCCGTGAAAACAACTCCTTGGCTTACTCAGGAGGTCCTTGATTTAGCAGATGAAAGACGTCAAATTAAGGAAGCCGGCCTACGTCATAGCAATCTGTACAGAAAGCTACCCAGTGAAATTCAGCAAAAGGCTAGAATCACCTTAACACATTGTGTAGCAACCTGGAGGACCATAGTACTCAAAATAACAGCAGAGGTCTGTTTAGAGGTGTCAAGAATCTGTCATGCAAATCCACTCCCAAACTTGCTGTAATTAAAGACGAGTATGGAAATATTCTTACTATAGGCCTATCTCTGCTTTATAGACTATGCCAAAGCATTTGACTGTGTGAGATACGAACCACTTTGGAACTAGCTCTTGGAGTTCCGGGTCATTTAGTTCAGCTCTTGAAAAGCCTCTACGATGGACAACTGGGGTGTGTTCGAACCGCACATGATGACAGTGATTGTTTCAATCTAGGCCAGGGTGTACGACAAGGTTGCATTCTTTCACCCACTCTCTTCAACATGTATGCTGAAGTTATTATGAGACAAGCCCTGGACGGGTTGGAATAGTCAGTGGAATCGCAGTTGGAGGCTGGCTGATTAACAATTTAAGATATGCCGATGACACTACGCTACTGGCCAATAGTCTAAAAGAACTGGGTGTGCTTCTCAATAGGGTCAAACTGGAAAGTGAATCCATGGGCCTACGTCTTAATGTGTTAAAAACCAAGTACATGGTCATTGGTGGTAATGATGACATGGCACCTCTGTCAGTGGATGGACAAATAGTAGAAAGGGTCCACCAATTTAATTTCCTTAGTTCCCTCATCACCGATGAAGGAGGTTGTTCATCAGAAATAAGACGCAGAATAGCCATGGCAAAAACTTCTATGACTCAGCTTTCGAACATCTGGGCTGACAGAGGCATAACAAAAGCTACCAAAGTACGACTGGTTAGAGCACTCATCTTCCCTATTGCAACTTACGGCTGTGAGTCGACTTGGACCATGACAATCGCAAGCACAAACAAGATCAATGCTTTTGAGATGTGGTGTTGGCGCAGAATTCTTAAAATAATTTGGACAATGAAAAGAACCAACTTAAGTGTCCTGCAGGAGATCGGTGCTAAAAAACGTCTGATTGCCATATAGCCAGGCGCACAGGTTCCTGCTTAGAAAAAACAAATATGCAGGGTATGATTGAGGGCTCAAGGATACGAGGCAGGCCAAGAACAAGATGGTTTGACAGAATAAAGAATTTGGTTGGTCAACCGATTCCAAATATTTACAAACTGGCTGCTGACCGCCGAAAGTGGCACGTCATCTGTAAAGTCACGAGCTGTCAGTCATGACGGAGACGTACCAACCATGTCCTGTCATCACTGCTCAAATTTGTTGACGATAAATGAGAGCGATACACCAGCTGTCCAAAACCGGGGGCTCATTTCTCGGAACTTTTAGGGTCCCCTATATAAATGATGTACTTCAATGATCACAAATTTCATGAACTTGACGAAAAATGTAAAGTTAAGAAAATCTAGTCGCTTTATAAGCGAGAAAATCGTTTTGTAACACCCCTTTTTAACATATAAAAGTAAGGGGCCTATTTAGTGGTGTGAAATCCAGTGAGTATATCTTTTGGATCAGTTCATAATAACCTTATTTCAACGTTTTAAGAGGGCTAACGCTAACGTTAACCCTCACAACATGACATTAATATGATGTTTATAAAAGTATACATTTTTGGAAAGGAATGAGTCGAAGAATCCATTTTTGGTGTCAAATTTCACCCAAAATGCTGATTTTTCTAATTTTTGACCGCCCCCCCAAAAAAAAAAGTCCTCAAAATTTGCTGCATTCGTAGCAAATTCAGTTTTTGGTAAAAAATGCACCAAAATCATCTAAATACAATTCTCTAGGAGGTTTTTTGTTGTTGAATATCTTATTTATTTTTGAATTATTGATCAAAAAGTGCAAACAATGTGACTTTGGAGATAAACATTTTTTGGGGGCACATTGTTGGCACTTTTGGTCAATAATTCCAAAAATAAATCAGATATTCAAAACAACAACAAAAACCTTCTAGAGAATTTTATTAAGATTACAAGTATAATAAATCTAGAACGACAGAATTTTACAAAATATATTTTTAGTGTCAAAACCTAAAATGGGTCAAAAACCGTGTTTTTAATAATTTTCTCCAAAATGGTAAATTTCATGTTCATGGTTAGATTCGTTGAACCCTTTTCTTCAAGTTCAAGAAAATGTTTACTTTTAAATATAGATTAAATAAATAATGAAGGAGTTTACAGTAGTTTTACGAAGGCTATTCCTGAGAGTTCCCCCCCCCCCCCCCCTTAAATGATCGTGACGTGTACATACCTTCACAACGAACACCAGCATCCTCAGAATGAACACAGTTATGGATTCCCCATCCCCTGCTCGAACAGGATGCTATATTTGTTTCAGCCCCTGTACAGACGACGTCATCGTAGAATATCGGACCATATCCTTGTCCAAACGCGGCATAGCTATAAGCAGAGGCGGCACTGTATGAAAATCCGAGCTCTCTGCAGACGACAGCCGCTTCCTCTTGGCCCCAACCGTCGTCACAAACGGTTCCACACGAGCCTGCTCTGCATACTTCGACACGTCCCTCATATCGATCGTTTCCACCCACTAGTCGAAGTTCATCTGCAATGACAATGTGTGGCATACAAGAAATATTGCTGTATTCATGGTTCAGCAGTAATTATGCTCTAAGGGAGTGTTCAGAAATACTTTGGTGGTGGGGGGGGGGGGGCCAAAAAATAATTGTCGGTGTCTAAACTTTTTTGACCCCTCCTTTACAAATTGACAAACTTTTCTGACCCCCCCCCCCCCCCCCCCCCACCACTGTCAGATGTAGATAGACATGTGACTCAAGTTCTATGACGCTTACAGTCAGAACTGTGTATAGCTGGCGATCAATTTGCAACATTTCAAATTCACTTGAAACATATCTTTCAAGCCTCCGAATTGTATTTTTCGGTGATTTGTATTTATCATGTTATAGCCTTTTTAAAAACGGTATCTTTTTTCCAAGTTGTAGAAAGTTACTCTTTGTATACAAGTCCTTCTATCTACACAATACTTTCACAAAGATTTGCGCGGAGAACGAAAAAATTTGGTCAAGTTGCTAGTACAAAATGTAAAAATTTATATCCTGTTGTTGATCACCCTTACCAACAGTTCTGAAGAAAAATTGTGGACACTGGTAAGTCACATTTTGTATTACAAATCCTGCTGTCTACACGTTGTTTTCACAAAGACACGCGCGGAGCGCGCAGAAATTTGGTCAACTGCGTTCAAAATCATGTGTAGCGCGCGGAAATGTGTATATAACCCTGTTGACGATCATCCTTATCAAAAATTTAACCCTGTAGACGATCACCCTTATCAACAGTCACATGAGAAATGCCTCAAGTAAAAATTGTGGACACTGGTTAGTCACATTTTGTATAACAAATTCTGCTGTCGGCACAATGTTTTTACAAAGATTTGCGCGGAGCGTGCGGAAATCTGTATAATTTGTTATAGAAATGTTAATACTGCAGTATTTTCTTGCGCGTGGCGCAGAAAATTTTGGTATTTTTCCCGTTAACGACTACCTATTTGGCCTAACTTTTTTGACCCCCCTCTTGAGTAGGTAAAACTTTTTAGTCCCCCCTTTTTGAGACTTAACTTTTTAGTGCCATTCTCCAATTCGTTGATATTGAATTTGGCATTGCTCTCCGTTAAGGCGGGGGTATATGTTGAAATGACTAAATGTTTGACAATGAATTTCACCACTTTCCCGGACTTCCACTAAGACATGTTATATACCAAAATGTCAAGCCTGACCCCTAGTTTTAAAAAACATGTTTTGTTTTGTTCGGGTTGCCATGGTAACCAAGCAGGGCCTCTGATTGGCTAAACAGCTCAACGAACAGAACTCAATAAATAAATGTCGCATAATTACCATATTTGGGGAATGGGTGCGTATGGACAATACGCACAAAACTATGAAGCCGGATTTTTTTCGCGGTTGCCATGGTAACCGGGAAGCGGCCAATCAGGGTATTTCACAGCGCCATTTAAGAACGCAAGGTCGTTTTAAAAAGAACTCTTCATAGTTTTGTAGGCCTCTGTATGCTTAACATTTGTGCCAATTTCCATGGTCAAACGACTTTTTGTTTTTGAGTTACGTTTGTTACGGTTTCGCACGTTTGCGCTTTTCCTTGTTTTGAGATATCAAGCGAAACGTATACAAAAATATTAAAATTGCTTACAAAATTATAAATTGACATATGAGATGAGAATAATTGTTCATATATTGAAAAGCTTGAATTTAGACACATTTTGAGTCCATTTTGATGAAAATCGCATGTAAATTAGGATTTTTATCGCGATTTTAAAGATAAGGAGCTTAAATATAGCCGGGTGAGAAAAAATAAAGAAATACATAAGAAATGGCGTTGACTTAAAAATTTGATAAATAATTACGCGCAATGGATTAATTTAATATTATTACCAAAAGAATTATAGAAAATTACAATTGTTTAATTTATATATAATTTTAACTGAATTTGCTAAAAAACACAGGGTGAGCGTTTTCTACACACAAACGAATACAAAACGCCTCCGATTTTCGAAATTCCGTCAATTAAAGTGACCATAACATCAGAACTGAATATCCGATTTGACTCAATTAAAAAGCATTTTAAAGCTAAGACTTTGCAGTTTTCCACTGTGCTCTTATCTCATTTTTTGTAAAGTAACTAAATTTTGAAATCCGGCCATCCTATACCCCCCCCCCCCCCCCCCCCCCCCTTAATCATAGGCTGACTCGGAGCCCAATCTTCAAATAAAATATTTTTAAGTTAATATAAAACAATCAATGAATATGTTTCTTTCTTAATTTTATATCTGTCGCACAAACCTCTCTAATATATCTCCAAATGACTCAAATTTGTGACGTTCCTGTCACTCTAATGTACTTCGAACTACCACTTTGGTTTTGGTGTCTCTAATTTATTATACGAAATGATGAGAAACCAGTCACATTAAAAATATACGAGTAGCTATAAGCAATTTAAAATTTAACCACTTTTAACTAAAGCTCCATCACGTCCATCACCAGCTATCAACACGATCACGGCAGGTTTACTTGTCCGTTTGTTTGTTTACACTGTCGGTCCGTGTGGACACAAACTTGGGTCCTGATGGTACCACACAGTCCACACTCAAGAATATACTCTATGAAAATAACATTCCGATTTATAATGACTAACTTACTCCAATATGAATCCGCGGGACTTGCCGTTCTTATACGTGTTATACGTCTTTTCGGACCCGTCCGGACATGTCCACAAGTGGTTACCTCCAAAGGCAGTGCAACCTAGCCAAATTTCACCACCAAACACTATACCATCAACGAATGCATTCTCTGAGCCGTCATTTGCCACAGCTACGTAGCTCAATGCATCCTCCTGTTCACATGCATTCTGGGCGTCTTGGTATGTGTATAAGATGTTGATTGGCTTGTAACAACTTGAACCATGATAAACCCATCCTTCAGGGCACACTAGATTAACACAACACAAAACAGTAATAATGATCGTAATTATGTAAATGTTAAAAATTGTATTTCAAATATCAGACAAGGTAAAACAGTGCCAAGCTCAGAACCTACAGAACTGTTAAGTGATCTTCAAATAAATTCAATTGATGTTAAGGAGGTTGTTTCCAAACTAAAAAATAATAAGTCTCCAGGACCTGACTCAATAACAAATGAACTCATTAAGAATGGTGGCGATAGTGTATGCAATGCCTTAACTAAACTTTTTAATAGATTACTAATCCTTGAGAATACACCTGTTGATTGGAATAAAGGTATTATTATCCCAATTTATAAAAAAGGCGCTAAGAACGATTTAAATAATTATAGGGGTATGTGACGAATTCCTATAACCTATGACTATATAAACTAATATTCAATATAAAGCTTCTCTCCCTCACATTTAACCACTGTACATAAATCATCAGAGAAGAGAGTTTTATTTACTATTACCCAATTATTCCACATATGTTATAAAGTCCTGTTTTCCAAGTAAAGATGAAGTTCCGGCCAACAAGGACAAGATTCCCCAAAGGAGTAAAGTCATCCTTAAACTTATTACCAAGGTGCCGGAACTGGGTCAAGTCAAGAAGGTGGGAGGAAGAACATCATGTTCTAAGAAACCACCTTAGTCTTGTGACTATGGCACACTTCCTGTTTCCCTGTATATATACCACTGTCCCCCAGTAGTTAAAACACATTACATTACATTTTGATCTCCGAGCGAGAAGTCTCTTCGAGACAAATCATCTTTAACAATAGGCGAATAAAATAATACTAAGTATCTTCAACTTCAAGCTCTTCGAGTGCATCATTTGATTAATTATTTATGACCAGTGCCCCGCCCTCGACCGCGCTCCGTCATAGGGTATAACTTTAACATCATGTATATCTAAAATCTTCAACCGTTTAATCTGTAATTGCGTAAATTCTTTTATTGAGGATAATAATATTTTATCTGAGATCCAAGGGGGGTTCAGAAAAGATCATAGATGCGAAGACCATGTTTTCACGCTTAAAAGCATTACAACCACTAGACTAGCTGAGAAAAAGTCTACCCATCTAGCTTTCTTGGATTTCCGCAAAGCTTTCGATACAGTTTGGCGAGATGGTCTTCTATCGGTTGCGTGGAATATTGGTATTCGTGGTAAAGTTTGGAATATTATTGATAGTTTGTATAATAATGTTTTATGTAATGTTAGATTTGGGGATATTATTACTGACTCTTTTGAAATTGATGAAGGACTGAAGCAAGGTTGTGTTTTGTCTCCCGTTTTATTCTGCATTTACATAAACGAATTTGCAAAAATGTTAGATTCTCAAAATGTTGGTGTAAATATTTGTAATGTTAATATTAGTTGCCTTTTTACAGCCGATGATGTCGTATTAATTGCTGAGAATGAAATTGATTTAAACCGCATGCTTAGCATTGCTACCGAGTTTTCAAAGAGGTGGAAACTTAAATTTAACCACACAAAATCTAATGTCCTAATTGTTGGTAAACAAATCAACAAAAATAAAGTATGGAAATTAGGGGATGACGTCATTAAAGAGGTTGTTAGCTATAAATATTTAGGCATTCATATCACTAGGAATCTGTCAGATCACACGCACGTCAATGAAGTTATTTGTAAAGGTAACAAATTGATTGGCTACATTAAATCAATTATCAATAATCATGGGGACTTTGACAGGGTGTATTATGGGGATGTTTTTTTTTTTTTTTTTTTTTTTTTTATTCGGAAAACACTTTCAAAACAGCGGCACCCACCCGAAGGTGGTGCATCCAAAAGAATAAGAGTAAAATACACAAAAATACACAAATACAAGGTACAGTATTAAATATGATATAGACAAGAGAGAGAAGTAATTACAAAATTAAACATACAATCATCAATATAAAATCATACACGGGAATGGGCTCATAAAGTCATATGAAACCTTACGTGGAGTGTGTATGCTGATTAGTTAATATTATTATTATTATTATTATTATTGTTACTTAACAGCGCTGTCCTACACGACCATGCACGTTTTAAATAGGATTTACAGAAAGTATCAAATTGTTTTTCGATCAATGTATCATCATATGAGTATTTACTCACCATGGGGGTGACATTCAAACAAGTATTACCTAAGATTAAGCAAAGTTGTGTATTATTATCACTAACACTGAAGAAATTCCATACATATGAAAGATCTGCACGGCGAAGATTTAATTTTAAGTTATGGAGCTCATTGTCACGGATTGCATGTAAAGACTTACATGAGAGCATAAAATGATTAATATCTTCACAACCACTTTTACAAAGTAAGCACATACCGTCATTATTAACTTCCCAAGAACTTAGCTTGCCATTCAGGGGAAGCGTGTTAGAACGCGCTTTGAACTTCAAGCTTGCCCCGTAAAAATCAAGCTTGTCCTTCAAATAACTTTCCAAATATGGATGTGTTTTGAACTGAACATACAATTTTAAAGACGATTTATCACATACATTTTGATACCATCTATCATAATTTTGTTGAGCACTTATTTTCTTAAACACTTGGACCCATCTGGGGTTATTGGGTTGTATGCATGAAAAGTTGAAGTCCATACCGTGATCACATAAGATATATTTGATTGAGTCAAGCCATTTCCATCTTAATTGAGTACCATAGTCATGAATAATAAACATTGCATTTAGTAATAATTTAGGCCATCTGTGAGGGCCCATATTATGTAGACGTGAATAATAATTAACTTTAATCCTATTATGGGTTGACTCAAGGGTGTCCCATCCTAAATGTATTGTGGAGGTCACTGGCACTACCATCTATAAATTACGCATGCGCGATTACTAATTATAGTGCTAGCGACTACAAAAAACTTGAATCTCTTCAATTTCAAATGGCGAGATCAATTCTAAAGGCACCACGTAATACACCGTCAATGTCACTCTTGGGCGATTTAGGATGGGACACCCTTGAGTCAACCCATAATAGGATTAATTATTATTCACGTCTACATAATATGGGCCCTCACAGATGGCCTATTCATGACTATGGTACTCAATTAAGATGGAAATGGCTTGACTCAATCAAATATATCTTATGTGATCACGGTATGGACTTCAACTTTTCATGCATACAACCCAATAACCCCAGATGGGTCCAAGTGTTTAAGAAAATAAGTGCTCAACAAAATTATGATAGATGGTATCAAAATGTATGTGATAAATCGTCTTTAAAATTGTATGTTCAGTTCAAAACACATCCATATTTGGAAAGTTATTTGAAGGACAAGCTTGATTTTTACGGGGCAAGCTTGAAGTTCAAAGCGCGTTCTAACACGCTTCCCCTGAATGGCAAGCTAAGTTCTTGGGAAGTTAATAATGACGGTATGTGCTTACTTTGTAAAAGTGGTTGTGAAGATATTAATCATTTTATGCTCTCATGTAAGTCTTTACATGCAATCCGTGACAATGAGCTCCATAACTTAAAATTAAATCTTCGCCGTGCAGATCTTTCATATGTATGGAATTTCTTCAGTGTTAGTGATAATAATACACAACTTTGTTTAATCTTGGGTAATACTTGTTTGAATGTCACCCCCATGGTGAGTAAATACTCATATGATGATACATTGATCGAAAAACAATTTGATACTTTCTGTAAATCCTATTTAAAACGTGCATGGTCGTGTAGGACAGCGTTGTTAAAGGGACACTAAGAGATGTGTTGGAGGCAGCGCCCTCAATTATGATAAAAACTGAGATTGGTTTATTTTTATAAATGTATTACATGTATGAACTTACACCTATAAGGATTAAGGCTCTCTTTGTACCAGAAAACGTCGATACAAGAAATGCTGGTCCCGCGGGACCAGCATTTTACGTCCGGCAGTATCCCCGTGCAGTACGCGTGATACATAACGCGAACCATATTTGCATAGAGGGCGTTTTTCAATAAATAGCGATTATATTGTTATGAGATGACTACAAGTCTCGAATACTGTGTTTGGTAGCATGATTCTGATCATCTCCATTTGTAGCCATTTTTAGGGGGTTTTGTCCGTATGTGTTGTGTTATCACGGACCAGTTACTGCCTTTTATCGTGGCTTTTTATCGTATTTTTGTGGCACAAGAATCTTGAAAAGTAAGGACGTTGGTTGAAGGAAATTTTGATAAGTTGTGTATTATATTGATACCTACTGCATGAGCATATTTTTGAGGTCCAGAATTAGGCGTTACTAAGATGTTTTTGGGCCGTAACCAAGGCACGTTCTCTGTTTCACATTTAGGTATATGTGTTAGGATGTACAGTGATGCGCCCCTACGATAGTTTCTACGCATAAAGAAGTAGACCCCGAATTACATGGAATTAAAATGTGGTTTGTGTTTGTATTTATTGTATTTTATCAATCATTTTCCTCTCATTCTTCTCACTGGCATAATATGTTGGAGTTTGTTGTCATTTATACGCTATTTATAAGGTTATTTGCCTACGTTAATGAATGCGGATAGTTATAGTCAATTATAATTCAAGCAAATCGGCTGGCGTGAGTTCATTGATACCATGAGCTCACGTAGTCCTTTTCAGTACTTCTTCAGGCAAATGAATAAGGGGGAACCATACCAAAAAGACAAGGCTATCATGTGACTAATTTTAACATAATAATTAATGTCTAAATTCGGTTTTTCACGGACATATCGGACAGGTTTAACTTAAAAAATGAGTGCTCACCTGTTTCTTGACCCATATGCATCTATTATTCGGATGAAATTCAATCCGGTAGCCTTACATGCTTACACAGAAAAACAAAATTACCAATGTGATTATTGTTTTTTAAGATGGCCGACGAAGATTTTGTCTGAGACTAGTACGTATATACCACTCTCAGGATTTTGTATTAATACCACAGTTGTTAATACTTGCTAGTCATAAATAAAAAGATCCAATGCGACTTTTCTGAACCACTTTTGCTAGCTCTTAGTTTCATAGCAATGTCATGAATTCCAAAGAGAACATAAAAGGACAAGTTTGAGTCTCCAAAAATGTGAGTGAGTCCATGGACGGTGGGACCAAGTGGGCCATAAAAATGATTCCCTTCCAACATTGTACTTTTACCCGATACCCAAATTATAGATTTGGTAGCAATCTATCGAAACTAGAGCTTACATCAGTTACGAAAATGAAAATACCCGGCGAAGAATCACATTTTAGCGAAAGAGTAAAAATAATGCACAGATTAAATACAAAATAAATCAATTTCAAATGAATCTCCACATTAAATGTGCATTAAATAATCGTGATTTAGCCGACAATTTTTTTTTTTAAATAAGCTTATTATTATTTTTTATTATTTTTATTTTGATGAATGAAATGATGGATAATTCCAGAATCAAATGTTTAGAGACATTTTGGGAATCTCGGGTCCCAAAATGGGCCCCGGGGTATCGACTTAGTCTAAAAAATGATGGATACCATGATAAAATGTGTCCCGATGTGATTTTTTGGATGATTTCACAGTTTGAGCTACTTATAAAGTCTGTGTACTGTATTCCCTTTACGAAAATGCAATCACCAAAATGTGATTGCAGCAAGGTGGTACCAGGTTGCACAAGGTTGTCGCACGGTTGCGTAAGGTTGCACAAGTTTGTCACAGGTTGTCGCACGGGTTGCACAAGTTTGTCGCAAGGTTGCACAAAGGTTGTGGATGATTGCTTCAAGGTTGCGCAACCTTCTCAGAACAACCAAACTGGTTGCGCAAGGTTGTATTTTTCCAAATTTAACCTTGCGCAAGGTTGCAGAATTGATTGCGATTTTCATAAGTGACGGGTCAAACTGCAACACATTTGACGCAGAAAAAAAATGTCCAGCAATTTAGCCTAAAGAAATGAATGGACACCATAAAATGTGTACCGATTTGAATTTTTGGGATTTTTTTCACATTTTGAGCTACGTATGAAGTCTGTGTAGCTAACCGGTCAAACCGCAACATATTTGACGGCGAAGAAAAAAATCTGACAATTTAGCCTAAAAAATGACAGACACCATAAAATGTGTCCTGATTTGATTTTTTGGATATGATTTCACATTTTGAGCTATGTATAAAGTCTGTGTAGCTAGCCGGTCATACTGCAACACATTTGACGGAGAAAAAAAAATCATACAATTTAGCCTAAAAAATGACAGACACCATAAAATGTATCCTGATTTGATTTTTTGGACATGATTTCACATTTTGAGCTGCGTATCAAGTCTGTGTAGCTAACGGGTCAAACCGCAACACATTTGACGGAGAAAAAAACATTCCGGCAATTTAGCCTAAAAAATGGCGGACACCATGAAATGTGTCCCGATTTGATTTTTTGGATATGATTTCACATTTTGAGTTACGTATAAAGTCTGTGTGGCTAGCCGGTCATACTGCAACACATTTGACGGAGAAAAAAAAATCAGACAATTTAGCCTAAAAAATGACAGACACCATAAAATGTGTCCTGATTTGATTTTTTGGACATGATTTCACATTTTGAGCTGCGTATAAAGTCTGTGTAGCTAACGGGTCAAACCGCAACACATTTGACGGAGAAAAAAACATTCCGGCAATTTAGCCTAAAAAATGGCGGCCACCATGAAATGTGTCCCGATTTGATTTTTTGGATATGATTTCACATTTTGAGCTACGTATAAAGTCTGTGTAGTTAGCCGGTCATACTGCAACACATTTGACGGAGAAAAAAAAAATCTGGCAATTTAGCCTAAAAAATGACGGACATAAAAAGTGTCCCGATTTGATTTTTTGGATATGATTTCACTTTTTGAGCTACATATAAAGTCTGTGTAGCTAACGGGTCAAACTGCAACACATTTGACGGAGAAAAAATAATTCCGGCAATTTAGCCAAAAAAATGACAGACCCCATAAAATGTGTCCCGATTTGATTGTTTGGATATGATTTCATTTTTTGAGCTGCGTATGTAGCTAACGGGTCAAACCGCAACACATTTGACGGAGAAAAAACATTCCGGCAATTTAGCCTAAAAAATGGTGGACACCATGAAATGTGTCCCGATTTCATATTTTGGATATGATTTCACATTTTGAGCTACATATAAAGTCTGTGTAGCTAGCCGGTCATACTGCAACACATTTGACGGAGAAAACAAATCCGACAATTTAGCCTAAAAAATGACAGACACCATAAAATGTGTCCTGATTTGACTTTTTGGACATGATTTCACATTTTGAGCTACGTATAAAGTCTGTGTAGCTAACCGGTCAAACCGCAACATATTTGACGGGGAAAACAAATCCGGCAATTTAGCCTAAAAAATGAGTGACACCATAAAATGTCTCCCGATTTGATTTTTTAGATATGATTTCACTTTATGAGCTACGTATAAAGTCTGTGTAGCTAACTGGTCAAACCGCAACAAATTTGATGGAGAAAAAAATTCCGGCAATTTAGCCTAAAAAATGACGGACACCATAAAATGTGTCCCGATTTGATTTTTTTGATATGATTTCACTTTTTGAGCTACGTGTAAAGTATGTGTATAATGAACTGATCAAACCGTAACACATCAAATGATGTTCGCATTTCAAATTTTATCTCCAATATAAGTTTACATTAAATAATCGTGATTTAGCCGAAAAGGTGTTTTTAAGTAAGCTTATTTTTATTATTTTTGTTTATTATTTTGATGAATGAAATGATGGATAATTTTCAAATCAAATGTTTAGAGACATTTCGAGAATCAAACTATCCATTATAACAACACATCGCTAACAATGTGAGTGTGACAGTCATCGAATCTGGTTCCGCTGGGATCCTAAAGTACCAACCACATTAAACATGTCTACCGAAACCGCTCAACCAAAAACCATGCAACCCGATAACCGCAAAACCCGAGAACCGCTCTAGTTTTAATCTAGTTTTGCTGTGTTTTTTGTTAGTAGAAACAACAATAATGGCGATTTTTAATGTTCATCTTGAATTCTGAAGTAAATTTGTAAACATTTAAACTTTTCAACACCACTTAATGTCCCTTTAAGTAACAATAATAATAATAATAATAATATTAACTAATCAGCATACACACTGAAGCGTAAGGTTTCATATGACTTTATGAGCCCATCCCCGTGTATGATTTTATATTGATGATTGTATGTTTACTTTGTAATTACTTCTTTCTCTTGTCTATATCATATTTAATATTGTACCTTGTATTTTTGTGTATTTTACTCTTATTCTTTTGGATGCACCACCTTCGGGTGGGTGCCGCTGTTTTGAAAGTGTTTTCCGAATAAATAAATAAATAAATAATGCGTTACTGGTGAACCTGGGTCAGTTAAAGCGTCAGCGTACCTACATTTCGATCAATAACTATCGATCACGTATTAGCATGCCTAAGCTGGTGTTAATCATACATACAACATACATACAATAAGCTTTTATATACCGCCATTTCATTAGATCACAGCGGTTTGTGATGATACAAAGAATATATACAACCTAGCAAAGTAAACAACATGATAAAAACAAAACATATATACAAAGAGCAAAATCAATAAGAAAATAGGTAAGTTTTCACTTGTTTTTTGAAAACATCAACAGACACCGCAGAACGAAGAGTACGTGGGACATTGTTCCAGAGTGTTGGTGCAGTAAAACAGAATGAACTGTCAGCAGCAGATTTAAGGTTTCTGGCAAAAATTCTGTGCTGCTGTAGCCGAGTAGACTCTGTTGAAGAGCGAAGGCCAGCACGTGCAGGGGCATACAGAGACAGCGTTGAAGCAAGATATGATGGAGCAATGTTATTAATACACTTAAACACGATGAGAAGTATTTTGAAATGAATCTGTTCCTTGATTGGTAGCCAGTGAAGTTCTTTTAAGAATGGTGTTGCATGATCATGTTTTTAGCACAAAATATAAGTTTGGCAGCCCAGTTCTGTAAGCGTTGAAGCCGACTTAGATTATTCTGAGTGATACCGAGGAATAGAGCATTGCCATAGTCGAGACGAGAAAGCACTAAAGATCTTATGATATGATTACATGTGTCCGTGTAAAGAAAACGCCGAATGCGAGAAATATTGCGAAGTTGAAATGAGCGTGCTTTGCACAGTCCAGTTACGTGTGGAGACATAGTCATTTGGCTGTCGAATGTTATGCCCAAGTTGCGGACATTATCAGATGGTGCAATGAAATCAGTTCCAATTTGCAAGTGCACAGGAGTCAGCTTTTGTTTGTTATGAGATGAAGTGGCAATGAAGAACTCTGTTTTTGAGTCGTTCATCAAAACAAAAAAATATCCTCTACCCAACCGCCCCCCACCTCCCCTGGCTTAAATAGTGATCTCTCCTTTAGAGAAATGTACAGCTTTTCAAGACGCATGGCGCGGCGACGGCGGATCCCTTTGTTATCAATTTCCAGCTCAATTTTCATACTTGCTTTTGCGCACACAAACTATCATTTAAAAATGCATTTTGACAACAATAAATTTGAAAAAGAACATTTGTTATTATACCTGTACAACACGTCAGCACTACATACAAACGTGTGCAAATGTGATTAGTGTAAGGTATCTGCCCTGCACCAAGTCTATGGTGTAATACAATGAATTGTCCTTTATTCTATTGTACAGTTACATTAAGCCCTTTATCGCTTGCCTACGGTTATCGTGGTGTTTAGAATTACCCCACGTCCCCTATTTGTTCATAAACGTGGGCCTAGGCTTAAGTATGCACTGCCATATGGCAGGGCTGTCAACTCTCCCGCATTAGGCGGGAGTCTCCCGCATAGACACTCTTTCTCCCGCACTCCCGCATAGCATATAAAATCTCCCGCATCAACAAAATTACCTCAATTAAAGTGTGTATCAACACCTTTATACTAGCTTCCGTCGGTACATTTGCGATTTTGGGTACATTTGCGATTTTGACCATGCAATTTTCGTGCGGATTTGAGGAAAACATCATCCCTACCCCCCCCCCCCCCCCCCCCCCCCCCCCCCCCCCCCCCCCCCACCCCACCCACTTATCAGGATTTCAGCTGCTGACGGGGAAAAAATTGTGCATGTTTTACGATTGTTTTTTTGAGTATGTATCACTCCCTCCCAGCAAATCCCAAAAGTTGACAGCCCTGATATGGCCAACCTGAGAAAAAACAAATCGCCTGTTGCCATTGATGTACATAATTATAGCCTACAAATTGACATGATGTGACAAATTATACCCCATATTATATTAAGTTATAGAATAAAAGATGTAAATCAGTGGCATAACATTCAGGAGTGGGAAAGTCTTCCCCGTGCCCGCTTGACCGTCGTACTGAGTTTAAGTCAACGATCATATAAAATTTCATGATTTTCTTAGTTTCGATATGATCATATCGAAACTAAGGTGCTGAATTCGGAAGTTATGCTAAGTTTTACTCACGGACTTTCGCGGCAAATCTCAACCCGGAAGTGCCGTTATTTGCTTAGTTTGGCATGAAGGCGATGTCGGAATTGTATGATATTTTGGATTTGGGCTATGTTGATGATTATCTTTACGATATTTGCTCATTTAGTATATCGATACATCTCTCAATGCCCCTTTAAAATATATAGTTAAAAATAACCCCTTTTCAGGATCAACTATATACACCAACTGAAAAGGGTTAACTTTGTCATTTGATACAAAAAAAAGGGTAAGAAATGACTAGAAATACGACATGATTTAGTTGACGAATACGAGCCCGACAGTGTTACAAATGAAATGAAATAGTGTGCTCACTCACATGTCTGTTGCCTTTCCTCAAGAATGGTCTCCATTCCATTCTCTGCCTTCTCGACAAGCTGTGCAGAAGACAGCAATAGTATATCTGTGTTAAAACGACGAAACACCCGTTACTGCGTGAAAGACTATAGTGTCATATAATTATCTCAACTAAAATTGTTTTAACAATTATCAAACAGTGACAATAAGATTTTACAAATCTTAAAATCACTATTTAATAATTTGAATATGTGATATAGTTTTATAAAATTTGGTGGAATAAATAAATCATAAGTCACTAATTAGACTCAATATGAATTTGATCGGATTTTAACAAACTTATTTTTGCACCATTACGCATAAACTCATGAAACTGATATTAATCGGGTTTAACTTTTTGTAACAAAATACCGGGTTTATGTCTTTCATTATTTTATTAAAGGAAGGGTCCCGCAAGCACAACATTGAGCATTATTTGTTAGACAAATAATTATTGAGCCCAAATTACGTAATTATATAGAACAAATCACCATACTAGTCACAAAAATGAATACAAACTGCCATCACTCAACATGCAATTTTTAAAATTCGCGGCGATCGAAAGTCCCGGTGTTGATGACGTCATGGGTATCGGTGCTCAAATTTGCGCATGTGCATTGTATAATTCTGACATCATCGACACTGGGACTTTCGATTGCCGCGAATTTTAAAAAGTGCATGTTGAGAGATTGCGGTTTTTATTTGTTTTTATCATAAGTGTGGTGTTTCGTTCAATATTATTACAAAAGTTGGGCTCGACAGTTATTTTTCTAACATATAATGCACACTTTTATGCTTGCGGGACACCTCCTTTAATGTAAATCAAGAGAAACCTACCTGGCCCGGTAGGACGTCTTTTTTCATCTGTTCTTCTTTAGCAGCACCCTGAAAAATACACCGTTAAAATGTGAAATTGTTAAATGATCCCCAAACAATCTTAAAATCGATGTTTAATAATTAGAATATGTAATAACATTTGATGGATTAACCTAATCTTAAAGGTAGATGACACGATTTTTAACTTGATGTTTTCTATTTTACATGATTGGTCATCCTTAAAATTGTTGCATTCCAAAGTTTGAATTGCATAACTCCAATGGTTCTATTTTTAGAAGCGCAAGGTCAACAGACATGTGCCCATTGAGTAGTACACAGACTGGTTGGTGGTTAACCACCTTTGGCAGTAATTCACCACATTTTAGCCTATAATTTCTGGCCCCTAATATTTTAGAGACATAATGAGAAAAATATGGGGATTCTTCTGATACCAACATATCTTGATGTGAAAAAAAAATTATATGCGAGGTCTTTGACGATGCGCAAACAGGACAACATAGCTTTTTGGAAGTGACCTCAAAATGAATTTTGATCGGATTTTAATTCAGACTTTAGAGGTTTGAGATTACAACTACATGCAGACCCAACGACTTATCATAGGAGATTATGGTTGGACTTGGACATGAAATAAAAATATATAAATGACTTTTGCACCATTACGCATAAACTAATGAAACTGATAAGCGAATTTAACTTTAGTATTGTAAATCAAGAGAAACCCACCTGCCCCGGTAGGCCGTCTTTCTTCTCCTGTTCTTCTTTAGCAGCACCCTGAAAAATACACCGTTAAAGTGTGAAATTGTTAAATGATCCCAATTTTAACTAGTTATACACATCAGGGCTCGTACAGTTAAATCGTAAATACTGGAATGTCTGAATCGAATTAACCTGCCAAACCTGCTCTTCCTATGAATAGTTAGCGTACGGTAAATCACATTATAATCGGTTGAACGATCGTGGTGAATTATAATGTATTTGCTTTCTTCACGTTACATAATCATGAATGAATATGTAAGGTGGCTCGAGGCGTAGTGGGTTAAAAGCCAGTTTGCTCGCCATATCCACATCACTGTACACAATTTGTGTGCACTTTTCCATAATATTTTTGTTGGTGGTTACCCTTGGGTAGAAGTTCCAAATTTTAGGGGCTGGTAAAGTTTTTTCAGTCATCGAGTTGGCACGAAATATCTAGCACCTGGATCCAATGTTTCTCTTTCTATAAATATAGAGTTTATGAGTTTTTCGCAGCCGGTTTCTATCAGATTGAATTCTTATATGTTGTCTCACATATTAATGTAGGTCTCTCATGTTATAGATTATAGGACATACATACGTGTGTAACTTTCACAACTATGAGATATATATATATATATATTTAATAGTGATTCTGTTTATAATATGTTGATTCACGATTTGATATTGACAACATAATTGTGCACTCGCATTACGGTGCGACAATACACTGACAGCACGCAACATTTATGTTATGTGGTGGTTTTATGTGTATTTAAGGAAGAAATGCGTTGGATTGTGCGTTGAAACATGGGCTATAGAATCTTTATCAACCTTGAACGATTTGTGTAGGAACGGGAAATCAAAGTGTAGCTAACCAAATTCTTCAACGGACCATCAATTACATCCACCCGGGGGAATGCATTCATCCTTCCCGTTGCGCTGTTGACGAATCAATGATCTATCATACACTTCGAGCATGTTTCTGGACATATTCTAAGATCATATCGTAATATACAACACTGACTTTATATGTGATACAAGGTTGTGTATTAACAGGAGAAACTAGTCCTATTACAAACCCATTTTATATTGGTTCAACTGTTTAAAGATGATAAATCACACAAAAAGAGACTCACACAACATAAAATTAAAGTTCGTTTCGAAAGAAAATTCTTTAAGAATTGCGAACTCACCTGATCCTTCCAATCCTTTTTCAACTCCCACTCATCATGCTCATTGCCCTCCTTGTCAGGCTTATCTTGGTCATCTAACACTCTAGCCTGTAATGTCACAAAATAATACCAGGTGGGTGAGTGTATAAAAAATAGGACTCTATCTTTAGACCTCGAATCTGTGTAAATCACTCAACCGTAACAAACTTTATGTCATTTGAAATCCTAATCGATCCAGATTAGGCCAACCCTGGAAATGTGATAACAAGTCAATAAAGAATAAGAACAATATACGATGATTTGCGTAGAGCTTATTTTCTTCTGTTAAATTGCATTTATCTTCAGCATAATTTCTGCAAATTTGTGATCTCAACAGTGCATTATGACTATGAAATTGGTCACTGGTATTATTAGCTTCAATTAACTATTACTTCGCAGTTAATATAAGGGCTATTAATCAAAAACGTTGACGAGGACAAAATGTGGCATTAAAAGTCTTAATTTGTCCAATGATTTATTTTTAATAAATATGTAAACATTGAAAAACAAGGATTTTAGCATAGTACAAAATCAAATAGCACAGAATGGCAAAAAATGTTCACATTGTACAAACAATAACCGCCAACCAATCACTCAAAATCTAGGTTTCCTGGCGACGGGAGAGGCCTTGACATGTCGAACCGATTTCAAAAATCAATGGTCATTTCGGTACCACATCAAGTCAGGAGAAGAACCGCCAAACACAAAAAAAAACCAATTTGTACAAATCAAAAAGACCAGTTCAACAAACACGATATGTATTTAATGTTTAATAAACATGGTGTTTTTTAAACACGAAATAGAGTGAACAGAAAATGTTAAACTATCCGTCACCAGGTGCACCTTATCGGCCAGGCTTATACTATAATAGAGCAAACCAGTTTGTAAAATATAACGAAAAAATAAACATTTACCTTCTTTTCCTCGTTCATGTAGTTCCAAAATTAGGCTAGTATTACTTCAAAAATCGTATCATTGAGAAGCTTGTTTAATATTCTGCCAGAAATTGTCAAAATCTCAGATTTGCAAAAAGTAGAAAAGATCCCTTTTATATAATGCATCACAAAAAGCTATTCTTACCAGCAGATTCAGTAGTTTCTCTTCCGTATCTCTTTCAACGGCTGGGGAAGCTTCAACGTAACAAACACTGACGACCAGAACAGCTAGCAGAGGCAACAACATCAATCCCTTCATGATGACTTCGTGGTTTAGACTCGTAGAGGCAGAATTGTTGTATTGAATATAACTTTAGGCTACTCGACTTCTTCTGAGGAAATGGACGCCAAACATGGCAATTTATATTATACTAGCGGAACGCTAGGACGGGCTCTCCCGCTAGGGAGTAGGGCCTACCAGATAGAACACCTACAAAATGAAACAACTTAAAGTGTTGGAAAATCTATAACGAAACACATAGGAATAGAACAATATTTAAAAACATTTGTGTTTTAAATCAAAAGGTTTTGTATTGAGTAGGCCTAATTCAAAAGTTTTCATATTTCAATTAAAAAAATTGAAAAAGACCCCCGCCCGCCCACGCCCCGTGGCATATTTTTTAACTCCAAGTAGACCTTAACCATCTCCCGTACCACATCCATCCCTCCCCCGCCCTGTCCCCGCCCGCCCGCCCCACCCCGTGGCATATCCGTTACGCAATTTAGCATCACATTTCTTCATTAACCCCCTGTCTCCACACCACATTACATCATTACACACAACCCCCATTCGTCACCGCCCCCGCCCGCCCCGCCCGTGGCATATCTCAACCCCAAGGCCAAAAGTTCCCCGCCCCGCTATTTATCTCAACGCCAAGGCCTAACCCTAACCATCTCCCGTAGCGCGGCGTATTTCTCCAATATTTGTCCGCCCGCGTGTCACATACAGTATCAAATCCCACATCTGACACCATCGTTACGCAATTTAATAATACATTTCTTTATTAACCCCATCCCAAAGCACATAACCCTAACATAACCTAGGCCCTAAGCATGCTAAGGGGATCATTACACACAACCTCTAACCGTCACCGCCCCGCCCCCGCCTCGTGGCTTATGCAACCCCAAGGCCTAAACCGTAACCAACTCCCGTGTCGCAGCGTATTTCTCCAATATTGCCCGCCCGCGTGTGTAGGGGTGCGTGGGTGTAGTGCGTGTGCGCGTTTATTTTGCATGGCGCACTGCGACGCGCTATGTGTAACGCGAGTCGATTGCATGGTTACAGTGTACGCATAGAGAAAAACCAAACATGGCCCGTAGCAATAGTCTCAAAAGCTGGGCTGAAAAGGCCCTAAATTGCCATCATTTTGCTCATATCTCGGTCAATTCTGTACGGTTTTCGGCCATTTATAGCTTATAACCTGTCTCAAGACATCATCTAGTATCAGTGAAATATTCACGGCTTTAAAATGCGAAATGAGAAAGCCTTTTCAGGATACATACATACATACTCACATACTCACATACATACAACATACGGCAAATTATAGTAAGACTAGCGGGACGCCCGTTCTTCGAACGGGCTCCCGCTAGTATGTAGCGCCTACCAGAAAGAACACCTACAAAATGAAATAACACATAAGTAGCTGTACGAACATTTATCGCGAAATTGGTAGGAATACATTTATGAGTTAAAATATAATGTATAGGCCTATTTCCTTATACCTGAAATTGAATGCTTCCCGTCATTACCCCAGCTATATCCTATGGTTTATACTTTTAAGGAACCATACTATTTCATTCCACCTCATGACACTCCCTGTTACGCAATTTAGTATCAAATTTCTTCATTAACCCCCTGCCACCCAAACCACATTACTTCATTAACCCCCCTCGCCCGGCCCGCCCCCAACCCGCCCCGTGCTTATTTCAACCCTTAAACCATAACCATCTCCCCATCCCATATGGCTTATACCTTGAGTATTTCTTTCCACCTCGTGATCCTCCCTGTTAGTGTTACGTAATTTAGTATCGCATTTCTTCATTTACCTCCTGCCTCCCAAACCACATTTCTTCATTAGACCCCCTCGCCCCAGCCCGCTGACCCCAGCCGTCCCCCGCCCCCGACCCGCCACCACCCGCCCTGCCGTCCCCGTCTCCGTCCTCTCGCCCCTTGGCTTATCTCAACCCCAAAATCAAAACCGCAACTCCCGTGACGCAGCGTATTTCTCTAATATTTGCCCGCCCGCCTGCGTGGGTGTAGTGCGTGCGCGTTTATTTTGCATGGCGCAATGCGACGCGTTTTGTGTTACGCGCGCCGTCTGCATGGTTACAGCGTACGCAGTGAAAAACAAACATGGCCCCGTAGAAATAGTCTCAAAAGCCGGGCTGAAAAGGCCCTGGATTTCCTGGTTTTGCTCATATCTCGGTCAATTCTGTACGGTTCTCAGTCATTTATAGCTTACTAGCGGCTCGCCCGTCCTTCGGACGGGCTCTCCCGCTAGAGAGTAGGGCCTACCAGATAGAACATCTACACAATTTATGACGACACACATAGGAATAAAACAATATTTAAAACATTTTTGTTTTAATTCAAAAGTTTAAAAGTTTTCAAATTTCAATTAAAAGACCCCCGCCCGCCCACCCCGTGGCATATTTCAACTCCAAGACCTAGACCTTAACCATCTCCCGTACCCCATCCATCCCTCCCCACCCTGTCCCCGCCCGCCCCACCCCGTAGCATATCCGTTACGCAATTTAGCATCACATTTCCTCATTAACCCCCTGTCTCCACACCACATTACATCATTACACACAACCCCCATTCGTTTCGTCACCGCCCCCGCCCGCCCCGCCCGTGGCATATCTCAACCCCAAGGCCAAAAGTTCCCCGCCCGCTACTTATCTCAACGCCAAGGCCTAACTTTAACCATCTCCCGTAGCGCGGCGTATTTCTCCAATATGTGTCCGCCCGCGTGTTACATACAGTATCAAATCCCACATCTGACACCATCGTTACGCAATTTAATAATACATTTCTTTATTTCTTTATTAACCCCATCCCAAACCACATAACCCTAATAAACGCTAGGCCCTAAGGGTATCATTACACACAACCCCTAACCGTCACCGCTCCCGCCCCGTGGCTTATGCAACCCCAAGGCCTAAACCGTAACCAACTCCCGTGGCGCAGCGTATTTCTCCAATATTTGTCCGCCCGCGTGTGTAGGGTGCGTGGGTGTAGTGCGTGTGCGCGTTTATTTTGCATGGCGCAATGCGACGCGTTATGTGATACGCGCCGACTGCATGGTTACAGTGTACGCAGAGAAAAACAAACATGAAATAGTCTCAAAAGCCGGGCTGAAAAGGCCCTAAATTGCCATAATTTTGCTCATATCTCGGTCAATTCTGTACGGTTTTCGGCCATTTATAGCTTATAACCCGTGTCCGGTCATTATTTAGTATCAGTGAAATATTCACGGCTTTAAAATGCAAAATGAGAAAGCCTTTTCAGGATACACACATACATACACCCCTACATACAACATACGGTGAATTATAGTAAGACTAGCGGCACGCCCGTCCTGCGGACGGGCTCTCCCGCTAGGGAGTAGGGCCTACCAGATAGACACCTACAAAAATAAAGTGTTGAAAATTTATAACGAAACACATAGGAATAGAACAATATTTAAAACATTTTTGTTTTAAATCAAAAGGTTTTGTAGCCTAATTCAAAAGTTTTAAATTTCAATTTAATTTTTTTTTGAAAATTACCCCCCGCCAGCACACGCCCCGTGGCATATTTCAACACCAAGGCCTAAACCTTAACCATCTCCCGTACCCCACCCGTCCCTCCCCCTCCCTGTCCCCTCCCGACCCGCCCCCGTCCAGTGGCATATCCGTTACGCAATTTAGCATCACATTTTTTCATTAACCCCCTGTCTCCCAAACCACATTACATCATTACACACAACCCCCATTCGTCACCGTCCCGCCCGCCGCCCCTCCCCGTGGCATACCTCAAGCCCAAAGCCCAAAGTTCCCCGCCCGCAATTTATCTCAACGCCAAGGCCTAACCTTAACTATCTCCCGTACGCGGCGTACTTCTCCAATATTTGTCCGCCCGCGTGTCACATACAGTATCAAATCCCACATCTGACACCATCGTTACGCAATTTAATAATACATTTCTTTATTAACCCCATCCCAAACTACATAACCATAACATAACCTAGGCCCTAAAGGGATCATTACACACAACCCCTAACCGCCCCGCCCCCGCCCCGTGGCTTATGCAACCCCAAGGCCAAAACCGAAACCAACTCCCGTGGCGCAGCGTATTTCTCCAATATTTGCCTGCCCGCCCGCGTGTGTAGGGGTGCGTGGGTGTAGTGCGTGTGCGCGTTTATTTTGCATGGCGCACTGCTGCGCGCTATGTGTAACGCGCGCCGACTGCATGGTTACAGTGTACGCAGAGAAAAACAAACATGGCCCGTAGAAATTAGTCTCAAAAGCCGGGCTGAAAAGGCCTACATTGGACATCATTTTGCTCATATCTCGGTCAATTCTGTACGGTTTTCGGCCATTTATAGCTTATAACCTGTCTCAAGACATCATCTATTATCAGTGCAACGTTCACGGCTTTTAGACGCAAAATGAGAAAGCCTTTTCAGGATACATACATACATACATACATACATACACACATACATACATACAACATACGGTGAATTATAGTAAGACTAGCGGGACGCCCGTCCTACGGACGGGCTCTCCCGCTCGGGAGTAGGGCCTACCAGATAGAACACC